>OX101789.1:5735531-6065531 GCA_944452715.1 Ophion slaviceki
CTAAGATTGAACACGAACCGTATGGAACAATTGACAAGTCTTTGTAGTTTTACGTTCAGCTCTTCCGTTAAATCGTGATATACAAGGCAGCAGTAATCTATGTGTGGGAATATTAGTGCGGCGATAAGTTTTGCTCGAAGTCTGGTTGATAATGAGTTTTTGTGGTGTTTCAATTTGTAAAGAACATTGTTCACTCTTTGGGAAATGTGCGATACATGGAGGCGCCAAGATAAATCATTAGTAAAAAATACGCCTAGATTTCTAGCATTGGTTACAAATGGTAATATTTCATTGTTGTTTATTATTGGCGGACATTTTTGTAGGTCCATCATTCGTATATGATGTGAGCTCCCAAAAATTAAAGCTTTAGACTTGGATGAATTTAGCGCTAGTCCATTTGTGTCTGCAAATGCGGAAATGACCCCAACATCATAATTAATCATTTGGATAGCAGTACTGAGATCTTTCGGATAGCAGTGGACATAAATTTGCGTATCATCGGCAAACATCATCAAGCTGGAATAACGCAATTTGGATCCGATATCGTTAATATATAATGAAAAGAGTAGCGGGCCAAGAACAGAGCCCTGCGGGACGCCCTTGGTGGAAGGCATCCAGTCAGAGCACCCTCCCTGGTCGCCCACCACGGCTTGGGACCTACCCGTAAGATAAGAATAAAACCAGTTAAGAGTCTCAATAGAGAATCCTATGGATCTAAGGTTCAGTAATAAATTTAGATAAGGTATTGTGTCAAAAGCTTTGGAAAAATCAAATAAAACAAGAATCGTTAACATTTTCTGATCAATCCCACACCGGATGTCATCCGAGATCCTTAACAGTGCTGTCTGTGTACTGAAGGATTCTCTGAAACCCGATTGACGTTCATTTAGAATATTATGTTATATTATATTATGAGATATTATATTATGGAATATTATGTTATGAGGAAGTCCGATATATGTGAGTGGAGAATACGTTCAAACACCTTTGCGAGTTCCGGTAAATTTGCAATCGGCCTTGTGTCTGACGGAGTCCTTGGTGCTTTAATTTTTGCCAATGGTCTGATAAAGGTTCTTTTCCACAGACTAGGGAAGTGTGAAGTTTGAATTGACTTATTAAATATGCTAGTCACTGCTGAGATAGACGACTTCGCCTTATTTATAGAAAATGAAGAGAGTCCGTCAGATCCAGGCCGGAGAGATGTGGACGTCGAGAGCGAGAGATACTTGGTGACGGTATGCTGAGGTATTAGTGTGAAGGTAAAGGATAGTTTGGGTTGTGGAATAGAGTGTACAGAATCACAAAAGACAGCATATGGGAGCCGGTTGTGACCACCCGATATTGTTGTGAAATAATTGTTCAGTTGGTTTGGGCTGAAATGGTTAAGTGGCGATGCGACATTGGAATTGATAATTCCCATATTTGCAAGTTCTTTCCATAGTCTCGAAGGCTCGCTTATTGAAGTAATTTTTAAATATAGATAGCGTTCTCTCGCGTCTCGTAACTGCTCGGTGACTCGATCTCTAAATTCACGATACTCGCCAAAGCAGTCGACATTTCTAGTGCGTTTAGCACGGTTGTACAACGTATTGCGTTTACGGATCATATTCTTAAGTTCAGTGGTGATCCACGGTGCAGCATATTTACATGGGCGAAACTCTCTTGCAGGAGCGAGTGTATCAAATGTATTGGTGATCGAATACGTAAAAGACTGAACCAATTCATCGAGGTTGTTTTCGGTATTACCTAATTCGGAAAAAGAGTTTTCTAGTTCTAGGAGATACGTGGCTAATTTGATATTGTATGCTTGCTCATCGAAATATTTAAGGCAACGCCTGGAGACGACCCGTGAGAGTGGTTTAGGGAGACTGCACTCGTAGGTTAAATGGAGAAGGTCATGACCAGCGATAAAAGGAGCCTCTGTCTTCTTGAATGCATTGAGTTTATCTTCCGAATCGATTAAAATAGCGTCTAGCCATGTGTCACAGTAGGACGTATGATAAGATGCCTCAGAGGAAACCAGAAAGAGCGATTGAGAGAATATAACGTCTCTAAGATGATTAGACTCATAATTATGTGATAATAAGTTACAATTGAAGTCGCCAGCTATAACAATATTGCTATAGGCATGGCTAAATCTGTTGTAGCTAGTTATGAACTCGGTGAAGAACTGTCCCTTAGGACGTCTGTAGACCGATGCAAATAATAGTTGTTTACCTTCGGCAATTTTAACGTCGAGCATAATGAACTCGGGTGCGTTGGAGAAAAATGAGGGCGACATATCGAGAATATTTTTTTTTTTTAGGAGGGGGTAAAAATGCAAATTACGCACCGTAAGTCGGCCCCGTGGGCTGTCTCGTGTGTCGGACTCCCACACATGCCGGTGCCGTCGGAATGGTGATATACCGACTAAAACATCCCCCTCCACTGTCCGCCCCGCGGGGTGGCAACACGTTAGTATAACCTCGCCCCCGCGGGTCCTGTCCATCGTCTGTCTCGTTTCGTTTACCCGTTGCTACGTCTCTTCCGTTTACATGTCATGTCTCCCTCATTCATCCTCCAGGCATCCATCATCTTTCTTACGCCTCAGCACTGCCTCGACGAAGGTGGCGATGTCTGTCCAGTGGTCTTCGTCTCGTAGCATCAGCTCGATTATGTTATCGGGCGTGATGTGTCCAGTCCTCCGTTCCAATTGTTGTCTCCGGGTCGTCCATCTGTGGCACGCAAAGAACGTGTGTTCCGCATCGTCTCGTGTGTGTCCGCAGTACTTACAGTCCGGCATCCGTACTCGTTTCATGTTGTATAGATAATTTCGGAAATATCCGTGTCCCGTGAAGAGCTGGCTCAGGTAAAAATTTACCTCCCCCCAACCCCGTTCGGTCCACGGTCTTAGGTCCGTTATCAGCCGTCTTGTCCATCGTCCGGTTGTCTCGGTCGTCCAGCGTGCGTGCCAGTCCGTCAGGGTCTTTTCTCTTTCATGCCTTGCCGCGTCAGACCTTTCAGTCCCTTCGTCGCGTTCGTATATTCGTTTTCGTTCTGTGGCTAGTAGGTCTATAGGAATAACGCCCGCCACCACCAGGATCGCCTCTGCCGAGACGGTCCTGTAGGCACACGCTATCCTTAGTGCCCCCTGTCTTTGTACGTACGTCATCGTCTTCCTGTATTTTTTAATGGCCAGCGCGTCTGCCCAGACCTCTGCGCCATACAGGAGGATCGAGTGGGCCGTCGTCATCAGTAGTCTCCGTATAGACGGTCTCGGTCCGTGCGTATTTGCCATCAGGCGGCTGAGCGAAGTCACCATCGCCGCCGCCTTCTCGGCCGTCCATTTTATATGGGGCCAGAAGGTCAGCTTCGTGTCCAGAGTCACCCCTAGATACTTGGCTTCTCTTCTGGTACCCATACATTCCGTTCCGACTGTCATTGGAATGATTGTCGGTATTCGTCGTCGCGTAAGCATGGGAAGCTCCGTCTTGTCCAGTGCAAGAGACAGTCCGTGCTCCGTCATCCACCTGTCAACGCGTCTCATGACCTGATTCAGTGTCAGCTGGGCCAGATCCGCACTGCGCTCCACGATCACCGAGGCCACGTCGTCAGCGTAAGCGACGAGCGATGCGCTGCGCGGCATCTCCAGCCTCAGCAGGCTGTCATACGTCACGTTCCATAGGTCTGGTCCAAGAATTGATCCTTGCGCGACACCCGCGGTTATACTTCTGGTCACCTGTCCATCTGTCGTCTCGTACGTGATGCGTCTGTCGTTGAGATAGTCCTTCAGTATCCGTAGTAGATAAGGAGGAATCCGGAGAGTGCCTTCCAGCGCCCCCAAGATATCCCCCCACCTAGCCGAGTTGAAGGCATTTCTCACGTCTAAAGTCACCAGTATCACTAGGGGCCTTGCCGCGTGACAGGCCTCGTCCGTCCTTCTGACAGTCTCGATGACCTTGCGGATTGCCCCTATAGTCGATCGTCCCTTGCGAAAGCCGTGCTGGTTCTCGGACAAGCCCTCGGCCGCTCTTATCGCGTCCGTCAGTCGCGGTCTCAGTAGAAGTTCGAAAACTTTACCCGTCGTGTCCAGTAGACTCAGAGGTCTCTAGGAAGACGGCATATGCGGCTCTCCTTTTCCTTTACTAAGGAGGACCAGTCTAGCCGTCTTCCAGCGCGCGCTGAACGTCCCTGTCCTAAGACATTCGTTGTACATGCCGAGGAGTATCCCAGGCCTCAGGCGTGCCATCAGCCGGAGGGCCTCCCCGGGTATGCCGTCCGGTCCAGGTGCTTTCCCCGCCTTCAGAGAGGTCGTAGCTTTAGTAAGCTCCTCCTCAGTGAAGACCGGGGCGTCTCGTCTGTCGTCCGTGTCCCAGGGCTCCTCCCTCGTCGGGTGAGTTGGGAATAGCCCGTTAACTATCTGTCCCATGGTCGTCGCGTCTTGGAGTTCCGGCGGACTTCGGGCCCCTAGCTTCTGCGTCACAATCTTGTAACCCAGACCCCAGGGGTCCTGGTCCACCTCCTCGCATAGCTGTCTCCAGCAGCGCTTCTTCCTGTCTTTTATCGCGTTTGTCAGCGTTTTCCGTGCCGTGTTGTAGTTCGTCGTAAGAGCAGCCGCGTTCGGCCGGTCCCTTTCCCGAGCCCGGTACATTCGCCTCTTCGCCCGAATGCAGAGCCTCCGCAGTTCGGCGATGTCTTCTGTCCACCAGTACGTCGCTCGTCTATCGTGTCGGATGCTCTTGCGCGGCATTGACGCTTTGCAGAGCCGTTTCGTCAGTTTTAGGGTCTCGTCCACAAGTCGTTCGGTCCTTGTACGTCCCGTCAGTTCGTCCGGTACAATCTCCGAGGGTGCGACTGCTTCCAGCAGAGCCCTCGAGAACTTGTCGATGTCCAGTTTCCGTGTGTTCCACCGCGGTGTCTGCGCCGACCTGTTGCGTTGCGTCGTTGTGGGTCCTGCCACCTCAAAGACGATGTATTGATGATCGCTGGCTGTATAGTCGTCGATCACCGCCCATCGCCTCATCAGCGGCACGATACTGTCCGAGATCAACGTCACGTCCGGTATCGAGGAGCCCACCCCCGGTCTGATGTACGTCGGTACGTGTCCCGTGTTCGCTACAGTCAGGTTGAGTCTTGCTGCCATTTCCAGCAGCAGGTGTCCACGTCTGTCTGTCCTGGTCATTCCCCACTCGATCGCTCTCGCATTGAGGTCACCCGCGACTATTGAGTCACCCGTCAGCTCCCTCAATGCGTCCTCCAGTCTGCCCGTCTTGTCCTCGAACTCTCTGGCGGAGCAGTTTGGGGTCAGGTAGACGCTGACGTAAATCAGGCCGCCCACCCTCACCCAGACGTAATCGTCCCCCGCTCCGCTGTCGAGCACACGCGTTCTGGTACCACTGCCCCAAATGGCCGAGGTACCCGCGCCGTTCGGGAACCACGTCGGTGTCGTCATATCCCTGTATTGTTCGCTCAGTATCAGTACGTCAGCGTTGTGTTCAGTCGCGATTTGGGGAAGCAGGAGGTGTGCTTCCTCGCATCTGTGCATGTTTCCTTGTAGGATTGTCACGTCTTCGTCTTCTTCCTGCACTCCTCCAGCGCAGCCCTGAAGACCGCACACGCCCCGGAACCCGGGAGGTGCGCGGTACTCTCGTGCCCCGCCTCGACGCACAGGAAGCACGTCGGTGTGTCTTTGCAGTCCTTGCCGACGTGGTTCGTCCTGCCACATTTGTAGCAGCACTGTGCTCTGTCCTTGCCGTTGCAGTTCGTCCTAGTGTGTCCGTACCCAAGGCACCTATAGCACCTTGGCACAGTCGTCCTAGGCCTGACTCGGCAGTTCATCCATCCGATTTTCAGACGACCTTTCTTGAGAAGGGCGTTTGCGGCGCCCTCCTCAAGGTCACAGACAGCCATACACTGTCCATGTCTGTTTGGGCCGAAGATATGAACCTTCGGGTCCCTCGTATCGTTCGTCTCTCGTCGAAATGCCTCCGCTACTTCCTCTTTGTCCGTCACACAGTCCAGGTCCAGTATGTCCAGTTGTACGCTGGAAGTCATGTCCCGTTTTGTGCGTCATCTCCCAGGGCTTGCCGAAGCTTGTCCTGGAAGTTTTGTCTGTCTCCCGCCCCGCTTTTGACACGGAGCCGGACACTTCCGTCCTTCGTCCTTCGGTAGCCATTGACCTGCACCTTTTCGGTCGCAGGATCAACGGCTTTCATACGTCGCAGTGTGTCCGCGTAGGTCTTGCCACTGGTGGGCTTAATGAGGACCACCCCAGCCCCGGGTCTCCGGGTTGGGCGGGCGTCACCCCCCTTGTTTGTGGCCGTCGTCACTGTCGCTTCTGTAGACGTTTTCGTCTTCTGTCCGTCCTGTGCGTCTATCGTCTTCCTCTTCTTCTTTGCGAGCACTGTTTTCCACGGGGTAAGCTCCGTTCCCTCCGTCGGTCTTTTGGCCGGCGTGAGATCCGGGCTTGAGCCTGTGGTCTCGCGTTTGCGTTTCGTCTGTGGCGTCTGTTGTTTGTCGACGTCACCCTCACCGCTGGCAGTCCCGAGCACATGCATCCTGTCGCACTCGTGCCATGCCTCGTCCGCAGCTTCCCTAATCCGGGCCATGTTGGTTATGATCACGGTGCTCATGTTCCTCTGCACACGTGTCTTTTCCTCCATTTTGACCAGGCATTCCCGGATCAGTTGTAGCTGAGTCCGGATCCTGGCCTCGGCCGTCTCCGCTACGGACGCAGCCGGTGCAGTCTTCTGTCCCGTTCGTCCGTCCGTAGTGTCACTTGTCCTTGTCGGGGTTGGGGGCCCCATTTGCTTTGATGCGTTTAAACGTTTTCCTTTTTGTTGTGTACTCATGTTTTTAACTCCTCCCTTTCTCCCTTTTGTTTGTGTATGTGAGAGTGTTTTGGGATAAAGACACCGCAGACCGCCCTCGCCGACATATCCCCACCGCAGGCCGCCCCAGAGCGGACAGTGGTGGCCTCATCGAGGCCCCCCCGCTACTGCTGCAGGGCCCGTTCCGGGCGCCACCCGGCACTACAACAGTATGGGGATTATACACTGGCTGATGGGGCAGCCAGGTCCATCCGGCTAAGAGGACCCGGGCCCCTGTACTATCCAGCGGCCCAGGAGCATCGTGCCTGGTTTATACTCGCCGTACCCTCCGCCCGTCCGCCCTGGGGCGGCCCGCCGCGGAGGACGGCGGGGGTCCGAGTGCCGTCCCCCGGCGTTAAGTGTGCGTGCTAGTGAGTGTCCGCCTTTGTGACGTGTACCGGTTCATTTACTCGCATTCATTCGATAGCCATACAGGAGGTGCTCAGGACTTGAGCCCTCCGCCATTCATCCGCACATTCACTCACATTCGCTTTTCGGGGCAGCCCGTTTATAGGGACCCCAGACATTCGCTTTTCGGTGGCCCCCGTTTATAGGGGACCCCGAGCATTCGCTTTCTCAGGATGGCCCGTTTATAGGGTCACCTGATCATTCGCATCATCGGTATATCCCTCGGACGTGTTTGTGTAGATGTTTGTGTTTGTATGTTCGTGCGTGTTCTCGACATGCCGGGTGGTTAGCCCTGCACACCGGTGGCTACTGCGAGAGCGCTGAACGCACTCCCGGGCGGTGGGCTCGCCAAGATCCCTACGCCGGAATATCGAGAATATTAGTCCTGATTGAGTTGCTAATATAACATGCCACACCTCCTCCCATTTTGCCCTCGCGATCATTTCTAATAATATAAAAATTGTTAATAGCCACGAGTTCGTCAGAGATGCGAGAATTTAGCCAGGTTTCGGATATGGAAATAATATGGAATATGTTCTCCTGGAGTAATAATTTTATCTGATCAATATGTGCCAAGAGCGAATTAGCATTAAAATGGCCAACGTGGAGGCATGGTAGCGATGGTTGCGATGAGCGTTGCCCATTTTCAGTAACAAGTCGATCCGATTTCGGTAGTCAGATTAAGTTCACGATGTCATCTTGGGTACGAATAGTTATTACGGGTTGACCTTTCGCTTTCCGAGCGAGAATTAAGTTGCCTGCGGTCCAAACGGACTTGAAGTTTGTTTGACGTGCACGAGTTCTTACTTGGCGGAGTAGTTTATATTGTTCCGTGGGAAGTAACTCATTAATATAGATGTTTCCCCCTGTGTTGCCACCGAAAACCTCAGAGATTGTGAGTTCGCGTTTAATGCGTTTTGCTCTAATGACAGCATCCCGAACTGTTGATGAAGTTAGCGATACTACCAGTGAGAATAGGTTAGTAGCTCGATCTACGGATATTTGTGCTGTAGTATCACTTTGTGCGCCTGTTTTACGCTTCATGACTCTTGTATGTATTATGTGCGTTTCGAGTTCTGCCAAGCCAAGTGATGCAAACACTTTGAGAACGAGGTGTTTTAGCTCGTCGGTGAAGTTTTGGGGGAAACCGGCTATTATAATGTCGTTCGGTTTAGGCAGTGCCATACTTAACTTAGTGTTAAGATCGCTGATTTCGCAGCGCATATCAGTATTGTCTAGCTCGAGCTTGGCGTTACTTAATTAAAGATTTTGTAGTTGTTCGGTGTGGTCGGTTACCGTAGCGACTAGTATAGGTAATGGAGCTAATGATTCGTTGATTTTAGTAATGGCTTCGCGTTGCTCTGAGGCAAAAGACGCAAAATTTGTCTCTTGTTTTTGGACAAAAGAAGCAAACTTTGCATCTTGGCTATGAAGCATATCGATGATTCTGTCCAATGAGGAGTCAGGACCACGGACAACTGTATTAGTAGCAACATTTGGTGGGTTTGTAGACGAATTTGCCATTTTGCATAGTTCGTTCTGACAGCGTAAACTCAGCCTGGAATAGCTTGTATAGCTTCGCGCGCAACCCGGATGAAATGAAAGATTACAGTCAGGACATGTTATGCATACGAGGGCGACTGGCTTTTTGCATTTGTGACACGTTGGTGGCATAGAGTGACGCTACATTACCGACTGCAGAAAAGCGGCGAGCAGATGATAATGACGATGCCGGTAAAATGACCACGATAGTAGGTTGAGTATGTGCGGCGCGAAATCTCAGTGTGACAAGTGGGAGTTTACTTGCGATGGTCTTGGTGTCGAGTTGTTGTCTCAAATAGGGCTGGGTAGTAGATCAGCGGAGATTATCGAGACTCTGGACGGCTGTGTATAGATCCCACGAAGGTACCCGAAGCCGTGCACGCATGCGCCCGTAGATCGCGTATCGATAAGCGCTGCCGTAGTACGTACTATAGTTAACTGCCTATAGCAAATTCGACGAAAAGACCATGGAGACTAGAGTAAAGGAGCCCGAACGCATATGGCGGAATCGTCGAAAAGTGGATCGCGAAAGTGATGAAAGATCTTGTAGTTTGAAAAATATCCGCAAGCGATACCAGCGCCTGGGACCGAATAGGATAGGTGCGTGAGGACCGGCTTAGCAGTGTTTGTGACATACATACAGTGACGTTTTACTGTCAGTTACTATGTATGTGAGCATTACATATATGTCAGTTACATACAGTTTACGCAGTTGACGGTGTTACGCATCGTTGAGTGATATTTCGGTATTAAAAGTATTTATAAAATCAAAACAGAAAAAGACCATACAATAAAGGTAAGAACTGAACCTTAATATTATGTTTATGCAGTTAATTCGCGAATTAGCCAAAATATTGACAGGTATTGGGATCGGCATGTGCAACCACATCTTGATTCATTTTGTCAAATCGTTTGTATTTTTTTTATTGCATGCTATCGTCGCCGAATTTAATTATAATTGCCATTCATTTTAATGCTGTTAGAGATTTATTGATACAGCAAAAATGTAATGCATGATGCTTGGACAAAAAAACGTTTTTTAGGTTAAATATGCGAATCCTTTAATATAAGTACGCCTCGCTCCCATTTCGTTATAATGTATTACCTGTAATATTTAATTCGATTTATTTTTTGTTTTCAGTTTCGCCATGGGTAAATATTGTGCTTACCCAGCATGTCGGAGTGGGCGCAACGTGGACCGGTCGCAGCGCAGGCGGTTGGGGATAAGGCAGGCTTCGGTCTTTAAAGTGCCAAAGGTAAATTGACAGATAAAATTCAAAAAATTCTCTATCTTTGTTCTTTGAGTTTTCATTACCTAGTAAATTTTCATTTTTTTTATAGCATATGGTCCAGCGCTGGAGCGAAGCGGTCCAACTTCAGCTCTTACCGGAACACTTCATATGCGAGCTGCACTTCCCAAACAAAAGTATCATCCGCGAAGACCGTGTCGTAGGGGCCGACGGTGTGATTGAAATGATCGCTCGGAGCAGATATTTGCTCGCTGACGATGCAGTGCCGATTGCGGTTCAGAATAAGGTGAGATTAAAATTGTTTTATGTAGATTACTCATAAAAAAGCCCAGGCGAAACAGGACGACGAATCACAGAATTGTTTACATTTAAATAGGAGAACGTCAATGACCCTCGTGGCAATGTTTTGATCGACTTGCCTGGACCATCGAACACGCTTCCGATTGGACCTATACGTCAGAGTCAAAACGTAAGTACCCGAGTCAAAATTTTTAGCCTCCTCTGAACCCTCGCAACACCCATTTTTTTTTGTAATACATAAGCCGCCAGCCTCCGTTGAACCGATGGAACCCCGTTTGTCGAGTTCAGTGCCATGAAGAGACCTCCTCTTGGTCCAGTGTAGCCTCTGTTAGACCTCCTAAACCTTCTTTTGACCCCCAGTATGAGTGAAACGCGCAGAACACAGGCCTCCGTAACCTGCTTTCAATCTTAAACCGTTACCTTGACCCCACCTAAACTGCTTTCGGCTCAAATTCGATATCTCTTCCATTATCACTCAGGTAAATATGCATTATCAGATGATGAATAAATACTGCACAATTAATAAAAATACATCGTCCCCTTATCAAATTATTAGTGCAATATTAATATGCGAAAGCAATCAAATTTCCTCAATATCGATTTGTTATTATTTTATAGGCGATTCATAAAAGAATGCTCGTATATACATCCTTACTCCAATTCTTTCGGATTAATGGGCGTCACGAATTTTCCTGTGAGAAAAAATCTCACAGGAAAATTCTTAATAAATGCCAGGTTATCCACTATAAGCTTACGCGACGTTTTTCATCCCTGACATTTCTTCTTAAACCCTCTAGTTCTTGAGTTACATTGCATTATCTAGAATTAGTCTTTTTTAGCAAAAAATAAAATAACATTGCGAAAAAAAATCGTACGAAACTTCATAAAAAACGAAAATGGAGCTCCTGCTACCCCGTTCAAGTTTATCATGGATAAACATGACAATTTTTTTTTTTGCATAACCCCAATTCTCGATGGTCGAAAAAAAGCCGAAAAACAGTGATGTATAAAAGTGCGTATCGGGTCGAAAAAGAAATCATAAAAAAATATTTCAGAAAAGCAAAATAAAACTGCATTTGTTCCCGTCAAAACGCCGTTCGGTAAATTTGGTAAAACATTTTTTTTACGAAGCTATGTAACTTTTAGTCCAGCAAGAAATATCGACTGGCGTATTCAAACTTTTAAGCGACGGTGCATATTATATAATACTATATATATATATATTATACTCGAAATATGTGGTTGCGTTAATATATATTCGAATATACACTACCAGTCAAAAGTATTCGGGCACTTCAGATAACTGCAAAACTTAATATCACTTTGGATAATTGCAAACTTATGGTAGAATAATTATTATTTTACGAAGATACTATAAAGCTCTGTATCATTAATTAATTATATAGACCTTTATAGTATCTTCGTGAAATAATAAATGAAATAAATTATATTACTCTAACATTATTTGGCAACTATCCAGCGCTCAAAAGTTTTGCGATTATGTGGACTGTCCGAAAACTTTTGGCTGGCAATGTAGATCTAAATAATATATAATTTTGATATCTATATGAAACGTTAGGGTGTTCATTATAGTCTATTTCATGTTCTTAAAGATTGAAATTGTCGGTTTGGAATTCAAGCTCATTCGATTTTTTCTTTATTTTTTTCCTTTTGTTTTTGTCCTTCAAAAATATGCTTCATACATACACGTGGAAATATTTTTTAAATTTTTGACGTGCTGAAAATAAAAAAAAAAAAAGAAAAATCAAACATTTTATTTGGAATCGACGATAATCGGCCATCGCCATTTATCGACTCATTATTGAATGAACAAAAAAAAACAAAAAGGTCATCGGATAGTGACGGTGACGGTGACGGTGACGGTGACGGTGACGGTGACGGTGACGGTGACGGTGACGGTGACGGTGACGGTGACGGTGACGGTGACGGTGACGGTGACGGTGACGGTGACGGTGACGGTGACGGTGACGGTGACGGTGACGGTGACGGTGACGGTGACGGTGACGGTGACGGTGACGGTGACGGTGACGGTGACGGTGACGGTGACGGTGACGGTGACGGTGACGGTGACGGTGACGGTGACGGTGACGGTGACGGTGACGGTGACGGTGACGGTGACGGTGACGGTGACGGTGACGGTGACGGTGACGGTGACGGTGACGGTGACGGTGACGGTGACGGTGACGGTGACGGTGACGGTGACGGTGACGGTGACGGTGACGGTGACGGTGACGGTGACGGTGACGGTGACGGTGACGGTGACGGTGACGGTGACGGTGACGGTGACGGTGACGGTGACGGTGACGGTGACGGTGACGGTGACGGTGACGGTGACGGTGACGGTGACGGTGACGGTGACGGTGACGGTGACGGTGACGGTGACGGTGACGGTGACGGTGACGGTGACGGTGACGGTGACGGTGACGGTGACGGTGACGGTGACGGTGACGGTGACGGTGACGGTGACGGTGACGGTGACGGTGACGGTGACGGTGACGGTGACGGTGACGGTGACGGTGACGGTGACGGTGACGGTGACGGTGACGGTGACGGTGACGGTGACGGTGACGGTGACGGTGACGGTGACGGTGACGGTGACGGTGACGGTGACGGTGACGGTGACGGTGACGGTGACGGTGACGGTGACGGTGACGGTGACGGTGACGGTGACGGTGACGGTGACGGTGACGGTGACGGTGACGGTGACGGTGACGGTGACGGTGACGGTGACGGTGACGGTGACGGTGACGGTGACGGTGACGGTGACGGTGACGGTGACGGTGACGGTGACGGTGACGGTGACGGTGACGGTGACGGTGACGGTGACGGTGACGGTGACGGTGACGGTGACGGTGACGGTGACGGTGACGGTGACGGTGACGGTGACGGTGACGGTGACGGTGACGGTGACGGTGACGGTGACGGTGACGGTGACGGTGACGGTGACGGTGACGGTGACGGTGACGGTGACGGTGACGGTGACGGTGACGGTGACGGTGACGGTGACGGTGACGGTGACGGTGACGGTGACGGTGACGGTGACGGTGACGGTGACGGTGACGGTGACGGTGACGGTGACGGTGACGGTGACGGTGACGGTGACGGTGACGGTGACGGTGACGGTGACGGTGACGGTGACGGTGACGGTGACGGTGACGGTGACGGTGACGGTGACGGTGACGGTGACGGTGACGGTGACGGTGACGGTGACGGTGACGGTGACGGTGACGGTGACGGTGACGGTGACGGTGACGGTGACGGTGACGGTGACGGTGACGGTGACGGTGACGGTGACGGTGACGGTGACGGTGACGGTGACGGTGACGGTGACGGTGACGGTGACGGTGACGGTGACGGTGACGGTGACGGTGACGGTGACGGTGACGGTGACGGTGACGGTGACGGTGACGGTGACGGTGACGGTGACGGTGACGGTGACGGTGACGGTGACGGTGACGGTGACGGTGACGGTGACGGTGACGGTGACGGTGACGGTGACGGTGACGGTGACGGTGACGGTGACGGTGACGGTGACGGTGACGGTGACGGTGACGGTGACGGTGACGGTGACGGTGACGGTGACGGTGACGGTGACGGTGACGGTGACGGTGACGGTGACGGTGACGGTGACGGTGACGGTGACGGTGACGGTGACGGTGACGGTGACGGTGACGGTGACGGTGACGGTGACGGTGACGGTGACGGTGACGGTGACGGTGACGGTGACGGTGACGGTGACGGTGACGGTGACGGTGACGGTGACGGTGACGGTGACGGTGACGGTGACGGTGACGGTGACGGTGACGGTGACGGTGACGGTGACGGTGACGGTGACGGTGACGGTGACGGTGACGGTGACGGTGACGGTGACGGTGACGGTGACGGTGACGGTGACGGTGACGGTGACGGTGACGGTGACGGTGACGGTGACGGTGACGGTGACGGTGACGGTGACGGTGACGGTGACGGTGACGGTGACGGTGACGGTGACGGTGACGGTGACGGTGACGGTGACGGTGACGGTGACGGTGACGGTGACGGTGACGGTGACGGTGACGGTGACGGTGACGGTGACGGTGACGGTGACGGTGACGGTGACGGTGACGGTGACGGTGACGGTGACGGTGACGGTGACGGTGACGGTGACGGTGACGGTGACGGTGACGGTGACGGTGACGGTGACGGTGACGGTGACGGTGACGGTGACGGTGACGGTGACGGTGACGGTGACGGTGACGGTGACGGTGACGGTGACGGTGACGGTGACGGTGACGGTGACGGTGACGGTGACGGTGACGGTGACGGTGACGGTGACGGTGACGGTGACGGTGACGGTGACGGTGACGGTGACGGTGACGGTGACGGTGACGGTGACGGTGACGGTGACGGTGACGGTGACGGTGACGGTGACGGTGACGGTGACGGTGACGGTGACGGTGACGGTGACGGTGACGGTGACGGTGACGGTGACGGTGACGGTGACGGTGACGGTGACGGTGACGGTGACGGTGACGGTGACGGTGACGGTGACGGTGACGGTGACGGTGACGGTGACGGTGACGGTGACGGTGACGGTGACGGTGACGGTGACGGTGACGGTGACGGTGACGGTGACGGTGACGGTGACGGTGACGGTGACGGTGACGGTGACGGTGACGGTGACGGTGACGGTGACGGTGACGGTGACGGTGACGGTGACGGTGACGGTGACGGTGACGGTGACGGTGACGGTGACGGTGACGGTGACGGTGACGGTGACGGTGACGGTGACGGTGACGGTGACGGTGACGGTGACGGTGACGGTGACGGTGACGGTGACGGTGACGGTGACGGTGACGGTGACGGTGACGGTGACGGTGACGGTGACGGTGACGGTGACGGTGACGGTGACGGTGACGGTGACGGTGACGGTGACGGTGACGGTGACGGTGACGGTGACGGTGACGGTGACGGTGACGGTGACGGTGACGGTGACGGTGACGGTGACGGTGACGGTGACGGTGACGGTGACGGTGACGGTGACGGTGACGGTGACGGTGACGGTGACGGTGACGGTGACGGTGACGGTGACGGTGACGGTGACGGTGACGGTGACGGTGACGGTGACGGTGACGGTGACGGTGACGGTGACGGTGACGGTGACGGTGACGGTGACGGTGACGGTGACGGTGACGGTGACGGTGACGGTGACGGTGACGGTGACGGTGACGGTGACGGTGACGGTGACGGTGACGGTGACGGTGACGGTGACGGTGACGGTGACGGTGACGGTGACGGTGACGGTGACGGTGACGGTGACGGTGACGGTGACGGTGACGGTGACGGTGACGGTGACGGTGACGGTGACGGTGACGGTGACGGTGACGGTGACGGTGACGGTGACGGTGACGGTGACGGTGACGGTGACGGTGACGGTGACGGTGACGGTGACGGTGACGGTGACGGTGACGGTGACGGTGACGGTGACGGTGACGGTGACGGTGACGGTGACGGTGACGGTGACGGTGACGGTGACGGTGACGGTGACGGTGACGGTGACGGTGACGGTGACGGTGACGGTGACGGTGACGGTGACGGTGACGGTGACGGTGACGGTGACGGTGACGGTGACGGTGACGGTGACGGTGACGGTGACGGTGACGGTGACGGTGACGGTGACGGTGACGGTGACGGTGACGGTGACGGTGACGGTGACGGTGACGGTGACGGTGACGGTGACGGTGACGGTGACGGTGACGGTGACGGTGACGGTGACGGTGACGGTGACGGTGACGGTGACGGTGACGGTGACGGTGACGGTGACGGTGACGGTGACGGTGACGGTGACGGTGACGGTGACGGTGACGGTGACGGTGACGGTGACGCCCAAAGCCCATCAAACGGTTTTGCCGACCATCTCTTGGATACCACGTCGGAAAGTTCGCTCGCCAGTAGTCTGGTGAGTATTGTCGTTTCCGAGAATTAAGGTCGTTTTATTGGTTATTGAGTCAAATGTATTTAAATATGAAGAAAATACACAGGGATATAGGAAGTATGTGTAACAAATCGTATAATTTTCCATATAGCGGATAAACGCTTCTTACAATATTTATGAAAAACAACACAATCGCAATAAAGTATATAATGAAGGTGTGGGAAAAATTTGATGATGATTGGCTCACTAGTAATAGAGATTTGTTACGTTAAAGATTGAATTCTATAGTATTTTAGAAAGGGACGAACCAATAAAGCCCAGAAAACGCAAACAATTTGGACTGAAAAAAAATGCAAACCAATTAAACAAAAAAATGCCAACGAATAAAACCCGAAATAACCCAAAACCAATAAAACCCGATATAACGCAAACAAATAATACCGAAGAAACGCCAACCAATAAAAGGCAGAAAACGGAAACGAATTGAAATACTAAAAAAAAACGCAAACCAATGAACCCCAGAAAACACAAAAGAATTAAACTAAAGCAAACGTAAATAAATAAAACCGAAGAAACGCAAACGAATGGAACTAAAAAAACGCCAACGAATAAAACCCATAAAACGCAAACGAATTAAAGTGAAAAAATGCAAACGAATAAAACCCGAAAAAACGCAAGTAAAGGAAACCGAAGAAACACAAACCAATAAAACCCAGATAACGAAACGAATGGAACTAAAAAAGACGCCAACGAATAAAACCCGACAATTCCCAAAACCAATGAAACGCAAAAAAAAACGAAGAAACGCAAACCAATAAAATCCAGAAAACGCAAACGAATTAAACTTAACAAAAAATTGCCAACGAATAAAACCCGAAACCAATAAAACCCGATAAAATGCAAACAAATATAACCGAAGAAACAAACCAATAAAGCCCAGAAAACGCAAACGAATTAAACTTTAAAATAAACGCGAACGAATAAAACCCGAAACCAATAAAACCCGATAAAATGCAGACAAATAAAACCGAAGAAACACAAACCAATAAAACCCAGATAACGCAAACGAATGGAACTAAAAAAACGCAAACGAATATAACCCAAAACAAATAAAACCTAAAGACAAATTCAAATTAACGCTATCCAACACAACCGAAATAATCTCCACATTTTGTAAGAACGATGATTGTGATTGGGTTGCATTGCATGGCTTACCACCACGCGTTTAAAAAATGCAATTCTCTGTCTGATAATGAATTGGGCATATTGTTTAATAGGCGTATGACGACGCGCGAGATGTACCGTTTGGGTATAATAGTGATACGGTGGACAGCACTTCGCCAGAGTCTATTAGCGATGCTCGGGTAAGCATATATTAGTGCCATATATTTATGTGTGTATATATTTGTAGAAACGGAAACCGACGCGTAACATTTTTAAAAAATTGTATGTTCCCGCGTGATACGTCGCGAGCGCCGCGCTAGAACAAAGAGCGCTGTGTGGATGAAAGACGCGAGCGTGCAAAGCCCACGGGGGCATTCGCAATACGAACGCCGGCGAAGAAAGACGTCCTTTCGAAAACCTTTTCTTTCTTTCTTTTATATACCTTTATTGTAATAAAAGTTCTTACACAAAAAGGCCTATCTCTTTCCGCACTACGTGGGCTCGACGGGAGCAAAGGCCCGCGTACCGCGTTGTCTAGAAGGGGAAACCTTAATTGATAATAGAAAATTCCTATATATTTATTCATTTACTCATTTTTGTTTCGCCAAAAAATGCGTTGCTGTAGAATGCCTCGGGATCAGACAATGATCCAGAAGAGCAGGCGGCTAATGATGAGGGCGGAGTATGCACCGTTGACAATGTGATCGATCGACTCAAACAGGCATTATTGCCTGAGTCTTGGTGTTGGACGATGAATCCTCGCGAGGAATCCGGCGTCGTCTTTATTCAAATTGATCGCTACACATTTCAACCAAGAATGAAAGTCTTCCTGCATAACGATCTTTCGATCACGGTAAGAACCTTTATAGGGTAGCAGATACTTTTTGTAAACGCACGATACATTGATTATGTTTCATTGCAGATTCAAGCTTTCAACAGCGAGGCCATGATCGAATGCAGACGAATCATGACATCCGTCGAAGGAATTGTGCAATTTCTGCGTCGCGCTGAAAACGGCATCGTGTGCTGTGGAGTTGGGTTGGAGGACGAAACGTATGTATACAGTTATTAGTAGTATCCCTCTAACAATACCCTTCAACAATAGATTCACTCTTTTGTAGGCGCGCAGAAAATTGTTCCGGCTTTGTTGGAGCGGCTTTGTATAGCAAGTTTGTGCCAACACCCCGGTGCACTGCTTGCAGACAAAGGCGCAAAGTCCTTCAAAATCGCAGAAATCGCAGGAAGACGGATGTTCGTGCTCGATACGCCCGGACAAAGTATGTATCACAGATGCGGCAGCGCCAATGTCGTCGCTTGGAACAAAAGGTACTGTGCCATCATATTTCATTTAAAAAATCGACATAAAAACCAAATTTTTTAAAATTGCAATTAATCTTACACATGCGGATGACGGAAACCTCTACCAGTCACATTTGCAAACGGTTTGTTCTCGTTTAGACAGATAAGTAGGAAGAGAGGTTTAAAATTATTGTAATTGTATTATTTTCTTCAGTTCTTCATTAGTGTTGCACTTACGCTCTTAAAAAGCCCCGTAATATATTATCTACAGCCGTTCTTGTTAGCATACTAGGCAGGCCTTGATAATTAATTGTAAGTTTCGGCTATTATCTCGCCAAAAACTACAAATCAACTACCTCCTGCTTCTCTGTCTGTGTGCTCTTCTTGCGGTTCAAGGGATAACAAATTACTAAGTACGATTTAATTGATATTAAGTTTGCCAGTCCATAGTAAAGATTTGCTACTCTTCGACTTTTGAGGCTTCAGCCACATTTATTTCGTGTTCTTCTTTACGCGAGAGTCTCAAATGTGGTGCCTCATTTAAATGTGAATCTTTTTATAGTATCGTCGCAGGCAGAACATTTGAAGCAGGCCTTGATAATTAATTGTAAGTTTCGGCTATTATCTCGCCAAAAACTAAAAATCAACTACCGCCTGCTTCTCTGTCTGTGTGCTCTTCTTGCGGTTCAAGGGATAACAAATTACTAAGTACGATTTAATTGATATTAAGTTTGCCCGTCCATAGATTTGCTACCCTTCGACTTTTGAGGCTTCAGCCACATTTATTTCGTGTTCTTCTTCACGCGAGTCTCAAATGTGGTGCCTCATTTAAATGTGAATCTTTTTATACTATCATCGCAGGCAGAAAATTTGAAGCAGCAAGTTAGGAGAGCTCGCGACGAATGTGCTGCAGTCAGCGAGCAAGCCTTAATTGAGGCGATCTCTGATTTGCCACCGCCTCAACAAGCTGTTGTCCTGGCTTGTGTGAGTGCGTCTAAAGTAAAGTGCACTAACCAGCGACGATACCCTTTAGACTGGGTGTACGAGTGTCTTTTGATGCGTATAAAAAATAGCAAGTTATACGAGCATCTTCGTATGCGTAATATTCTTCCACTGCCCTGCCAAGACACTCTGTCGAAATACATAAGCAAAATGGACATAGGCTATGGATTTCAGAAGGCAGTCTTTCAGTGTCTGCAGAAGAAAGCTTCGCGGATGGAAATCGTTGACAAGAAGGGTATCTTTAACAATGATAATATTTTGTGGGCCGCTTTCAATTTGTTTCCGATGTAGTACGTAGAATTGTTCAATGCTTTAGTGGTTCCGAATTTCAAAATTTGTGAAGCATTTTTAAATGAAAAATGCCTAGAGTAAAGTCCATTTGATTACACGCGCTCGTATTTTTTCGTACGACGAGACTCGTCTCTTTTCGTATGCCCTGCAAAAACAGACTAATATTACAGGTCGTAAATTGCCAACATTTTAATTTTGCAACAATCAAGACGTGCCAATGTTTGAAAAGTGAGTAACTGTCCTCAAAATAAAATGTTACATCACATTACATTACGAACATTACGATTGTCAGTATTTATTTCACTTTAATGCGCCTCACTTTTGTATAATTCACAGACTGCAAGGTATGAACATAACACTGGGCTTTTTTCTTATAAAATAGATCCTACCTCATTGCAATGTACTTTTATCTGTATTGTACCCTGCATTAAAAAGTATTTGTTTTGTACATATGCTGCTGTTGTACGGCGCGTTGTCAGTGCATATTAGGTGCACGTACAGTGTAACCGAATGTAGAAAGCGTAGATTTATTAGCAAGATTTATTATTTTGTTGCTTGGGCAATTATATTTTCATAATAAAATGCTATACATTCGTTTATAAAAAGAACTGTTTTACAGGTGTGCTCCTTGTTGACGAAATGTCACTCAGCGAAGCTATCAACTTCGATCGCAAGACAATGAACTTCAACAGCTTTGTCGATCTCGGCAAACATACCCCCATCGAACAGCAGAACACACGAGCAGATCATGCGCTTGTGTTCATGTTCCAGCCATTCCGAGGAACATGGGTTCAAGTTCTTGGCTGCTCCCTCAGCAAGAACTCAGTCACAAGCAAAGTTCTGCACAAGCTAATTTTGGAGTGTGTTTTGTTGCTCGGCGGCTCCGGATTCCACGTGGACGTCGTGACTATGGATGGAGCACAGTGGAACCGAGGAGTGTGGGGTTTGTTTGGGATCAGCGAAACCCAGTTGTCTTGCGAGCACCCATTTGATGCCAAGCGGCGACTTTGGATGATGTCGGATTTTCCTCACCTCATTAAGTGCTTGCGAAATGGCATTATCCAGTGTCCGTTGTTCTCGGTAAGATAAAATTGTTCAAAATTGTATACTTGTTTACAGGGGAAACCCCCTTTCTCATCACAGTTGCCGCAAGGATACACTGTAAAAAAAATCTGTATTAAAATTAATATAAAAGTGTAGGAAGTCTTTTTACAGATACCGTTTATGAATTTTAATATTGTCGTTTGAAAATCAATGCACTGCTTTTCGAATGTCTAATAATCGTTCAGTAATATCGCAACACTTAAGTACTGGAAAAATCATATACGTATCGCAAAGTATCTATTATAAGCGTATTAAAATTAATACGCACAGATTGTATTTTTAAATTAAAAAAAAAGTAAATTTGGCATAGAAAAGTGTATTCATTTTACGGTGTTGGGTTTGTGTAATTGTTATTATTTACTTTCTGCGTCTTTAATAAACTCTGTATGAATTTTAATATACAAATTCCGGAATTCTTTTACTGATTCAGTCTGTGAAAACAAATTATCGTTATTTTGAAATTAATACACTACGTTTTGAATGTGTAGTAATGTGTAGTAATACTGTAATAGCAAAGTCCTGGAAAAATCATATACCTATTCGAAAGTATCAGTTGTAGATATATAAAAATTAATGCGAATAGATTTTAGTTTGTTTGGGTTTAATTAGACTTGGCTACTTTTGTTCGGTTCATTCACCACTTACTTATTTGTTTTTTCCTTAGCTACAACGCTTTTCGCGTTTGTTACCTTCCTTCCCCTCATTGTGACCGTTTGTTTCCTCTACTGTTTCTCCTTTTTCTCCCTGTTCCCCCCCTTGCGGCCACAGCCGACTGCCCTCTCTGTATTATATTCATCATGACTATAATGCTTATTTCTAACTAGTCTTATTTCGCTGTGAAATGCCGAAGAAAAACATTTCACGACGAAATGTACGCGACTAGGATTCGAACCCCGGACCTTCCGGTCTGCTGGTGTAGTGGCGAGCACGCTAACCACTTGACCATCGCACCGGGTGTTCATCACTTACTTTAGATTTGGTGTTACTCGATACGTTTTTTATGATTTGATTTAACAAGCTGACCAAAGCACGAATTTCAAGTTTTCTGCACTGAATTATATATCAAATCAGACTATCAGAATAAACATATACTAACAAGGAGAAGGCAGAGCCTGGATGTCGCGAATCGGTTTCTCCTTTCGCGTGGTGAAAGTTGAAGACCTCCGAATTAACGTCGTTTTTTATTTTTGTTCAAATAGGCCTTAGTTGCTGAGATCGCGATTTGAAAATTTGGGAGTTTCGGATGGAGCCAACCAGGTTTCGGCTGGCGCGTAGAGTACGTTTAGCGTTGATGCTTGAGACAAGAGCGGCCGTAGCTAATACGGTAAGACGACGGACTGGCACTTGAAAGTTCACGGTTCGCGACCCCGTGCTTTTTTTTAAATTCAATTTTTATTTTATTTTATAATCTCTCATGACTTTGCATGTACAGGAGGTAAATAAGAAAATTCGAAAATATGTATTACTAGTTTTATTTATCTATGATATTAAAATAATTAATGTGGTTGCGGTGGTATTGCGTTCACCTTATGTTCGTGGTGTCGTAAGCCTTTGTGCTTCCCTTGCTTTTACGATGGTTTCCACCCTCCAATTTGTCAGCATACCGATCTGATAGAAGAAGAATCAGAATAATTACCTGCCGCGAAATTTGCAAGTGTGAATTAGATTAATTATTTATTTTTTATACCATATTATTTTGCTTTGTAATTGTGACTTGATTATCAGATCAATTATTCGTATACAATATTATTTTGCTATGTAATTGTGACTTCATTATTGGATTAATTATTTTAATATAATAGATAAATAAAACTAGTAAAACATATTTTCGAATTTTCTTATTTACCCGCACATGCAAATTCTTATGGGAGATTAGACAGAAAAAAAATTGAATTAAAAAAAAAGCATGGGGACGCGACCCGTGAACTTTCAGAGTGCCAGTCCGTCGTCTTACCGTATTAGCTACGGCCGCTCTTGTCTCAAGTATCAACGCTCAACGTACTCTACGCGCGAGCCGAAACCGGCTTGGCTCCGTCCGAAACTCCCAAATTTTCAAATCGCGATATCTCAGCAACTAAGGCAAATTGGAAAAAAAATAAAAAACGACGTTAATTCGGAGGTCTTCAACTTTCACCAGGCGAAAGGAAAACCCGATTCGCGACATCCAGGCTCAGTCGTCTCCTTGTAAATCAGAAAATGTACGTGCCTTCGTATTGTAAATGTCCAATTCATTTTTAAATATTCTCCAGTCTATCATAATATTCAGTGCACAAAACATTGTATACTCTTGAACCAAGTATTGTAAAAATTAAGAGTCAGTTTGTAATTTTCTTACTTCGTCTATATTTTACATATTCAAAACGCTTGTTGTATTTTTCAACTAAGAATATTTATTTTTCTATTAGACGCCTTGAAAAATTGTAGATAGTGTATTAATATTCAATTCGTACATATCACGAAATGTAAAACGTATGAAATGTGGGTCCGGTATTGAATGTTACAACACTGAAGCCTAAATATTCATTCATATACTAAGTTTTGAAATTTCATTTGCCATAGTATTGTAAAAGTATTTTAAATTTCATATTTCTTTAAACAGCGTTTTGTAATATTCAATGTACAAGGTAGTGTACTTTTCAACAGAATGAAGTTAAAAATAATAGTCATATTGCGATTTTAAAACTTTTTGTGTAAATAATGAAATCATATACGTTTGTTGCATTAATCAAACAAATATTTGTATTATTATGATGCGCGTTGAAAAACTCATACGCAGCATACTAATATTCAATGTCCCATATATTAAAATGTATACGCATCTATGAAAATTCATTTACATTACTGAAGTGCGAATTTGCGTTTCATATTCCGAGTTTAGAAATTTTCAATTAT
The DNA here is from genome assembly GCA_944452715.1 of Ophion slaviceki. Taxonomy (NCBI): domain Eukaryota; kingdom Metazoa; phylum Arthropoda; class Insecta; order Hymenoptera; family Ichneumonidae; genus Ophion; species Ophion slaviceki. Next base: position 5,759,567 of record OX101789.1, read on the forward strand.
AAAAGTATAGTAAATTTAATGACTTTTTTTACAGTGTAGTGGCGATGAATTTTAATTTTTTGGTATATAGACACCCGAAGGTCTTGTCCTTCTTCGCCACTTCGAGGCTCTGCTTACGCATGAGGCGCACACTAAGCCCAACCTTAGTGTCGCATATTTCCTGACGCCGGCGCATCTACATCCAAAGGGGTATCAAAAGATGAATGTTCCTCTTGCATTCCAGGTATGAAAGAATGCAAATATATTGCAAACATTGCGTGAGAATATCGTTATAAATACTCTGGTGTTTCAGTTGTTCTCTGACAGAGTCCGAGTTGCAATGGAGTTGTACAAGAACGACCCGAGATGTCCAGACTTACACGACTGTCAGCCAACGGTTAAGCTCATCGAAGTGGTCGATAGGCTTATTCAGGCGATGATGTCGCGTACACCGGCCACCGCTCTGCGCCCTTCGGATACATGTCCACAGAAAAAGGTTCGTTGGAAAAATATCTGAATAGTATTCGCGATAAGGCGGTCCCTCGATTTTTTTCAAATTTATCTTATGGCGTCTGGCCACCTTGGTCGATCGAAAAAGCGGTATATTTAAAAAAAAATAATAAACTCGAAAGTATGGGCCGGAATATTTTTATTTTTTTACACGACGTCAGAAAGGGCTTTAAGAATAACGGTAATAAATTTCCGTTCAAAATATTTAAAAATGGCGCCGTTATGCACATTGCCGCGGAGGCCCTCCGCACGATACGCGCGGTCGTTGTCTCAGCTGTTACCCGGTCATGTCACATTTGAAAAAAAAACAATAATCAGCTCATTCGTGAGTAGTGTCGCTACAATGTAGTGCAGCGGTTTTTTTTCGACCATTAAAAAAATTATAGTGAGCCGAAGATTCGGTGAAAAATACAAATTTTTTTCTTCGGCTCACCACAATTTTTTTCAGATGTGACATGATCGGGTAACAGCTGGGACAACGACCGCGCGTATCGTGCGGAGGGCCTCCGCGGCAATGTGCATAACGGCGCTATTTTTTAAATATTTTGAACGGAAATTTATTAACGTTATTCTTAAAGCCCTTTCTGACGTTGTGTAAAAAAAAATATTCCGGCCCATACATTCGAGTTTATTATTTTTGTTTTAAATATACCCATTTTTCGATCGGCCAAGGTGGCCAGACGCCTTATCATTCTGGACGACTCATTTGCCTAGAACCAAGACCGGATGGGTCAAACATGGTTCCTATCCTGAAAATCAACAAAGCGTCTGCAAAACAGACGATTTTTTTTAATTTCATAAACTGTACACATATGTTTATCGTGTTCAGTGCATCGTGCAGAGCAGTGCAGCGCAGATGTCACGTTGACATCATAAAACAGTTAATACGAGTTTTATAAGTCACGTAAGTGAAATAAATGTAAGGCGTTTTTAACCGAAGCTTGGTTAATCTCTCGCACGCAGTGCTTCACACTGTACAATAACGCAACTGTGGCGGCATGCATGGCATCTCTGTACAAACAGATGTACAATAATATCACAATCTATTCTTGGTGGTAATCCGTGCATCCTATTTCCTTTAATATAATGTATATTTTTATTGACATGTGTAACTATTAAAAATTCGTTGTGTTGCATCCGAGTATTCGTATACTTTAATTCGGCACAAACAGTATTTAATGTGGTGTTGGCATGGTAAAGTTTACGATGAACGTCCATTATCGTGGCATGATATATCTGCTGTTATAAGTACTCATGTGTTGCCAAGGAAGATAAGTAGCTCATATCTCTGGAGTTATTTTCGTCGTCGGACGCCCAAGATAACCACCGTACTTTTTCTTCCACGTCATGTCTCATTTTACGTCAAGAATCGACAATTCATTTTCTACATTCGTGTCTTAGAATGTTGCGAGTAATGTGCAACAGTATCTGTAAAATTCTGGTTTCGAAACCTCCTTTCTGCCAAACTGGATGTAATATTACATTTAAATTTAATATAAAAGTATGCGGTAATACTGATTAGTTTTGTGCATAATTTTTTTTTATTGTTGTCAATGATGGTGATACGATACCATTTCACATTAAAAGCCGCACCATTGCCTGCACAAAAATTAGGTTCGAATTTACATTCATGCAAACGATTCTGTGTTTGACTGTGCAATGTATGATGAAAATTTATGTAGAAATAATCTTCTCTATCCGGTCAATTGGCCCTCAACAGCGGGTTCAATTGCAATTTTGATTGAATTGAACTATTTGCAAATAATTATCGTAGGCTTGCCGCACTAATACAATTATTATTAATACAGGCTATCGAGGACTTTGTTCGCTATCTGGCTGAGTGGCAAAGAATCGCAAAGAAAGAAAAGTCGCCCTTCCCGATTTCATCCAGCACTGTGACAGGACTGAACGTCACACTGGGTGCCACATTGGAGCTTCTCGAGCATCTGAAAAGTGACGGCTACGAGTACGTTATGACCGCTCGACTCAACCAGGATGCACTGGAGGTAAAAATGAACCTGAATCTTTGATAGAATACTCGCTGTTTTGTATGTGCCTTAAAATTCGTATCTAATTCGTGCTTGTTTTTGTTTATGTATTGTGTGTGTGATACCATGTTTGGTTTCATTTAATGTACAAAATGGAAAAATGAAAGATATTTTGGCAATGACATTTTTTTATTGCCTGCAGCGCTTTTTCGGCATGATGCGGAACGCTTGCGGCAGCAACGACCATCCGGATCCAACCTTGTTTGCCCAAGTGTTCCGCCTCTTGTGCACGTACTCATTGGTCAAGCCGCCGAAGGGTGGTAACGTGTGTGGCACCGAGCTGCTGGAGACTCTGATGGGAACTAAAGAGTCCATGGCACAGAAAGCGAGCCCGAGGAGGAAATTTCTGGAGAAGCTTGATGCTCTGATTGAAATCGGAGAAGAGAACGAACCGCCGGATACCTTTCTCGCAACGCTATCTCAGCCGGATCACCAGTACTTCGAAACCGGGTCTCAATCCAGCCGCAGTCATCTCTCGACACACGACTACGATGTAGTCACAACAAGCGACGACGTCCAAGCGTACATTGCGGGCTACGTCGCCCGAAAATGCATTCGATTGACCAAATGTTACGCTTGCATTGATCGTTTGAAGAGTGACGACAGATGCGATCGCGATAAGATTGTGGACCTCATGGATCGGTACTGTGGACTGGTGTGTCCGAGTGAAGAGCTCTTCAAACTTACGAGATGTTTGGAAGAAGCTATCCTCAACGTCGTGGGCACATTGGCGATTAAAGAGAATACTCTGTTCCAAATCATCCAAAGAGTTCAGGAGACGCGCAACTTGAACTTGGTCGGCTGTTTGGAACATGAGAAAGAAATGACGAAACGCGTCGTCAATTTCTACCTTCTGATGAGAGCAAATTTTCTAGCGGCCTCATTGAATAGAAATTGCGACGCGAAAAAAGTCAGAAGTAAAACTTTGCGAAAAAACGCAAAGTTGTAATCTCGAATATCGCGGCTCGGTAATTTCCCCATGTCCATTTGAAAGAAAACTTTTTTGAAAGCGAGAAAAGGTGAGTCTTTTGTGTAAGTATACTAAATATTCCGACTGAAAACTTTGTCGCCCGTACAGTAACTTATTCAATAATTGATGACAAAATAAATTTCTTTGTTCACTGAGGAAATCACTGAACGTGAGGCTGAGTGAGACTGAGGAAATCACTTTCACTGCCGCTAATGGTATGGCACCTGACCGACAATGCGATATCAATATCTCGATCTGAAGATTGTGCGGTAAGCATTTATAGTTGTTCTGAGACTTTTATGTCTTAGAACTTGAGAACAGTTGATTACAATTGTTGATTATTATAAGTGTGTGAATGTTTATTTTTTGTTGAGAAAGTGTTCTTATACAAATTTTTTTTTTCCCCTAAAATGTTTTACCACGGCAGAACGTTGGCTGTGCCGAAAAAGCGGAACGAGATACTCGAGCTAGTGCTCCAGAAAGAGACTGTCATCGTGAATGCACTACAAGCGACAACACAGTGTCGTCAGTACCTCCCTTGACACTAGCAGCGGAAGAGACCGCTGCGACAAAAAGCCTAATTGATGCAACTGAATTTACGATGGACATGCTCCAGACTGAGTTGAGTTCAGCGTTATTGCCAGCGTCATGGGCATGGACTCACCAATCGTCGAAAACGATATTCACTCTTCTCGATTCATCGAGTCTTTACCCGAGACTTCATTCAGAGATTGCTGCTGATCTTTCGCTTCAGGTAATTATCTGATTCAATAAACCGGCCTCCTCCATGATTATTCATATAAATAAAAAATTGTTAATAGATATTCATAATATGTATCAACTGATTATACAGCCTGGTTCAAACGTATTCGACACCCTTTAAGTTTTCTATCCGGACACAAAATCGAATATCTCTGCAACGAAACAACGTCAACTAATTTACCAAACGGGGGTTGAAAGCGGATGAATCGAACTTCCTTTTGCTTTTTTATTTTTATTCTAGCGATTTTTTTGTACCCAGTACGTTATTTTAAACTTTCCGGTTTTGGACGATTTTCGCACATTTTGCGCATTTTATTAAAAGGACATTGTGAGCTTTAGTTTCGTTTGAAAAAATAAATGTTGGGATATTTTGTCGCAGTGTTATTTAGTTTTCTATGGAAAAACGGCAGGTGTCCGAAAAGCTGGCATCGTGAGGTGTAACTTGAAAACTATGAGGTTTTTTTGAAATCACAAAACTGTTTAAATGTTTTTTTCCCAATTCTTTTTATATAGTCGACGATTTGTCTTATTAATTTATCGCCGTAACGTTGAAACAAAGATGCTTTAATGAAGATATTAAGAGAAAAAAGGTATATAACTATATTTTTAACACATTCGATTTTTTTCAGAAATATTCGAATTTTGATTTCGTTAAAAAATAATATTAACAGTGATATTGCAGTATTTACACCTCTCCTACCATGATTATTTTTATTTAACTGATATTTTGTTGGACCCCCTTTAGCTTTAATTACAGTCGCAAGCCTTTTGGAGTGGAGGAATACAGACCCTGAAGTGTGCCCTCAGTTAGTGCGCTTCATGCCCAAAAGGGTTGCGGCTGTAATTAAGGCTGAAGGAGGTTCAGTAAAATATTACTTAAATAAAAGAAAGTCATCGTGGGAGAGGTGTAAATATTAAAATAACAATGTTGACATTATTTTTTAATAAAAAAAATTTCCAACTATAATTCCGGAAAACTTCTTATGTGTCAAAAATTCAGTTATGTACCTTTTCTCCTCTTGGCATTTTTATCAAACTCCGTTCCAAAGTAACGGCAATTAATGAACGAGACAAATTGTCGACTACAACTACAAAAGGCGATGCAAAGAAATTTTGGAAAAAAAATCTAGGTAAAATTTAGTAACTCCAACATCACAAAATACAACTTTTTACTCCTTATACTAAATGTTCTAAATCTCATAGTTTTCAAGTTACGCTGGACGATGGTAGTTTTTCGGGAACCTGCCTTTTTTTCAAGAAAAAACTAGATAACTGCGAACAGAAAATCGCAACTTTTTTTTAGAAAACGATACTAAAGCTCACAATGTCCTTTTTAAAGATCTCATCACTAAATAGTGGGATTACTATTTTTCAAAGTCCAGAACGCGGTTTCGCAAAGTGTGAAAATCGTGAAAAACCGGCATGTTCAAAATGACGGATACAAAAAAAATCGCAAAAATAAAAATAAAAAGCAAAATGAAGCTGGATGTATCCGCTTCAAAACCCCGTTTGGTAAATTGGTTTACGATTTTTTTCGCAGAGTTTTCGATTTATTTATCATTTCGGGTAGAAAACTTACAGGGTGCTTAATACTTTTAAACAAGGCTGTATATTCCTATCGTTCTTACAGATTCGGACGAAAATGGGTGTTTTGATTCCGCTGAGCGAGAACGCCAAATCTATGGCAGATATACGGACATACCTGAAAATATTATAGAAGATGAAAATTTGCAGTGGAACGGGGATCGACAGCGAAAAGAATTTTTTTATTTTCTTATTCTATTTCATCTAATGAAAAAAGTAGCCAATCCGATTGAGCTTTGATAAAGACTTAGAAATAGTTGTCTTCTAATACCATTCGTGTCTTAACTTTATTCTATTCTTTCTATAATAAGGACATACGGAATAAAAAAATGCTTATTTGACTGATCTGAACCCGGCAATTTTTATAAAGACGTAAGATGCAGGCTAAAACCATGTCTATTTCTTTTAGGCGCCATCGTATTTGTGAGGGGATTTTGGACGCTGATGAAATCTACAAGCGCAAGCCGGGAACGCCCAGGTGTATGTTCTGTAGACAGCTCCGCCGCGGGATACAGAGACGAAAACGCCGAAGCCGTGGGAGCGACAGACAGAAACGTCATCAGGCGATGGTGATGGCGAAATTGATACGCAGGAAGTTTTTACGTGTGCAACAAAAGGTACATAATGTTAATCGTGTCTACACAACTAAAATTATCATCGACAGAAAATATTCCTGGCATTTTCTAGAGGTGAAACTTTCATTCGAATATTTGAGATTTTTTCATACGTTACGCGAAAGTTACTGTACTGTAGTCGCCGACGCTACGCAATCTATAATTGTCATTTTGGAATGTGTACATTTATTCCAATTCGAGCTTTCCTGGTGCACAAGTTTTCCCTCTCTCCATTTTTGTTCCCCCTTCTTGAATACGAATGCTAGGTATCACACTTAATTGTCTAATGGACGGTTTTAATTAATAACTAAATTCTTTTAGCCAATTAAGGTCCCTGTACTTACCTGTCGATTAATGATTTTTATTCATTACCATTACGATCATTCAGATTTTTTGGCAATAAAAAACCTGAAACGAAAGGGTAAACATCTATGGATGATTTTTTCCCGCAATATTCAAATAATGTGTTACCTGAGGAAAAAAATGTCAATCTACGATTTAATAAAGTTAGACGGTATCGGTATGGTAGCTTCATTTATTTTACAGGCTAAAAAGTTACTCAGAAATGTCAATCGTCTGAAGTCTGCGTGTGGGGCAGTCGAAAAAGAAAAATTAGAAGTGGAGCTTAGTTCCCTTCCGGAAAGTCAACGGCAGGCGGTGACGACTTATTTCGAGGCCGCCAAAGTTGAAAAGTCCGTTGCTCGTCGACATTCCCTTGAATGGATCTATAAGTGTCTATTAATGCGTATTAAGAGAACTCATACATACAGAGTATCAGCTCGTCGGCATATGGCTTTTACTCACCTATTTTCAAATGCTTGAAAACCAAGAGCTGCGGAATGGAGGCCTCTCAAAAAAGAGGTATCTACATCTCCGGAAATTTCAGATCTTTCCAGTTTCTTTACGAACAAGTAGCTTCGCTGTATCCGTACATTTTCCCTACTCCTGCAGTATTGAATCAATTATTAATCTGAATGTGGAAACAATTTGGTAGTTTATCCTTTTAACGACGGTGTAGATTACCTTTTCCTTCTATTTAGTATGATTGATAGCTATTTCCTAATACGTGCCATGGATTAATTAAGTAAATTGATCTTTTAGGTACCCTCCTCGTAGACGAGATGAAATTAAGTGAAGCCGTATCGTTCAATCCACAATCGTTGCAAGTTTGCGGATTGCAGCAACGTACACCGATGGTGTTCCTTCAGCAGAGTAAGTGCTAGGCATCGCATCAGCAGAGTAAGTGCTCGCATTTCTGGCTTTCTGCTTGTATGGTTAGTTTATACAAACCAAATATCTCTCGCTTTATGTATTGCAGAATTGAATGGTGCAAAAATCCTCGAATTCTGTTGCCTTAGTTTTTTATGTCCTTTTCTGTTTGCACTCGTTTATCGTCGCTTGCCTAATTTTGGTGTGGAAAGAACGAGGTGACAACATTTCTGAAGAATATGATGAACTTCGTGTTTGACTTTTAACATGTCGTTTTTTGCTTTTGAACTTTTGAAATAATTTTTTTCCTTGTTTTGTATGAGAATTGGCCTTATACTTGTGCTCGTGAACATCCAGGCGATATTGTATTCAACTTCGAATTGTGTGGTTAACGTCCTTTTCTGCATATAGGCAATAATGGATTTCGACAAGTGGTTGAGAGAATGGGAAGCCACCGTGAGCGGCGAGGACATGCCCATATCTACGAGCACCTTAACTGGGTGTAAAGTTACGTTGGGGGCCACTCTTGAAATAATTGAGACCCTACGGATCGAATCCAAATTCAAGTTTCTCATGACGGCCCGTTTAAACCAAGATGCTTTGGAGGTAAATAGTACAGTTAATTTTTTCTAACAATTATTACGGCCTGCTTAGGTAATACATACATATTACCCTTGACTCGTTCGTTTATCCACGCAAACTCGCTACTGTCATTGTGTTCTTACACAAGGATGAAATTCGCAAACTAAATCTTGCCTTTTGTTGTATGCGTTTTTCAGAGATTCTTTGGAATGATGCGTGGTGCCTGTGGAAGCAACGACCATCCGGAACCCCAGCTCTTTGCCCAAGTGTTCGGACTTCTCTGCAGCTACTCCCTGATTAAGCCGGCGAAAGCTTCTAATGTCAGCGGTACCGAATTGCTGAAAGTTCTGATGCAGACCGAAGAGTTATATCGAAAAAACCACGCACCGAGTGGCTGAACCGAATTGACCGCTTGCTCGAAGATGGGGATACTGATGATCGTCATCGTAAGTCGCATGAGCAAGATCATGACTACAAGGCTGAGCTGTTCGGATCGGAATGAAAGCGTCCATGATCACACCTACGATGTTACCCGTACGAGCCCGCAAGTGCAATCTTACATTGCCGGATACGTAGTGCAGCGAATGCGGAGACGATTGAATTGTGAAGACTGCATCCACGCACTCGAATCTCACGACACCGAACCTGGCGAATCGAGGCACAAGATGATCGACATGATGAATTAATACGGAGGTCTTCTTCATCCGAGTGACGCATTATTTTATTTAACGCGAACCCTCGAGTCGATTGTTCTCGACGTTGTTGGGAAATTTGGTGTAAAAATCGATACCTTTCACACAATCCTACAAAAATTGTCTGACTTGAAAGGTTTGCCAGCTGTTGGGTGCGTGGAACATTATAAGGAAACGACCCGGAAAGTAATCGATTTTTACATGGTGAGGCGTGGGCACTTCTTGACAAAATCGTTCAATAAAAATAATAACGAAAGCCGTGAGCGAACAAGAAAACTGCGAAAAAATGCGAAATTGTAAGCGTCCGTTATATCGTGTTAATTATATTCATTATTTAATTTTAATTGTTACTGCGTTGTTCGAAAATACTGTGCAATCATTCAAATTATTCAGGTTTATATTTATTATTGCAGATTTATAATTTTTTGACTGTTATTCTTAGCCCTGAACCATGTTTTTTGTTGCGATGATGTACGTTTTCCATTTAATTTAATTAAATCATTAATACTGGCTTTCAAAAGTTTCATATTTGTTTATTTTATAATTACCAATATTCCTTTGTATGAACTTGCAAGTTTTCAGGATTCTCTACCTATCCCTTTTCAATGCCTCCAGATGAGTGTGTCTCCGAGTATGAAAAATCAGGGATTATCGAAGTGTAACATTTTCAAAAAATCGATTTTTTTTGCTTTATCCGATAGTTTAGACGGTTGAAAACATGCTGTTCAATTATTGCGCAAAAATTCGAATAATTTCGGTCGCCTATCTTTTTTAATTTCGGTACAGCCTTTTTTAGAAGAAATGATGCGAGCAGCGGCTTGAGACCTCGCGCGGACTGCGCCAGGTCCTGTTCCTACCTACAACTCATAACGAGCAATTTGAGGAAGCAAAAGGGATATTGTATGGACGTAGCGTCGCCGATTGATCGTAAGTAGACAATTTATATGAAAATTTTGCACTCGAAACGTTATATGCGTTTTTCTCAATGTGTCATTTTTCGAATCGGGGTACACTCTCAAAGGAAGACTGAGCTTTTTTGTTATTGTGTTTTAATCATCAAAAATAATTTTTGTTTTATTTTTCGAGAAAAATTACATGGTTGTTGTTAATAAATTATGAAAAAAATGTTAAGAAGCAAAACGACGGTCAAGACTAAACTGCTAGTACACTGAATAAGTATACAAAATTTCGATTCTAGCTGCTCATTGGATGTTGACAAATCGTGTACACTGCTTTGAGAAACATAGTTTCGAGAAAAACGCGTTTAAAGTTCTACTAGCAGTTGTATGGTTGTAATCATAAGTTTATCTTCAATGTGCGATTCCCGCACCATATGTTGGACCTTCCTCTACAATTTGAGTTAAAAGTGAAGTAAATATTTCAGAGACCCATATCCAATTCTAATGACAATGTAAAAAAATTCTACTGGTTGTAACGTGAATGCAAGCCAATTACAGTATGAATGTTATTTCAAATTTTGAAAAGTCTTAGCATCCAAAGGCATTCTTTGTATGAAAATTCCTACTCCCCTAAGATCTAAAATGTTCTACCAATTTTCACAACATTCAATATGAATATTCCGTGTATAATACTCTTTTACTGTACAAAAAATTAACCCGATATCTAACATTTTAAGATAGATATAGCATTCAAACCACATTTATAAAAATAATATGTTTAAATCCTTACGCTGATTACCGTAAAATTTGGTCTGAAATTACCTTGTGAGATACACAATTTTCGGACAAGAGTGTAATCGGATATCGATCAAATTTTGAAAATTATGTACCAAAAACATTTTGCTGAAAATGATAATTCCCTCGGAATCTGAACTTATTTGCTGATTCATGGAAAATTCATTTACAGCATGCTTCTGAAGATACCTCATGGGTGTGCAAAAAAAATCATGCTTACAAAAGTCTTTGCATGTACAAAAAAAAACGTATGCACACGAACTCATTTTTTTTCCTCACAATTTTTCAAACTTTCGGAACATTTTGAACACATTTTGTTCACAATTTCGATTTTGTTTAGCAATCGAAAGCTTCCTATGAGAAAAGAAAATTCATCATTATGAAACCATTTAAAAAACTAAATTGTCATGATACAGGAAACATGCGAATACGAAAAGTGGAAGAATTCTTCGTACGGTTTAGAATTTTTCTTCAGCAGGTCTGCATAAGTGTCGGAGCAAAAAATGGGTTGAGTTTTAATACTTTTTTCCAATAAAATTTTCGGGATGACGAGTCTGGGATTTTTGCTACAGCTTGCTAATTCCGTAATTTTGAAAGTTTCAAAAAAACATCCGTTCATACGAAAGTTATATTATTATACTTAAAAGACGTTTTTTTTTGTTTTTCATTTCAGATCACCCTACTTGCCATAACCACCTACACCGATTGGCCATGCATCAACGGTGGCATTTTGTTTAATGAAAGATACCCTCATTGTTTATCAATATCTTCAATAAAAAATACCCCAATTTGGCAAGACTATATATTAATTGTGTGTAAAATCCCAACCTCGTCATCCCAATACTTTTATCAGATAAAAATATTTATATGGAATATAATACAATATTTGTAACAATGCAGTTTCATGTAGAAGGAGACTTCACGATTTTTTTTAATTATCCGATAGTATAGACGGTTGAAAACATGCTGTTCAATTATTGCGCGAAAATTCGAATAATTTCGATCGCCTATCTTTTTTAATTTCGGTACAGCCTTTTTTAGAAGTGATGCGAGCAGCGGCTTGAGACCTCGCAGGGACTGCGCCAGGTCCTGTTCCTACCTACAACTGATAACGAGCAATTTGAGGAAGCAAAAGGGATATTGTATGGACGTAGCGTCGCCGATTGATCGTAAGTAGACAATTTATATGAAAATTTTGCACTCGAAACGTTATATGCGTTTTTCTCAAAATGTCATTTTTCGAATCCGGGTACACTCAAAGGAAGAGTTTTCAAGCTGTCCGTCTCAAATTTTGACACATTTGTCACGCCATTCGTTATTTTGCTATGGAAGCTTTTTTTTAATCTTCATATTTTTTTAACGATAAACTGTTGAAAAAATAAGCCAAATTCGACACTTTTTTTTTCATAACACCGACATTTTGTCAATGTTAGTTTTTTCTAAACTCCATAGCAAGATAGCGGCTTTTATACTGATTGACAATCTTTTTACAAATTTTGTTTCAGATCATATTTACGTCCACAGCCGTGTACACCATGGGAGCACCCGTTTTTCGAAGAAATTTTCAACCGTAGAATTTTTTTAAAAGAAATTGAAAGAAAACGTTTAAAAAACTATTTTCTGTTCTTCATGAGTGCTTTGATTTGATATAAAAAAAATAAGACTGATGAGCGTATTTTAACAATCGAAAAATGAATAGCGAAAATCAACTATTTTTCGACTCGTTAGACTGTAATAATCTCTTAATATTCACAGCACACTATCCAAAATATTAATAATAGGTAATATGAAAAAGAATGAGTCGAAAAAATTAGGTTAAGGCTTCTATAGACGCATATAAATGTACATTTTTTAAATAATCGAATTTTTTAATTATCATTTGGTATGATTTAAATTTTATATGAAAACTATTATGTAACGATAAGGAGGAAGAATTTTTTGCAATTATCTACGTAATTGGCGATTGAGCAATTGAATTATATCTGCACTCTACTTTGGTCGTACATACACGTTTTGCACTCTGAAAAATGACACAAGAATAAAAAACTAAAGTGATTGATTTTAAAGACTATGCTTTAGCTGTACTGCATGCGTATTAATCAAATACCGTATCACTTTGTCTTAAATTTTATAACACTGACACTTAAAGCTGAATGAAGGTTAGGTACATCAGCTGTGGACCGTTTTACCAAAATCACCGCGCGGACGGAGCCCGCAGTGGTAGCGCCGCCAGGCGGGTACAATCCGCGGATCGTTCATCACTTTCACAACCATTTCGCCAGCATTGCGTTCGGGCTCCTTTACTCTAGTCTCCATGCGTTCGTACATATGCTCTTTTTCTCTTCAACGCTTTGAGTATCCCATTGTTCTCCAAAGACTTCTTTGCACACCTCTTCCCAAGCCAAGTCTTTCTTCACCCTGTCGTGGTAATCCTCACAGCCTACATTCCATAGGCAAATATGTTTTTGTACAGCTAAAATAATTCTTTCAGTGTCACATTCTGCCATAGTACGTGTCGATTCGACGTCCACGCTACAACAAAGAACATATATTACATGGAAGCACAGATCCCATGTTAATATTTGGAACAGAAAATTTAGTATATATTCCGCCGATAGACTGCGCAGCGACCTATCGGTGTGCTACACACAATCAAAGAACAAATTTTCTTTGGATGTGTTCATGCACATTCATACAGGCAGCGCTTCAGGTGGCTCGGGTGATAACTAAGCAATCGCCCCAAAGAAATCGTGGCAGCGCTCCCACAAAGGCTGTGCTTCTATGTAATGTGTGTTCTTTGCTAGAAGCGGATTGACGAATCGGATGGAAAAATCTGACGTGTATTTCTTGTCTTTACGCACATATGCAGAGCGCGCCTTCCGACAGTCGGAACGACAATAAAATCGTGGCAGTGTTTCCGACTCGGACGTCCGACCCGACTATCGGATCGGATGTGTATTGCATGCTCATTCAAATGTATGGCACGAGTGCCTTCCGACAGTCGGATCCGACTATCGGAAAGAAAAATCGGACGTATATTCCCAGCCTTACCCTCTCTTTCATCTTCAATTTATCTTTCTCAACTTCGTTTCGAATATTCAAACCCTTATCATTTATAGCCCCACCCCGATCAAACCCAATCACCCTTCAAAACACCCGGAGATCATTAGCATTCTAATAATCAACCTAACAACTCCCACTTAATACCAAACCATCATTATCCTAATTTATACATTTAAACAAAACAATTACATATATACTCAGCACGGAGGCAGATCATTTACTTTCAAATTCGATATCGACTAAATTATTACGAGTCACCAAACATTTCTTTGATGCATCTCTTCGGATATAAAAAAAAAAACATTCGTGCAAAACTTCAACTCGACCGAAATCAACTATTGGAAACCTTATCATCTCCAATGTACAACACCCAAAACTTCATCTTAGAACATATGCACATCATACACACTTCGTCCACGTATTTTTTTCACTCACAAACGCCCCATAAACAAGTCCCGTTCACACCGACCAAATACACAGTGTGCATAAATATCTATTTATGCGCTCGTGGTTAAGTGGTAAGCGTGTCCGCTTCTAGACTCGACGAGTTCGAAACCCAATTTCTTTTCTCACATTCCTAATTACCGCTTTTCTCTAGGGCGTTGGGGGGGGGCGAGGCGGCCGCGTGCCCCAAATTTTTTGCGCTTCCTATTCTACATGTTTTACACGTGTAAATCAAACAAAAAATTCAATACACTTTCATCAAAAAATTTAGTTTATTGGTACCATACAAATGTTTTAATCTTTCAAATCATTTATCTTAACCCTGATGGAAATCCGCTTATTGGAATTCGTCAGATTTTAACAAAAAATGTCAGATTTCATAATATTCCGTCAACTTTCAATGAGAAATAATGTCAGAACATGTCATTTATACGACAGAATCTGTCATATTTTATCAGAGAAGTAATGTTATAATTCAGTAATTTCTGTCAGAATCTTACATAATATGTCATATAATGTCGTAAGAGTTTTCCATTTTATGTGAGATTTTCGTCATTTAAGACGGAATGACACCTCATCGCGGTCGGTATGGTAGAGCAATTATAGATTCCCAAAAATCTCTGAAACGGCTCTTCAGATCCCGTCGAAACTTTGCCAAACGACGTCAAATAGATAGACGAACAGCTGTCTGCCCCTCAAATTTTCTGAATTTGAGAAAAAAAACGTAGATCCGGTTATCATAAGCCAATCTACGGTTTTCTTCTCAAATTCAGAAAATTTGAGGGGCAGACAGCTGTTCGTCTATCTATTTGACGTCGTTTGGCAAAGTTTCGACCGGATCTGAAGAGCCGTTTCAGAGATTTTTGGGTATCTACAATTGCTCTACCATACCGACCGCGATGAGGTGTCATTCCGTCTTAAACGCGTTTTTCTCGAAACCACTTTTTTCGATCTCGGAAGACGGATTACTCGACCACCTCTGCATGCATCGATTTGAAATTTTGATAGCAGCTTCACAATCATATTCTTTATGGAAGTACGTAGCCGTTTTTTTATTAAATGTCAACTTCTTTTTATAAACAATTTACTGCTTTTTTGGCAAAAAATCAATTTATTTCCTTCAAAGTGCGCTACTTTTGCAAAATTTGAAAGCAAATTTCGAGGTAGTCTCATAGCTAATAAAATATAAATTATCATTTTTTTGGTTTCTGTTTCAGGTCTTATATTTTACGAGAAAATCATTCTCCCGTGAAGCTATAAAAAAACACGTTTTTCTAGATAGGCTGTATCGCCGCCATTTTGAGTTTGAGTTTGATATCTTTTCTCGCTTTGGCGTTTTTTTCCGAACCGTCATGAGGAAATTATGAATCGGCGGATATTTCGACGTTAGATGTCTCGATCGGTCTGTCGTGAGGTTAGAAACTCATCCCATCACTTTCACCTCGTTGACCAATATATTGCTATATATTTAGGTGCCGCTGCACCCCAGCGCCATCACTTCGACACATTTTCGGGGACGCTTTTTTCAGCGCCTTTGCATTGAACCTCCTGGTATCTAGGTTCCATGGCATAGAAGTATGGCGTGTCGCCCCCCCCCCCCCCGCGCCCCGAGGTTTTTAACTGTGGTGGGAAGCAATGTCGGTATCATGGAACCTAGATACCAGGAGGTTCAGCGGCAATGCAAAGGCGTTGAAAAAAGCGTCCCCGAAAATGTCCCGAAGTGATGGCGCTGGGGTGCAGCGGCACCTAAATATATAGCAATATATTGGTCAACGAGGTGAAAGTGATGGGATGAGTTTCTAACCTCACGACAGACCGATCGAGACATCTAACGTCGAAATATCCGCCGATTCATAATTTCCTCATGACGGTTCGGGAAAAAAAAACGCAAAAGCGAGAAAAGATCTCAAACTCAAACTCAGAATCGCGGCGATACAGCCCATCTAGAAAAACGTGTTTTTTTACATATAGCTTCACGGGAGAACGGTTTTCTCGTAAAATATAAGACCTAAAACAAAAACCAAAAAAATGATAATTTATATATTATTAGTTATGAGACTACCTAGAAATTTGCTTTCAAATTTTGCAAAAATAGTGCACTTTGAAGGAAATAAATCGATTTTTTGCCAAAAAAGCAGTAAATTGTTTATAAAAAGAAGTTGACATTTAATCAAAAAACGGCTACGTACTCCCATAAAGAATATCATTGTGAAGCTGCTATCAAAATTTCAAATCGATGCGGGCAAAGGTGGTCGAGTAATCCGTCTTCCGAGATCGAATAAAGTGGTTTAGAGAAAAACGCGTTTAAAGTTGTACGAGCAACTCAGCGCGCGTTCCAAGGCGCTGCGGCCAAATCGGTAATTGAACCTTTAAATAAAAGAAAATTGCTACAGGACCAATTGCATATTGTTTTTATGACACCAAAGTATTTTTAGGAAAGGAAACGTCTTTCCAAAATCCTAGTGTGGTGTTATCCCTTGACACTAATGAAAGTTAGGTACTACATCATCTGTGATCTGTCTTAGATCGCACCCATGTTTAGCGTATATCTATATACATATAGGTGCCGGAGCACCCCAGCGCCATCATTTCTTGTTCCCGTTTTGGGGACGAGTTGAAAGGCCTCGCTGAACCTCCTGGTATCTAGGCTCCATGGTCGGTATCATGGAGACTAGAGTAAAGGAGCCCGAACGCATATGGCGGAATCGTCGAAAAGTGGATCGCGAAAGTGATGAAAGATCTTGTAGTTCGAAAAATATCCGCAAGCGATAGCAGCGCCTGGTACCGAATAGGATGGGTGCGTGCAGAGATTAGTGGGGAGATGCACAACGCGGCCCTCATGGAGACTAGAGTAAAGGAGCCCGAACGCAATGCTGGCGAAATGGTTGTGAAAGTGATGAATGATCCGCGGATTGTACCCGCCTGGCGGCGCTACCACTGCTGGCTCCGTCCGCGCGGTGATCTTGAATCGTCGATCAGTGCAGCCAGATCGCGCGTAAAAGTTACCCCCTCGCTAGACTCTTACGCGCCCATCACCCAATCATAGTAGCGCGTGTCCGTGAGCGAACGACGCTCGGACGTCTTCGGAAAGAGCCGAGCACGGTCGAAGTTTCCCGACCGCGCCTTCGGCAGCTACACCAACACATGGACGCTGAGCACGTTCATGTGCGGCCAAGCCGAAACGAAGGCTTCGAGGGAAAAAGCAATCTGAGCACGACTCGCGCGTGACGTCACCCGACGGCACGCGGGAGGCTTTTAGATGATTTCAATGCTTATTCTCTCTATAAACTCTTGATTCTCTGCATTATTGATGTACACAAAAAAATGTATGGCGCACTCTGCTCGCTTATTTTTTAGTTTATACGTTAATTTAAATATAATAATAAATCTCAATTACAACTTATTTATCTTATATAAAATTGTTTACGCTTTACTCACACCCGTTCCTATGCCAAATAAATTATAATTCAAAAAAGTAAGCTGTAATATATTCATATTCCTATTATTATATTAATTCTCATATTTTCATCAAGCGATAAAGCATTATCCCCAAAAAGAAGCCAATCATCCATCCGACCGCGAATCGTAAGTACCAGAAAGTGCACATATTCTACAAGCGATGAGATGGTCCGTTGGTAGCGTTCCTGGCTTCGGCCCGTAAGGGCCCCTGGTGCAAATTTTTCTCCAAATTTTCCATAATTTCTCATATTTTAGTCGTATTTGAGATTTTCGGAGAAAAAATGATTTAAAACAGATTCAAGTTCTGGTCTATTTCCCAAAAACACATTTTTTTTACTGAAAATTCATGATTCCTCATTTTTTCCCGGAAATTTCTCTTTTTCATATGACCTGAGTGAACGGCTGCGGACATATTCGGAGAAAAGGTAAAGATGAAAAGAAATGAGATTTTCGTAAAAAAAAAAAAAATATTATTATTTTTTTTTTTCGGAAATTTCCCTTTTTCCTATTACCTGAGTGAATGGCTGCGAAAATATTCGGAGAAAATTTAGAGATGAAAAAAATGACATTTTCGTAAAAAAAACTTATAATTTTTTTTTCCGGAACTTTTTCTTTTTCCTATTGAGTGAACGGCTGCGGAGATATTTGGAGAAAAGTTAGAGATGAAAAAAATGAGATTTTCGCAAAAAAAACTTACATTTTTTGATCCCTCATAATTCTGAGAAATAATGAATTTCCGAAATGTTTGCAAACAATATTTTCCTTAAGGGGTAACACCACTGTAACGGCCTGCCACGAAGTGTTTTAGACAAATAATACTTGGGGTAATTATTAAGCATATATTGAAGTATATTGCAAAAAAATTTTATGAGAAAATATTACAAAATGACGACACTGCAGCAAATTCTTCCGAGGCATGTTGAACTTAAGGTGCTATGCGGCACGCAGTATAACTTGTGCCAATTTTAATCTGGACAAAATATTTTTTTTTTAATCTAGATGAGTGTAGCTAGTGAACCACGTAGGGGATTTTAGAAATATTGATTTTTGAGTAATTGCCGAGTATTTGACTAAAAATGTTCATCTAGACCTAATAAAACAAAATTCTTTTTTATATTAAAATTGGCACAGTTATACTGCGTGCCACAGAGTTTCGACATGCTTCGGAAGAATTGCTGCAGTGTCGCAATTTTGTAATATTTTCCCATAACATTTTTTGCAATATACTTCAATATATGCTTAATAATTACCCCAAGTATTATTTGTCTAAAACGCTTCGTGGCAGGCCGTTACAGTGGTGTTACCCCTTAAGGAAAATAATGTTTGCAAACATTTCGGAAATTCATTATTATTTTGAGAATTTGAGAAAAAAAATGTAGATTGGCTTATCATAAGCCAATCTAGTTTTTTTTTCTCAAATTCAGAAAATTTGAGGGGCTGGAAGCTATTCGTCTATCTATTTGACGTCGTTTGGCAAAGTTTCGACGGGATCTGAAGAGCCGTTTCAGAGATTTTTGGGAATCTATAATTGTTCTACCATACCGACCGCGATGAGGTGTCATTCCGTCTAAAATATGAGAAATTATGAAAAATTTGCACTAGGGACCCCTGCGGACCGAAGTCAGGAACGCTACCAACGGGACCATCTCATCGCTCGTAGAATATGTATACTTTCTGGTACTTAGGATTCGCGGCCGGATGGATGATTAGCTTGTTTTTGGGGATAATGCTTTATCGCTTGATGAAAGTATGTAAGAATTAATATAATAATACGAATATAAATATATTTCTGCTTACTTTTATGAATTATAATTTATTTGACATAAGGACGGGTGTGAGTGAAGCGTAAACAATATGATATAAGATAAATAAGTTGTAATTTAGATTTATTATTATATTTAAATTAACGTATAAACTAAAAAAATAAGCGATCAGAGTGCGCGATACATTTTTTTATACATTAATACCGCAGAGAATCAAGAGCTAAATAAGCATTGAAATCATCTAAAAGCCTCCCGCGTGCCGTCGGGTGAAGTCACGCGCGAGTCGTGCTCAGATTGCTTCTTCCTCGAAGTCTTCGTTTCGGCTTGGCCGCACATGAACGTGCTCAGCGTCCATGTGTGGTGTAGCTGCCGAAGGCGCGGTCGGGAAACTTCGACCGTGCCCGGCTCTTTCCGAAGACGTCCGAGCGTCGCTCGCTCACGGACACGCGCTACTATGATTGGGTGATGGGCGCGTAAGAGACTAGAGAAGGGGTAACGTTTACGCGCGATCTGGCTGCACTCACTGACAGTAATACGTCACTGTGTGAATGTCACAAACACTGCTAAGCCGGTCCTCACGCACCTATCCTATTCGGTACCAGGCGCTGGTATCGCTTGCGGATATTTTTCGAACTACAAGATCTTTCATCATTTTCGCGATCCACTTTTTGACGATTCCGCCTCATGCGTTCGGGCTCCTTTACTCTAGTCGCCATGGCGGCCCTTTTCGGTGTGCCTCGTAAATGGCGCTAAATCGCGGCGGCGAGTTCGGGAGTATCATTTCGTGATAATCGCCTCTGTCGAGGTTGCAGATTCCCTTGTAGCCGCGCGAGTCCGTTATCACCGCTCAAGTTGGTATCGCAGTCAGCGTGAACACGAATGGGTAGCTCGGTGGGGGAAAAGTCTCTGCCCCTCGCTCGCTCGACAGGCGAACGGAGCGAGGTTTTCCGTCCGATCGAGCTCGACATATATGTGTGGCCGCCCAGATAGACAGATATACCTCATATTGGCATCATATGTACATCATCACTGCAGCATAGAAAGTCTCACAGCTGTGTATCCCTTATGAGTGCTCCCGTTGAAGTCATATTTGCATCACATGATGATTCACAATAATACATCCAAATGAAGCAAAGTTGTTCTCACGCGAATATACATGCAGTGAATTCATCAGACTAGCAAATTTGGCTCACGAATATCTAACAATAAGTGAGTGCATATGGGGCTCATATGGGTGTCACGGCGTGAAGAAACTGTAGTGCTCATTCGGAGCTCATATTAGCGGCATGGCGTGACGGAACTATGCTGTGGTCATACGGAGCTCATATTAGCGGCATGGCGTGACGTAAATATGCTGTACTCATACGGAGCTCATATTAGCGGCATGGCGTGACGTAAATATGCTGTACTCATACGGAGGTCATAATAGCGGCATGGCGTGACGTAACTATGCTGTGCTCATATGGAGCTCATTTGAGTGTCATAGCGTGAAAAATAAAAAAAAATCCAATAATATTGATAAAAAAAATCTGGTAGGATTTTTATTATCCCCATACGCTTTATTGATGTTCCTGCCTATATGATAAATGGATTAAAAACGTATTCTGCCTAGTTAAGGATGTATGGCAGCTACTGCAGAGTCGTTACAGAACTGATTATGCAATTTGCAAAAATCGCATTTAAAGACTAAATAAAATAATTGTAATATTCATTAAAGCTAAAAAGGAGATTTACCACAGCTCAAAGTAAAACATGCGGTACAGAAAGAAGAATTTTCAATTTTTAACTGCAAATTTAGTTGTTGATTTGATGTATGTTTTCCCTGACGTTGTCGTGGTTACGACATACGAGCTAAAGAAATACGAAAACGGTCCCATTTAACTCGCAATATCTCGCAAAATATATGGGCACATGTCGATTTTTTATTTTTCCCGTATCATGCATATTACAGCGATACCGCACAAAAGTTTTTTTTACAAAAGAGTACTCCGGAAATACCTTTTTTGCCAATGTAAAGGGAATTTTGGACGTACAGTCCTATGTTCCCCGTGTTAAATGACCCAACTTTGAATTCGTTTATCTCAGCATTCACGTGGGCAAATTTTGTTTTTTTTAATCTCAAAAAGTTCTCGATATTTTCCTTTACAATATCAGTGAGTTTCAATTCGAACAGTAGTAAATGACTTAGTTGCCATACATCCTTAAATTTTGTACCTACCTACGGTTTGAACCACGTCTTCTAAATCGAGAGCCGAGCGCGCTACCTACCTAGCTATTCTAACACTTGTACAAATTTTCTTTGTGTCTGCGTATTTGTATCATTCTGGATTTGGATGAATATCGCCATCATATTGCGCTTATGGGATGTGTCACTACAAGGAGACGGCAGAGCCCGGATTTCGCGAATCGGGTTCTCCTTTCGCCTGGTGAAAGTTGAAGACCTCCGAATTAACGTCGTTTTTTATTTTTGTTCCAATAGGCCTTAGTTGCTGAGATATCGCGATTTGAAAATTTGGGAGTTTCGGCTCGCGCGTAGAGTTCGTTCAGCGTTGACACTTGAGACAAGAGCCACCGTACCTAATACAGTAAGACGGCGGACTGGTACTCTGAAAGTTCACGCTTCGCGTCCCCATGCTTTTTTTTGAATTTTATTTTTATTTTTTTTTTTTATAATCTCTCATAAGACTTTGCATGTGCAGGTAAAGAAGTCAATTCGAAAATATGTATTACTAGTTTAATTCATCTATTATATTAAAATAACTAATCCAATAATGAAGTCACAATTACATAGCAAAATAATATTGTATAACAAATAATTAATCTAATAATCAAGTCACAATTACAAAGCAAAATAATATTGTAAAACAAATAATTAATCTATTAATCACGTCACAATGAGAAAGCAAAATAATGTGGTATAAAAAATAAATAATTAATCTAATTCACCCTTGCAAATTTTGCGGCAGGTAATTATTCTGATTCTTCTTCTATCAGATCAGTATGGTGACAAATTGGAGGGTGGAAACCATCGTAAAAGCAAGGGTAGCACAAAGGCTACGACACCACGAACATAAAATGAACGTGATACCACCGCAACCATATTTAACCTTATAAATTCTATCAGGAAAGCATATTTGAAGATATAGATCTTCAAATATGCTTTCCTGTGAATCATATTAATTATTTATTTTTTATACCATATTATTTTGCTTTGTAATTGTGACTTCATTATTGGATTAATTATTTTAATATAATAGACAAATAAAACTAGTAAAACATATTTTCGAATTTTCTTATTTACCTGCACATGTAAAGTCTTATGAGAGATTATAAAATTAAAAAAAAAATTGAATAAAAAAAAAGCACAGGGACGCGAACCGTGAACTTTCAGAGTGCCGGTCTAACGTCTTCCCGTACTAGCTACGGCCGCTCTTGTCTCAAGTGTCAACGCTCAACGTACTCTAGGCACGAGACGAAACTCCCAAATTTTCAAATCGCGATATCTCAGTAACTAAGGCTTATTGGAAGAAAAATCAAAAGCGACGTTAATTCGGAGGTCTTCAACTTTCACCACGCGAAAGGCGAACCCGATTTGCGACATCCAGGCTCTGCCTTCTCCTTGTTAGAAATATGCATATCACCGTCATAGGATGTATCACAGAAACACGCATATGGCCGTCATATTGCGCTCATGGGATGTATCACTGAGAAATATGCATATCGCCGTCATATTGCGCTCACCGAATGTATCACTGAAAACATGCATATTGCCGTCGTGGAATGTAATACTGAGAAACATGCATATCGCCATCATATTGTGCTCCTGGGATGTATCACTGACAAAATATACATATCGCCGTCATATTGCGCTCAATGAATGTATCACTTAGAAACATGCATATCACCGTCACAGGATGTATCACTGAGAAACATGCATATCGCCGTCATGCTGCGCCCATCGAATGTATCACTGACAAACATGCATATCGCCGTCATATTGCTTGCATGGCATGTCTACTACCAGTGCTAACCCAGTGAATTCATCAACACAGTCATTGGATGACTTCCATATGACGTAAAATTTGCAAATATTAATTGTGGACACTTGAGCACAGCGATATGAGTTCATCGTGCTTCAAACGTACGATGCATTTGTAAACGACATATTGAGATCAAAATGCTTTGTACATTCACTATACTAAATGAGTTCACGGCTTTGCATCATGACATGTAGTCAATATGCTGTAAAATTTGCTTCATCAATTGTATGCATGGCGTGATGATCACGACTGTCTATCTGGGCGTACTGCGGATTGGAATATGCATTAAATGAATTTCAAAGTGAAAAACATGTATCGAGATCATTGTTTTCTCTCGGTTGCCCGTTTATGCCGAAAATGCGGGTTAAAAAAATTAACGACGAACCGCATTGAAAAATAAAACGCCGAAACGACCGTGAAAGGTTTAAAAAGAAATCGTGAGCCTTTGCCGCGATCGTTTCGGCATTTTTTTTCAACACTAAACATTATGGAAAAGGGTGTATCATAAATGTTTCTTTATCTGCAATGAGCGTCGTGGCTGAGTTGTTAGCGTGACGGATTACGATGCTGAAGGTCCGGGTTCAATCCTCGGTGAATCAACTTTTTTCTCTTCATTTTATATTCAGAAAATTTCGAACTTACTCTCGCTTTAGCTATTCTCGCCTGTTCAGGCATTATTTATGATATTTAATTCGTATATGCTTAATAAAAAAAACAAGACATTGCTACCGGGGATCGAACCCGCGTCGTCTACACTCAGAGCCCGCACGCTCATATCTCAACCGCGAGGCTCTTGTGACTGCAAACCTGCCTTACGTATACAGTAGAATCTCGATTATCCGAACCAATTGGGACCGAGACTAGTTCGGACAATCAAAAGTTCGGATAATCGAAACGTGGGTTTTTGGGACGAGATCATCAACAACACCTTTTTACATTAAAAAAAATACATAAATATATATTAAAATTTGACATACATATTAACGTTGAAATATATATATTGTAACGGTTCGGTTACCTAGGTAAGCCACCGTCACACGTAATGCGATAGCATCTAACCATAGGCCATGCCGCCGGCCGGGCGTGTCACTCAAGTCAAGAAATCAGGGCAAGCCCGCGACACCTCGCAAGGGGCCCCGCCCACTGCGAGGGACAAGACCACCGCGGACTCAAGCGAATCGCCGCGTCTTATAGAATTCCTCGCCTTCCGCGCTCGACCACTCCTATCTTGCTAAGGACGTGATTTAAACTCATCATGACGCCTCTTCGTACCGCGTGCGCGCCTAATATCCTAGAGAGGCACCATCGGGCATATTTTACCCCTCGATATGAGTACAATGTGCTAACGTCCTCGAACTAACCAACGCAGTCAATCCCACCAACGGAGTGTTCTTCGGCGGCGTGATTTCCCACTTAGGTCTCCGGAATCGCGGGAGAAATGGAACTTCTCCTGACGGGCCTTGGGCTATTTAAGGGCGTGCGCGAGCCGGAGAAGGACTCTTCGCAAATTCTTTCATTACTACGTGGAGTCAACAGCATCCGTCATCGCGGAGCTCAGGATGGAGGCCTTGCTGCCGATGCCCTGGCCCTCATCCTAGAACGACCTCAGCTTCGGGTTAGATACACTGTTCTCTTGGGAAGCCCCAGCATTGCGCTGGAAGTCCTACCTCGAGAACAGTGTCGTCGTGGTGATTGCGAGATAGGGAACCTTTATTTAACATCGATCCGTTGTCCTTACGACAATCGGATCATTATTTCCACTCGACCCACACTATCTACTTGAAGTGAACAGCCCGGAAGGTGCCGGACGCACCTTGCTGTACGCCGAGGCCCATTCTCAACCGGCTTCTCCGGTTTTTCGTCCTCCTCGCTTGGCACCGAGGAGGTCAGCCGTCCCTCCTGGACGGCCCCGCTATGTGCACTCGAGGGGATTGAATCCGCCTCGAGCAAGCACATTATTTGTACGCTAGCTCTCTAGCGCGTGAGTATCACGGGCTGGCAACCGTGTACTACGTTGCACTTTGCAACCAGTGCCAACCGATTGTACCGCCATATAGTAACCGATCTCAGTAAATACACGGGCGATCGCATCTGTTACAGAAGCGACCCCGAACCCGGCGTAACGCGTGGACGACGACGCTCGCGGTTTGTGCGAGCGCGAGCGAGAGAGCGAACGAATGAGGATAAGAGAGCGCGCTCGAGAGACACGTGCGCGCGACACCTCTCCCGACTATCTCCATCTCTGTCCCTCTAAACACGACCGCGCTTCTCGCGACCTGCTCCGCATCCCGGTAAACGTCGATACCTCAATTACATAACCTCAAATCACGGAATTAACAAAACTAACAAACAATTGTTCTGTACTCATCCACATTCCATACGAAAATCCGAAACATCAAATGCCGATGATGACGGATTATGACAGGTGTCTCTGAGACCCTCAAAAACCACTGAGGCATCTTTAAAGAAAACCTTCAAATTCCCAATCATTAATTCCGGCACACGTCACGTACATCGTCCCTCAGGAGGCTACGGGAAACCCAAAATCCATCCTTCGGCCGCATACTCGCCGCCTAAAGATCGGTTTCGTCACAATCGCACGAACGATCGGGGAAAACGGATAAAAGCATTCGCGGTAAAACGCGAAACGTTACAATATATATATATATATATATATATATATATATATATATATTGAAACGTTTCGCGTTTTACCGCGAATGCTTTTATTCGTGTTTCCTCGTCTACTGAGGAAAACGACGTAGCACGGCGAATATTCTGCCGTAGGATTTTAATGTGGGTTTCCCGTAGCCTCCTGAAGGACGATGTACGCGATGTGTGCCGGAATTGATGATTGGGATTTTGAAGGGTTTTTTAGGAGATGCCTCAGTGGTTTTGAGGGTCTCAGGGACACCTGTCAGAATCCGTCATCATCGGCATTTGATGTTTCGGATTTTCGTTTACAAGGTAGGGTAAAAACATAAATGTTTGTTAGTTTTGTTAATTCCGTGATTTGAGGTTATGTAATTGAGGTATCGACGTTTACCGGGATGTGGAGTAGGTCGCGAGAAGCGCGACCGTGGTTAGAGCGACTACGATGGAAATGACATGGTGAGGCCGCACACGATAGTTAGAGGCGCTGACTCAATCACTCACTCTTTCTCTCTCGCTCGCTCGCGCTCACACAAGCCGTGAGCGTCGTCGTATACGCGTTACGCCGGATTCGGGGTCGCTTCTGTAACAGAATGCGATAGCCCTTGTATTTCGGATATCGGTTTACTGTGGCGTTACAATCGGTTGGCACTAGTTGCAAAGTGCAACGAAGCTCACGGTTGCCAACCCGTGAAGCTCACGCGCTAGTTATCTAGCGTAAAATAATGTGCTTGCTCGAGGCGGATTCAATCCCCTCGAGTGCACATAGCGGGGCCGTCCAGGAGGGACGGCTGACCTCCTCGGTGCCAAGCGAGGAGGACGAAAAACCGGAGAAGCCGGTTGAGAATGGGCCTCGGCGTACAGCAAGGTGCGTCCGGCACCTTCCGGGCTGTACACTTCAGGAGATAGTGTGGGTCGAGTAGAAATAATGATCCGATTGTCGTAAGGACAACGGATCGATGTTAAATAAAGGTTCCCTATCTCGCAATCACCACGACGACACTGTTCTCGAGGTAGGACTTCCAGCGCAATGCTGGGGCTTCCCAAGAGAACAGTGTATCTAACCCGAAGCTGAGGTCGTTCTAGGATGAGGGCCAGGGCATCGGCAGCAAGGCCTCCATCCTGAGCTCCGCGATGACGGATGCTGTTGACTCCACGTAGTAATGAAAGAATTTGCGAAGAGTGCCGCTCTGGCTCGTGCTCGCCCTTAAATAGCCTGAGGGCCGCGAGGAGAAATTCCATTTCTCCCGCGACGTTTGAGATCTAGGTGGGAAATCACTCCGCCGAGGAACACTCCGATGGTGGGGTTGGTTGCTTTCGTTAGTTTGAGGACATTGTCTCATTGTACTCATCTCGAGGGACAAAGTATACCCGATATCACTCTCTCGGATATTAGGCGAGCATGCGGTGTGAAGAGGCGTCATGAAGAGAATTGGTCATGTTCTTGATATTGTGGGCATGGTCCCGGAGTACGGGGGCGACCAATTCGGCGGAAGGTGGTAATTTCCGCGAGTCCGCGGAAGTCTCGTTCCTCGCGGTGGGCGGGGCCCCTTGCGAGGCGTCGCGGCTCGCTCCGATTTCTTGACGTGAGAGACACGCCTCGCCGGCGGCATGGCCGGTTGCTCATAACGCTGGCCAGAAATACGCAGGTGTCTCCGGAATGTTCAGACGCTATCGTATTTTGTGTGACGGTGGCTTACCTCTATAGCCGAACCGTTACATGGCCCCTCCAAGGTCGGTGTACCCTTCTTGAGGGGGCGACGACCTTAACGCCTATTCCCGGTGGAGAGACGACCCCGTGCACTCTTTCGAGTGCACGCCTCCTCGATGGCGGGGTCGTCGGCAGGGCGTTTGATGTCCGGCCTGGTTGCCGTGCGTCGCCGTCCCCAAAGGATGCGCATTCTTTGAGAAAGGTTAGGGCTACGTGGTCCGTCACGACTATCACCGGGGACCCCAGGAGGTACGTCCGGAATTTGGTGAGAGCCCACACGATTGCCAGCAGTTCGCGCTCCGTGACGGTGTAGCGTATTTCTGCTCCCTTTAGGGTGCGGCTTGCGAAGTGTAGGACCATGTTTTCCTCATTGTCAGATTTTTGGTAAAGTACGGCTCCGAGCGCAAGGTCACTGGCGTCCGTCTGTAGGTAGAACGGACGGTTTTTTAAGGGGTACGCCAGTATTACGTTCGCACAAAATTTTGTCTTGATATTTGCTAGGGCATTATCCTCCTTCTCCCCCCATTGCCATTTTACCCCTTTACGTAGCAGGTGGAGGAGGGGCGCCGTTGCTTCGCTGTGTTCCTTGGTGAATTTACTATAGTAGTTGATAAGCCCAAGGAAACCCCTGAGTTGTTTGAGATTTCTCGGAGCAGGGAAGGCTCGTATGGCTTCGACCTTGTCCGGGTCCGGTCTTATCCCGTCTCTGGACAGGATGTGCCCCAGAAATTTCGTTTCCTGCTTGCAGAAATAGGATTTTTCGAGGCTGAGGGTTAGTCCATGTTCCAAGAATCGTTGGAAGAGCTCCTCGAGGCATTCGAGGTGTTCCTTAAATGTCTCGGAGGTGCAAAGTATGTCGTCTACGAAGTTGGTCACGTCGTGCAGCCCCTGAAGGATCTTTTCCAGTCCTCTCACCAGACTAGCCGTGCTGGTGGCGAGACCAAAGGGCGTCACGCGGAATTCATATCCTTTTCCGCGGTGGGAGAAGGCGGTGTATTTTCTGGAGTCGGGATGTAGAGGAACCTGCCAGAAACTGGCACGCATGTCTAGGGTCGTCAAAAATGAGACTCGGCGGCATTCCTGAAATAGTTCTTCCGCGGTCTCCATGCGCTCGGGATCCGGTTCCAGGATCTGGTTGATCCGCCTCGCGTCCAGGCACAGCCTGACCCCTCCATCCTTTTTCCGGGATATTAGGAGAGGGCTACTGTAGGGACTTCTTGAGCGCTGGATAATTTTTTGGTCCATGAGTAGCCGTATTTCCTCGTCTACGGCTTTGCGGTAGGCGAGGGGTACGGGATAGCTCATGGCTTTGAACGGTTCATGCTCCTTCACTCTGAGCACGTGTTCGTAGGTCAGGAGCAAACCTGGTCTTTTATCAAAGACCCGCCTGTATTTTGCGAGAAGGAGCCTAAGGTCTTCCTTTTCGTTAGTACCGAGGCCGGTCGTTTCCGATACCTTCAGGTCGATTTCACGGTCCGTGATTTCCTCGGTGGTGAGGATGGATCCGTGATCGGGTAGGTGCGTGGCTAGGTTGGTGGATTGCATTGCTATTGAATGGCCGTGCCCATCCTCCTCGCTGCTGTTGAGCGTCAAATTATATTGCCCCAAATCGATCACCGAGCGTGTCCTGATGAGGAAGTCAATTCCTAGGATACACGGACTCGTGAGATTGGGGACAATGAGCAAGGTGTGGCGTACCTTTATCGAGAGGATCTCTATTTCGGCGAATATTTGTTGGGTTACCGGAGTCGGACGTCCTCGCGTCGCTCCGGTGACGGTGGTTCTTGTAAGTGGGAGCAGAGGGCAGGATTGAAGCGCATGATGGTTATTAAAAAGGTCCGATGCGATAGCCGTTGCTTGGCTACCCGTGTCCACGAGGGCCTGCACCGGGATTCCGGCGATCAGGATCGCGACCTTGGGGCATTCTCTGGCCCATCTTCGATCCTCCGTATCCTCTGCCAAGAGGTCGCCCCTAACGTCTGTACCCGCGCCCAGCGTCACCTTCCTTCATTGCGAAGTGGGAGGAGGTGACGTCTGGTCGTTTCCCTGGTCCGGAGGGTCCGATTGATCGGAGATTGTCTCCTCAGGGGCCTCATCGATCTCTAGGCTTCGCATCACCTTGCGATTGTCACGTGTATTGTCCGGAAGTTTCCCTTTATCGGGCGGGCCTCGTGGGTACCCGAATCGAGGCAGTTTGTGGTTTCCCAGCTGGGATTCATGGCGCGGGGGTTCTTTGGAAAAACCCGCGTAAGGTGGTCGAGGTGGACGGGCCGACCCTTCTCTCTCTTTATTTCCTGGTCCTTCCTCATCGAGGGATGACAGGAGATCGAGGAGATTAGGTATGGAATCTATGCATTTGGCTCTGACAATCATTCGCACTTCCTCAGGGAAGTGTCGTCTTAGTTTGTGAATGATTTCCTTGTCAGAGAGGGGCGGCTGAAGATCTTTCGCCAGCCCGATCAAGGAGAGCGCATACCCGAAGCGGGATTCCTTCTTAAGGGGGTCGAACCACCTGTATTCTAGTTTATTCTTGGCCCTGTACTGCCGATCCTCGCTCCAGAATCGTTCGACGAACATTCGTTCAAACGATTCCCACGAGTGGATGTCGTTTCTCGTGATCTTCCACCACTGGAGGGCAAGATCCGAGAAGCATTGCGACAGTATGATTTTGTAGTCATAACGCATCCCGAATACGCGATGATATTCGCGTACGTCGATTAGGAATTGCCAGGGAAGCTCGTGATCATGCCCTCCGAAGGTGGGGGCGATGATTTTCATAACTCCCCCACTGTTGCAGGGGTGAGTTTCTTGACACGGAGCTCCTGGTGGTGATGGTTGGTGTGGTGTGGGGTTGTCCTTGATGGGATTCCCATGTCGGTGCAGGATTTCTTGAGTATACGCTTCCGGTAGACCCAAGTTGCCTAGATTTAGCCGTTTCCCCTCGGGGATGTGATGTGATTCCCCTTGCGGGGCATCGTGTCCTCCGGGGGCAGGTGCGCAATGGCGCGTCGACGACAGGGGTTCATTACCCCATGGTTCCATAGTGGAGTTCGCATCAGGTGGCCTCTGCAGTAGACTCCTGACTTGAACATTTACCGCGTCTTCGTGGGATTCTAATTTTTTCGCGAAGTTGTCGTTAATGGAGATGAGAGTCGCGGTTAGCGCCTTTGCATCCTCATCAACGCGCCGCTGTAAATTCGCCATGATCTCTTTAATAGTTGACATTGATAGCAACTCCTCCTCGGGAAGAGAACGAGCGCTATCGTCTAAATTATGCGGGTCAGGATTATTGGGGTTCCACGCGGGAAGACCCCTCATCATTTTCCCGCTCGCGTCGTCCCTGCGACGGACCCCCCTCTCACTTCCCCGCGGCTCACTCCTTGGATTCACCACGAGGGAGTCGGTTTCGGCGGGGAGGCCGGGCGCGAGGGCCGAGTCTGTAGCGGCTCGGGGCGGGAGGTTGAGTGGCCGCCCCTCCTGAGGAGGATTCCCCTTCCGGGCCTCGCTCATAGTGCTCGCTACGCCTCGGTGCGTATAGGGGAGAGGTATTCCTCGCGCACCGAGAGATATGTCCTATATTAATTTCGGCACACGTAATATTTCTATTTCGTGGCGAATTTCTTGGCTCACGTCGCCCGTTGGCCTTCGAGGGAAGTCTTCTCTCTCGGCCTAGCGGGTTCTGTTTTGTTTTCGCTTCTGTCTCTCTCCCGACCTTGGTGTGCGAGGATTGCGATACTCGAGTCGCTTCTCTTTCTCTGGTGTTTTTGCACGAGATTTCGAGTCGCGCGCGAGCGTCGCTAATCCCTCACGGGCGAGAGAAAAAAAAAAGTTTTCTTTCGCTCTCGCTCGCTGCTCGGGAGCACGGTGGCATTGCCGAAGCGTGGCCTACTCGCACTCGATATTTCTTTTGCTCGGAGAGAGCGAGACAGACGAAATATTTGATATTGGCCACGAGAAATATTGTCGACTCTTGAGAGAGAGAGCGAGCATGCACAGTGTGCGTATGCTCGTTCCTCGTTATTTATGTGATTTGCCTAGACGAAAGGTCGACGTTTAAGCTTGAGATTATTTTTCGGCTCGCACGAGAGAGAACGAGCATGCACGGTGTGCGAGTGCTCGTTTTCTTTTTCCCTTTCGTTCTATTTTATTATGTATGACCTGAAATTGGTGTTTTTACTCAGCGTGAGCTGGCTATACGATCTAGTGGTGATTGCAGCGCCTATCTAATTATTCTTAATAATTACGAAAGCGTGTATTTGATATTTCTGGTAATTTTGTACATTATCAGGATATTACCTAAGGCTTTCGGGCCCCACGTTGGGCGCCAATGAAACGTTTCGCGTTTTACCGCGAATGCTTTTATTCGTGTTTCCTCGTCTACTGAGGAAAACGACGTAGCACGGCGAATATTCTGCCGTAGGATTTTAATGTGGGTTTCCCGTAGCCTCCTGAAGGACGATGTACGCGATGTGTGCCGGAATTGATGATTGGGATTTTAAAGGTTTTTTAGGAGATGCCTCAGTGGTTTTGAGGGTCTCAGGGACACCTGTCAGAATCCGTCATCATCGGCATTTGATGTTTCGGATTTTTGATAATATGAGTGTGGAAAAGAACAAATATTTCGTTAGTGTGTTATTTCTGGAATTTTGAATAGGTCATTTCTGAGTAACAGCGTTTACCGGGATGAGGAGCATATTGCGAGAAGCGCAGTCGTGTTAGTATGACAAAGACAGGGAGAATCTGTGAGGTGGCGCGCGCGCGTGATTCTCGTGCGTGCTCTCTCGTTCTCGTTCGTTCGCTCTCTCGCTCGCGCTCGCACAAACCGCGAGCGTCGCCGTGCACGCGTTACGCCGGATTCGGGGTCGCTTCTGTAACAGAATGCGATAGCCCTTGAATTTCGGATATCGGTTATACAGTGGCGTTACAATCGGTTGGCACTAGTTGCAAAGTGCAACGAAGCTCACGGTTGCCAACCCGCGAAGCTCACGCGCTAGTTATCTAGCGTGAAAATAATGTGCTGGCTCGAGGCGGATTTAATCCCCCCGAGTGCACATAGCGGGGCCGTCCGGAAGGGACGGCTGACCTCCTCGGTGCCAAGCAAGGAGGACGAAAAACCGGAGAAGCCGGTTGTGAATGGGCCTCGGTGTACAGCAAGGCGCGTCCGGCACCTTCCTGGCTGTACACTTCGAGTAGATCGCGTGAGTTGAGTGGAATAATGATCCAATTGTCGAAGGGACAACGGATCGATGTTAAGTAAGAGTTCCCTGTCTAGCAATCACCACGAAGACACTATTCTCGAGGTAGGACTTCCAGCGCAATGCTGGGGCTTCCCAAGAGAATAGTGTATCTATCCCGAAGCTGAGGTCGTTCTAGGATGAGGGCCAGGGCAGCGGCAGCAAGGCCTCCATCCTTTGATCCGCGTTGACGGATACAGGTGACTCCACGTAGAATGTTGAGAGAATTTGCGAAGAGTGCCGCTCTGGCTCGTGCTCGCCCTTAAATAGCCTGAGGGCCGCGAGGAGAAATTCCATTTCTCCCGCGACGTTTGAGATCTAGGTGGGAAATCACTCCGCCGAGGAACACTCCGATGGTGGGGTTGGTTGCTTTCGTTAGTTTGAGGACATTGTCTCATTGTACTCATCTCGAGGGACAAAGTATACCCGATATCACTCTCTCGGATATTAGGCGAGCATGCGGTGTGAAGAGGCGTCATGAAGAGAATTGGTCATGTTCTTGATATTGTGGGCATGGTCCCGGAGTACGGGGGCGAGCAATTCGGCGGAAGGTGGTAATTTCCGCGAGTCCGCGGAAGTCTCGTTCCTCGCGGTGGGCGGGGCCCCTTGCGAGGCGTCGCGGCTCGCTCCGATTTCTTGACGTGAGAGACACGCCTCGCCGGCGGCATGGCCGGTTGCTCATAACGCTGGCCAGAAATACGCAGGTGTCTCCGGAATGTTCAGACGCTATCGTATTTTGTGTGACGGTGGCTTACCTCTATAGCCGAACCGTTACAATATATATACATATTAAAATCAACCACATAAAAATTTCTTAAATATGAATGAAATGTTATAATATTCAAATAAAATATTTGAATATATATATATATAGAGACGAATTTTGCGCCGAGATTGAAGCCGTGCCGGGAGTTGTAATAGATACAAACTCGGATAATGATTCTGACTCCGACTCCGACTCCGATTACGATTTTGATTAAGAATAAAATTTTCTATTTTTGAAACGCTCCGTATGTATTTTGGAAATAAAAATAATAATTGCGTAGAATACACTGTTCACGTTTATTTTGTTATGATGATTTTTTTAAATATATTAATTTATCTATTTAGCAGGATACTCGGCCATTTTGTTTATAACAATTTGCTGTAAGCTCTTTGTTGCAAGTTATAAACAATAGATATCGGATTGGTAATCAGCGACCTTGAAAACCCGTATATACCAATTTTTGTCAACATCTGGTAACTTTTTAACGTTCATGTCGGCCATATTGGATCGGCCATTTTTTTTACGATAATTTGGCTTGCGGATTCGTAATCAGCGACCTTGAAAACCCGTAAATACCAATTTTTGTCGACATCTGGCAACTTTTTAACATTCATGTCAGCCATATTGGATCGGCCATTTTGTTTACGATAATTTGGCTTTCAGATTCGTAATCAGCGACCTTGAAAACCCCTGTAAGCCAATTTTCATTCCCGTCAAAGGTCATTTGAGGTTTTGGCCAGGTTTTTGGGCTTTTCTCCTACTGTGCGACCCTGAGGCGCGCAGCTGCGCGGGACCCCGAGCGTCACGGAGCGCTGCACCGCTCCACAAAATATTCAATATCTCCGAAAATAATTATTTTTTCGACCTGGGTCCAACGGCATCTTAATCTTAAATGTATTTTAGATTTTTCTAGATGGTTTTCAAAAAATCGATTTTTTGAAGCCGTCACAGTGGTGTTGTCCCTTAATATGGCAACAATGTTGTGAAAATTTACGACGCTTGCCCCAGCACTCGATCTGCTGCCCGTTTTTTGTCCAAAAAAGTACGTAAATGGAGATTCTTGAAATATTTTTTGATAGAATTGTGTAAAGGAAGCTTAACTGGACGAACTAGGCTTTGAAGATTTTTTATTAAATTAGAATAGTAGTTCTTACCGAGCGGGTAGTAACAAATTTACTACAGTCCGAAAATACTACTTCTCAGGCACTTATCAACACAATTATGGTTGGACATTCATATTCAACCCTTTTTCAGCTATACTAGCAGAGGAAATGATTTTGAGCCATCCAGAAATAGGCGTGGCCGTTAAAGGGTTATACTCATTTTATGAAGTATATATTCATCTAGTTTTATACCAATTTTTATGAAAAAATCTTTAAAACTAACGAAAATATTTGCCTTGATTTTACGATGAAAAAAAAAATCTCGTCATTGTCCCACCGATATCTTTATGATAGGTAAATCGGTAAATAAAAAGTCAACAATTTATCGATATATATACAAATGTAGCTAACGTCAAGCGTAGTCGTTTTTTATTTTGTTTTTTTTTTCACAAAATGCCGACAGCTTGGACATTTTTTTCTGTTTTCAAGGCCCTATCTTTGTAGTCATGCAGTCTTTCAATTTAGTAATTATCAAAATTTAAAAAATCGGCTGTGTACAACCACAGCGATTACAAAATTGTGAAAAAAAATGAAATGCTTTCATAAGTTTTTGAGTATTCGCTGGGACAAGATCGAAGAAAGTATCAGGTTGATAAAAAAGTTTTGTCGCAATAATTTCAATATGATTTATTTATTTATATATCTTATACAAAACATTTCTAATCAACAATATATTCGCCATCGGTTTCTATAACACTCGACCATCTAGTTGGCAACTCATTTATTCCCTTTGCCCAAAACTGCGGCGGCTGGAACTCAAAGAAATTTGAAATATCCCTTCTGAGATCGTCGACGTTTTCGAAAGTTTTGTTTCTTAAATATGCCTTCAAATGTCTGAACAAATGGTAGTCAGATGGCGCCATGTCGGGAGAGTATGGTGAATGAGGAACGGTATTCCAGTGAAGCTCAGTGATTGTTTTGTGGGTTTCCTTTGCGACATGGGGTCTCGCGTTGTCGTGGAGAAGGTGCACAGTCGCGCGTCTTGGCCGTTTTTTTCTTATAGCTTTTGCCAATTCCTGGAGATTTTCGATGTATCGTGTAGAGGAGATCGTCTTACCTACAGGGAGAAAATTGTGAAACAGCATTCCCTTTACGTCCCAGAAACAGCACAACAAAACCTTTTGTGAGTGACGATCAGATTTCGGTTGGTGTGGCGGTTTTTCTCCGATAGGAAGCCAGTAGGCTAAACGCGTTCTGTTATCATACAAGACCCAGCTTTCATCTCCCGTCACAAGATCTTCTAAAAACTCCTTGCGAAGGTGGCGAAGCAGGAGAGACTGGCAGATGGTCACGCGACAGTTCTTATTGTCGTCGGTGAGACGGTGTGGTATCCATTGAGCTAGAACCTTCCTGTATCCCAAGTTGCGTAAGTGATTGACTATTGACGGTTGGGTGCAGCCAAGTTCTCTTGCTAGCTCGTGCGTACTTGCTTCCGGTTTTTCTTTGATGCAGCAGAGTAATGCTTCATCATCGATGGTCGACGGTCGTCCGGAACGTTCCTTATCTTCAAGGCTTGTGTCTCCAGATTTAAAACGATCGAACCAACGCTGGACTGTTCGATGAGAAACTACGTTCTCGCTGAATGCATCCTGTATATTTTTAGCAGTTGTGCTTGCGTTCGTGCCGCGCCGCCACTCGTAAAAAATGATCGCTCGAAGTTGCTCCTGCGAGATCGAAGCCATTTCTGTCCACTAGAACGCGCGCTCGCCCTTTTATACCCTGTCACGCGGAAGAGTAGAAAACATTCTAGAATATTCTCGACATAGCTCGATGTCATATTGCGTCAATACATAAAAAAACATTTTTTAAATTTTTGCGACAAAACTTTTTTATCAACCTGATAGTTTTAAGAAAAACGCGTTCAAAATTTCCGTTCCGTTTTTCTTGATATGAACTTATGTTTTTTCTAGAATATTGATACTAACATTAAAGTATTTATTCGCTGGCGATATGACAATTCTTCATCTTCATTATACTCCACAAAGTAATAAGAGCCTGCACTTCATCTATTCTGAACGGTGCTGCACCTGTAGGGACTGAGGGCACTAACCGGTCACGTTACCTGTTCTCACTAAAGTGACTGTAACTCCGTCAATTTTCGGACTTGTGAATAAAAATGTTGCCAACATATTTTTCAATACATATACTTTCAAGAACTATAAAAAAACAAAACAATTTTTTTTCAAATTTTGCTTCGGAATGTGGGAAAGCTGCTGTGCAAGTTCTTGCACAGTGACTTCCCCCCTTAACTGACATTTCGTATGGAAAGCTGCCAAATTTCCGCGGCAAAGTTGCGCGCGAGTTTTAAATTCAAAACTTGAACATGAAGCAATATTGCTATTTCTGGCAGTTCTTAAACTGTGACGGAACGCAAACCTTGATTCTCTATCACATCCTGATTATATTTCCATTTACGAAGAACACAGTCATTTATGCCATATTTGGCATATATTTCTTGAGAGGTTAAGTTTTTTTTCTCATTCAAGAATTTTTGGTTTTCTTCAAACGTTCAACGATTACGTTCGTTCACTGCCGGTTTTTCGCTAGAATTAATACTACTTTGTGGTACAGACTTTGTTTCCTCTGCTTGTACGCAACAGTCTATTTTTCGTTTCTTTTGTGACATCTTATAACGATGGTGATCATCCACTATTATTCAATTACTAATATGTATGAATAATATGGAAAAACAAATCTATTTATTAAGTAAAACGTGTAAAAGTGCGACAGAGCACGTCTTGCGCATCGGCTACAAGTTGAAACTCGTTCGAGCGGCCGTTCTTATTCAGAACCGCGCATGCCGAAAAGAAAGAGAGAGACAGAAAGAATTAGTGAGCGCGGAGCGCGTGCCTGGTAGGGGTCCACGAAAACTCTTTCTCTTGGGGGCTTTTGCGTTCTTATTGGGGGTTCGGACTGTATATTTGCTCGACACTCTGATGTACTCTACAGTTTTCACCAATAAATTTTATAAATCAATTAAATTTCTATTGATAATTTAAAATTTTCCAATTTTTTTTTACATTCAATTATGATTTAATTAAAATATCTATTTTTTCAATAATTAAAATAACAATAATATTAATATGTATAAATTAAAAATAACGTTTTAAAATAATTAATTTTAATTTTGTCCTAAAATTTTGTATGGCGTTTAGAATAAAATTTCAGGAGAAACTCTTTCAATTTTTGTTTATAAATTTGCTTGAATTTTTCAGAATTTTTTTTGAATTTTTTTTGAGGTTTTTTCGACCGAAACTTGTAGAATCGTCCAAACAATTGATTGTTGTATCTCGAAAACGATTGAGTTAGAGACAAAATTCAAGAGGGAAAAATGTTGAGTATCTCGTTTTAAGGAGGTACACCAGCTTCATACAATGTTGCCATGCTAAACCATGGTAAAATTTCAAAATGGTGATAGATCAATAAAATTTGGTGAATATATTCTTTAGTATTATATATGTCAATACAATTTTTTTCAGATTTTTTCATTGTGCCGTTATCAAGTAATTGAACATTGAAGTTCACGTGTATAAGCATAGCGTTTTTATAGATATAGGTATATATTCCGGGTATAAGAATAAACGCTTGTGAATTATTTGTAAGAAAACGGCACAACCAAAAAATCTGAAAAAAATTGTATCTACATGAATAATACTAAAGAATATATTCACCAAATTTTATTGATCTATCACCATTTTGCTGAAGCTGGTGTACCTCCTTAAACACGTTGACATTTTTCAAATTTTTTTTTAGAATGTTTCAAAAGCACCTAAACGATCTGAAAAAAAATTGTAAACAAATTTAAAAAAAAATCGAAAAAAGTCAACGTATCCAAAACGAAACACTGCAACATTTTTCGCTCTTGATATTTTGTCTCTAACTCAATAACTTTCGAGATACGCCAATCAATTTTCTGGACGATTCTCCGGGGTTCGTCAAAAAAAATTCAGGAAAATTTCTGAAAAAGTTCAAGCGCATTTAAAATAAAAAATAAAAAAGTTTTTCCTGCTGATATTTTGTTATAAACGCCATACTTTTCGAGTTAAGCCATCCTACTCATCAGAGTTTCGAGCGAAAATAGTTTTAAAAAAAATCTGAGGAAAATTTTGAAAAAATTCCAGGCGATCCAGTATAAATTTACGCAACTTTTTACATCTTTGACATTTCCTCTTAAACCCTATAGTTCTTACTTATTTATTTTAATTATTTTCCTATAGTTCTTACTTACTTATTTTCCAAAATTTGTGGTTTATAGCCAAAAAATATAACTTTGCAAAAAAAATCGTACGAAACTTAAAAAAAAATGAAAATGGAGCTCCTGCTACCCCGTTCAAGTTTATCATGGATAAACATGACAACATTTTTTTCCATAAGTCATGCGCCAAATTTTCAATGATCGAAAAAAAACCGAAAAATAGTCACGTGCAAGAGTGCGTACTTGGTACCTTGGTTACCTTTTTTTTGACGAAGCTATGTAACTTTTAGTGCGGTAAGAAATATCGACTGGTGTATCCAAACTTTTGAGCGGCAGTGTACATATATCCCACACTAAAGTGGGTATAAGTATATTGATTGCTTCGTATGAAAACGGCATATTGAGCCTTACAAATATTACTCTGGTAGCTTCTAGTATGTCACAACTAATATATTCGAAACATGAACTCACCATCATCTTTTTTTGGGAGTCTGTGAATGCGTGGACGCACTACCGCTAATCAACCGTCCCTACCCACTAAACACATATCTCCTTATACGCCCGACACCAGCCCGGAACTGTTATTCATATTACTTCAGAATGAACGGCTATCCTTGCGTGCTCTACAGACACGTCCCTTCCCTTCAAATCCGTTTCTTACTCGTGCCTGAGATCCTTTTCTGTTATCGCCTTCGTTTAGTCTGCCAGGCATCCATCCATTATTTTGCTCTGATGGACCATCGTTACGTAGTTAGCGATTAGTCGCCAATTGTCCGCGTCCGCCGTCATCACTATCGTCACATTGACTGGTGTGATCAGTCCTAGTACTGTCACCAGTCTACGTCTTTGCTCGGTCCAATGCTCGCACACGAAGAACGTGTGCTCTGCGTCGTCCCGATTTCCCCTTCAGTACTTACATCATGCAGAGGTACTTGCGGAAGTACCCGTGTCCAGACAGGAACTGGGTCAGGTAGAAATCTACCTCCCCAAATTTCCTCTCCTTCCACTGGCTGATCTCCGGGATCAGTCCTTTTGTCCACCGTCCGTCCTCGTTTGTCGTCCATCGGTTCTGCCATAGCTCGAGCGTTCTTGTCCGTTCCTCCGTCGCAGCGTTTGTTCTCCCAGCAAGTCTATGTGGCGGTAAATCCGGCGACGCTTCGCAGCGAGCAGGTCGCTGGGGATCACGCCCGCGATAACGAAGACCGCGTTCTCAGACACGGACCGGTACGCACACGCAATCCTCAGCGCCCCCACCCTCTGCACGTTTGTCATGGCTTTCGCCCGCTTCTACATTTTTAGAACGTCGGCTCACACCTCCGCCCCGTAGAGCATAAGCGAGTGAGTGACGCTCATTAGTAGTCTCCGTACACTTGGTCTCGGTCCGTTTGTATTGGCCATGAGTCTAGTCAGGGCCTTCGCCTTTTCCACGGCCTTGCTCGTTTCGTATGTGCCGCCAGAAGGTCAGCTTCGTATCCAGGGCCCCTAGATACTTGGCGTCATGCCGTTTTTCTGTTCGTTCTGTCCCTACGTTCATCAGTTTGATTGCCTCTATCCGTTTTCGTGTGAGCAGTTCTAACTCAGTCTTTTGTAGTGTTAGTTGCAGTCCGTGTCCCGCCATCCATTTGTCCACGTCCCTCATCACCTGGTTCAGCTTAAGCTGGACGTGGTAGCTGTCGCGGGCCACTATCGCGACAGCGACGTTGTTGGCATACGCCACAAGGCGCGTGTCCGAAGGCGGCTGTAGCATTCTCAGTAGACTGTCATAAAGTACGTTCCACATGTCGGGGCCCAAGATGGAGCCTCTCGCAACCCCTGCCGTTATTCGTTTGTCTCTTCGTCCATCCATTGTCTCGTACGTGACTATGCGGTCCCGGAATTAATCCCCTAACGAATGTCGTTTCCAACGTATCCACGATGTCCTTCCACCTAACGGAGTTGAAGGCATTTCGAACGTCTAGTAGTGCCAGGAGGACCACTGGTCTCGTTCCATGACAGATCTTGTTCGTCCTGTGAAAGATGTCAGTCACTTCGGCTATAGCTCCGATTGTCAAACGCTCTGGGTCTCAATAACAGTTCGTACAGTTTTCCAATCGTGTTGAGTAGGCTGAGGATGACGGCAGCTCTGGGTCCCCCTTGCCTTTCCCAATGAGGATCAGTCAAGTAGTCTTCCAGTGTTTACTGAAAACCCCGGCGGCCAGGCACCCGGTGTACGTATCCAGGAGTGCATTCGGCTATAGCGAAGCCACGATCCGAAATACATCCCTGGGGACTCCATGGGGGCCTGGGGCTCGTTCGGTTTCAGCATCTTCACAGCTGTCGCCAGCTCTTCTTCCGTTAAGAAGGGGCATTCGGTTTGTATCTCGGTGTCTGTCTCTGTCACTCGTTCCGGATGTGTCGGGAAAATGCCGCTAACGATCCGTTCCATCGTACTGGCGTCCCTTGTCACCGGTGGGGCTCTGGTCCCCAGCGCTCGGGTCGCAATCCTGTATCCCGCGCCCGAGGGATCCGAGTCCACCTCATCCGTGAGTCGTTTCCAGTTCTGTCTTTTACTGTCATTAATCGCAAACCTCAGCTCCCCTTTGGCGCGCCGGTACTGTTCCGTACAGGGAGCTGCATCCTCTTTATTTCTGGCTCTCTGGGCTCTCCGTCTAAGTGCCCTGCAGCTTTGTCTGACGTTCAAAATCTCCGTTGTCTACCAGTACACTGTTCGCCTGTTTTGTCCGTATCGATTCAGCGGCATAGAGGCCTCGCAGAGCCGCTGGAGAAGTTTGGTGGTCTTTCCAGCAAGCGTTTCCGCTCTGGCCCGGCTTGTCCCCTGCGGCAGTCGTTGGTCAGGGCGTTCTGCAGTCATCAGTCGTCTGTTTGTTCTTGTCTCGCCCGTTATGTCGAAGGCAATGTACTGGTGGTCACTAACGTTGTAGTCTTCAGTCACCCTCCACGCCTTCACTTTGGTCAGAATTTAGTCCGAGGCCATCGTCACGTCGGGTATCGAGTTGCCGTATCCTGGACGTCTATAAGTCGGTGTCGTTCCCTGGTTAACTTCCGCCAGTTCTAGCCTTGCGGCCATCTCCTGCAGTAGTCGTCCACGTCTGTTCGTCATTGGCATCCCACCTCGACCGCTCGTGTGTTAAAGTCGTCGGCGACGATAACTGCGTCCCCGGGGATATCCCTCAATGCGTCTTCAATGGCGTTCAGTTTTTCTGCGTATTCGCGCGCGGTGCAGTTTGGGGATATATAAACGCTACCATAAGTCAGTACGCCTTCCTTCACCCAGACGCAATATTCACCTCGCCCGCGAGTTTTGACTCGCGCCGCGCTTTCCCCTCGGATCCACACTGCCGATGTGCTCGAACTATTGGCAAACCATTCTGTCTGAATCAAGTCTCTCTATTGTTCACTAATTATAAGTATGGCAGCGTCAAATTCCGCGCAATCTGAGGGAGAAGCGGGTGTGCCACGCTGCTCCGGTTCATGTTGCATTGGAGTATCGGCGTAGTCATTTTATCGTCTTGTTTTTTGCGTCTGCTAGAGCTGCTTTTAACACAGCGCACGGAGCCGTGCCAGGCATGTGTGCATGGTCCTGGTCAGCAGTTCCCGCACAGATAAAACATGAGGGCGAGGCGTTACACTCTTTACCCGCGTGTCCCCTGTCACCGCATCGCCAGCAGCTGTCATGTCTGTCCGGTCCTGTGCAGTCTCTCTTCGTGTGTCCATATCCGATGCATTGGTGTCACCTTGCCACACGTAGTCTTTGCCTATACGCGGCAATTGATCCACCCGACCTTAATCCTCTCCATTTTTAGTAGGTGCATGGCCTCTGTGCTGTTAAACTCGCACACCGCCATCGTTTGACCCCGGTGATTCATGCCTAAGATATGGACCTTGCGTTCTGTGTCTGTGCCTATCTCCCGGTTGATTGTGTTCGCGACGTCGTCATTCGTGGTGTTGCAGTCGAGGTCGAGGAATTCCAGCATCGCTCTGGGGGTCATGTCGCTGATCCGTCTACGTACACGTCTACGTACGTGTGCCCCTCCACCGGCTTGACCAGAACCGCGCCTCTCCTGGGTCTCCGGTTTGGGCGCTCTGATCCCTGGTTTTGCGGCTGAGTAGCGTTGGCTTGTTCGTCAGCGTCTGTCCGTTCAGTCATCGGTGCCTTTCGTTTCTTTTTCTTTGAGACTACCGTTGCCCAAATGTCGGGGTTTCACTGCTCAGCAGCTACGTTCCCGGGGCTTGGGGTTTGTTTGTCTCTGTTTCGTTTTCTCTAGGGAGTCACGTCAGTCCGGTCGCACCGTTTCGGTTGTGTGGTCGCTGTCCTTCGGAGCTTTCTCATGCGTTTCGGCTCGAAGATTCCCACCTCCACCACTTCCTTGATTTCACATGTTCCTGTCGTAATTACTCGACTGACGTTTTTCTTTACGTTCGTCCACGCCGTCATTTTATCTAGGATGTTGCTTATCATGACAAGTTGGTCTCGCAGCTTGTTCTCCGCTCCATCCCAGTTTCCTCGCGACCCTCCGTTTGTCTCGTTAGTTCCTGTCGCGGTTACCATGACGTTGGCCAGGTTTCCTACCGGTGTCGCGGGGGTGGGAGCCTCTTTGGCTCCTCGGAGTCGGTGTTCGGTGCAGGTTACGCTTGTGAGCCTCCTTGTTTGTCTGTGTTCATTGTCACTTTTTTATCCTCCTTGACCTTCGCGTGTGGGGTAAGTGTGCGGTGGCCAGAGGTCGTTGGTTGTAGTTGGTGGTAGCGGCGTTCTGTCCTCCCCCCCCCCATGCACCGAGCGCGCCTACAGTCCGGTGGCCTCGACCCCCCCCCCCCACAACCCCGCATCCGGTCGCCAGTCGGCGCCACTGCGAGGGGCGAGATTTAGCGCAAAGCGCTTTACCAGTGTTCAGGGCTGCCTCCCGGCTGGCTGGGCCGGGTTCGGGCCCCCCTACTACTGGTGGCCCAGGAGCGCCTTCCTGGTTTTACGACTGCACCTTCCAGAGTGGGCATGCACACAGCGCCGGAAGAGGCTCCCTCTTGGCTGCTTTTATCACCCAGCCAGGGAGCTCTGCTTTGTTCCCTCGCGTTCCGCCAGAGGGATCCCGTGGGCGACGCCCGTTTATAGGGCCCCCTCCTTTCATAACTCGCTTGGAAAACACCCGTTTGTAGGGTTCCATCTTAATCATGGGCGATACCCGTTTGTAGGATCCTCATACTCATTCTGCCACGGGCCTCTGCCGGGGTGCTCAGAAATGTAAGTATGCTGTGCGTGAGGGGTTGTGCGGCAATCGCTTACCACTATATGCGGCCGCAGTCAAAGCTTCCATTAGCCGCCCCTGTTACAGCGTTGTCGGGGAGAACATTGACGCGACAAAGAACGTTTTCAGCGGGCGCGACGTGGACGCAAGA
Source organism: Ophion slaviceki (assembly GCA_944452715.1). Taxonomy (NCBI): domain Eukaryota; kingdom Metazoa; phylum Arthropoda; class Insecta; order Hymenoptera; family Ichneumonidae; genus Ophion; species Ophion slaviceki. Next base: position 5,804,092 of record OX101789.1, read on the forward strand.
AGATAGCGTTTCCGCTTTGTTGTTGTTACGCGCACAAAAGCGCTGCGCATCACCATCATCATTACTGTTATCATTGTCATCCAAATCATTACGAACTCCGTCGTCATCATCAACGGCAAAAACCGCAACGTCTGGCAAACTTTATCGTTTCCGAATTTGTTTGTTCATATATCGAACCTCCTTACAATCCTTATCCGACTAATACTCAAGTTTTTACAATAATTGAATACACTCGTAACATTCTATATTCTAAAAGTCACGACAAGTGTATGGATATTGTCAGATGATGGTTTACGCGATTACGTTAAAAAATTGTATTTTTGTAAAATTTGCACAGATTTATCTAACATGAACAGAAATTTATATATACAGGGTGGATCAATAACTATTAGCACCTTGGATATCTTCGAAACTATAAGGTTCACAGGAATATTTGCTGCAATGAAATTGGACAGTACGAAAGGGGCCATTCGATAGCGATAATAGTTTTTTTTGCAGGTGGAGTTACTTCGGACATTTGATGATCAACTCCATTTTTTTTAAATGGATTGGTATGTTTTTTTTCTGTATCATAAAAGAGGAGCTTAAAACGAGTTCAACGACCTATAACATAAGGTCATTGAAGGTCATAGAAAGTACAGAAAGGCGATAATACTTACAGTTTCGGCAGTAAATAAAATTACTACGTTTATAGTAAGTGTTCGAAACGTAGTGACATTAAACAATTTTATTGAATTGTTTAAACAACTAAGTTTATGATACAGGCACCGTCTGAACGACGCGTATCGTCGCTGAATTCGATTCCATCTGAATTATCTAGCGATCTCGATTGCTAGAGACTCGCTCTATAGAAGAGTGGTAAAGCAACGCGATTTAAAATTATGTAAACAAATAGCAGTGTGTATATTTGACTTGAGCAGTATGTATATTTTCGATGCCGTTTATCTTCGATGAATTCGATATCGGCCAAATTTTCGAGCGAACGGAATCGCTGGGAAGTCACTCGCTGAAAGAGTGGTGAAATTTATTGTTTAAACAAGAAACAATTCGGCATTTCTTCTCTCCGTGGACTTCTGTCTTCGGAAGTTTCTACGAGGGTCGAATTCTCTACCAATAAGGATCGCTAGAAACTCGCTTTACATATGAGCGGTGGAATTTTGCGATTTTAAACTGTTTGAACTAATAGACTCGACTCGAATTACTTTTTCGACGACGACTATCGAGCGCAGTTTTGCGATTTTAAACTGTTTGAAGAAATAGGCTCGACTCGAATATATTTTCGTCGACGGGGCCCCCTACCCTGGTAAGCCGGCGACCGTCTCTAGAAAAAGTCGATCCGAAATAGTTGGAGTCACACAATCGCATAATTTTATTTTATTTTCACCCAAGCAAGCATAAAGAAATGATTTGACAAAACTTGAACTATTTCCTTTGTCGTAATTTGAATAGAAAGTAGCTACTTCACTACGTACATTAAACAGATTTATAATAATAATTAATAATACATAATCTAATATAATATATTTATAATAATAATTAATACATAATCAGAAGAATACTGGAAGATCAAATTTTACTACCTAGTAGAATATAATATTATTGTAAATCTAAAACGTCGATTTTAGAGTCTACGGTTCGCTCATACAGTTTATGCGTTTTTGAAATTGAATATGAAGAACGAAGAGAATTTCTTCAATAATTATAGACAAATCTTAATAATTCAAAAATAACCCTCAAAAGCTGGACCGATGGTCATGAAAAAGATTAAATATATTCCAATTAAGGCGGATTACACATTTAAATGAAAAAAACATTTGAGGGATTTTTTAGACTAAGGAATAATTATTCGACATTTATCAAACTGTAGGTATACTTTAATTGTATATTTAAGTATACAAAACTATTTTGTAAAATTCATTTATCATCAAAATGGCGCAGCTGTGGCAGAGTATTGCAGCAAGGCTGCCGCGGGAGTTGCGAATCGGCGTGCAGTCTAGCTTCCCGTAGACTTTGATTTGCAAAAAATTGAAACATTTTTTCAGTTAGAAGATGTACAGTTTCTGTTTGACAGTAATTAAAATGATGAAAATGCAAATTAAAGAGAATGGCATGCATTTACAGAGAAAAATCAACATTTTACGCAAAATTTCTGCAATATTTGGATTAAAAAGTAGTTTATTTTCCTAATTGCTCAAAAACAATTCTTGTCAAGATGACGCTGAAGCTGGCAGACAGACCTAGCAGATGCTCGCCACCCGAACCCACTACATTTTTAGCGTGACTGTACGCGGTCGGATCCCACCACTTACCCGCTTGTTGAATGAGCCGAATATATCTGACGGGCGGAAATAATGTTTTTTTTTGTTGCTGAACAAAAGCCGTCACCGGGATAAATTATGGGTCGATCGTTTCGTGTATTCACATAGAGTAAGAATGTGCATTGTCAAGTCGCAATTGTCATGCGTGTTGACGGCAGACGACTTTAAACAAAAATTTCGTTCGAGTACGGAGACCCGAATGGCGGATAACTTTTTTTGTTTATTAATTAATAAAAGCTGTTGCCGAAATAAAACATAGGGGGATCAATTGGGCTAATTATATAGAATAAGCACATAAATAGCAAAAGTCGCTACTGTCATCAGTGTTGGCAGCAGAGGACCGGGTAAATTATAAGTCAATCGATTAGTCTTATTATAAACAATACGCAGCAAAATTTAATATGTAGCTGCTGTCATGCAGGTTGGCAGCAGACGACCGTTTGTGAATTTAGTCGTGCAGCCAGCACGACCCTTTTCGAGGAGAACTATTTATTGTTGTTAATCAACAATCGCCGTCACCAGGATGAAATATAGGGGAATGGATTCGGCCAATTATGTAGAATAAGTACGTAAATAGAAAAAGTCGCTACTGTCATGCGTGTTGGCAGTAGACTGCCTTTTTTGAGATTTTTCGTGAGAGGGAGGAGACGCGGTTGGCGAATAACAATTTTTAAATTAATTTTAAAAAGTCGTCACGGGGAAAAATGAGGGGTCAATTGATTCGGCTTATTATAAAGAATAAGCAGCTAAATCGAAAAAGACGCTGCTGCCACGCAGGTTGGCAGCAGACGGCCTTTTGTGAATTTTTATGTGTGACTAAAGAGGCGCGATTCGCGAATAACAATTCGATTTTGTTAATCAACAAATGCCGTCACCGGTATGAAACATAGGGGGATCGATTCGGCACATTATAAAGAATAAGCAGCTAGATCGAAAAAGTAGCTGTTGTCATGCAGGTTGACAGCAGACGGCCTTTTGTGAAATGTTTCGTGTGAGTAACAAGGCGCGTTTCGCGAATAACAATTCATTTTTGTTAATCAACAAACGCCATCACCGAGATGAAACATAGGGATTTGGCCAATAATATAGAATAAGCACGTAATTAGAAAAAGTCGCTAGTGTCATGTGTGTTAGCAGCAGACGGCCTTTTTTGAGATTTTTCGTGCGTGTAAGGAGGCGAGATTGGCGAATAACAATTTTTTAATTAATTTTAAAAAGTCGACACCGAGAAAAATCATAGGTCAATCGATTCGGCTTATTATAAAGAATAAGCAGCTCAATCGTAAAAGTAGCTTCTATCATGCAGGTTGACAGCAGACGACCTTGTGTGAATTTAGTCGTGTGGCCAGCACGATCCTTTTCGCGGAGAACTATTTATTTTTGTTAATCAACAAATGCCGTCACCGGAATGAAACATAGGGGATCGATTCAGCCAATTATATAGAATAAGCACGTGAATAGAAAAAGTCTCTACTGTCATGCGTGTTAGCAGCAGACGGCCTTTTTGAGATTTTTCGTGCGAGGGAGGAGACGCGATTCGCTAATTTTTTTTAATTAACTAAAAAAAGGCGCCACTGGGATAAAGCATAGGTAAATCGATTCGTCTGATTATAAACAATAAGCAGCTAAATTGAAAAAGTAGCTGCTGTCAAGCAGGTTGGCAGCAGACGACCTTTCGCGAATTTAGTCGTGCGACCCTTTTCCCGGAAAACTATTTATTTTTGTTAATCAACAAATGCCGTCACCGCGATGAAACATTGGGGGATGGATTCGGCTAATTATATAGAATAAGCACGTAAGTAGATGTACTAGGGGGGGTTCTAACGCAAAGGGAGGTCACCGGGTCGAGGGGAGGTCGCCGGGCGCGTGTGACGTCACAGGAGCGGGGAGGGGGGGCTCGGTGGAGAGGGTAGCCATGTGGTCCGCGGAGCGACTGGCGGGAGGGGGAAGCCAGCGTCGATGAGTGTTTTGTATGTGTGTGTTCGTGTGTGTGTGTGTGTGTGTGTGTGTGCGTGTGTGCGTGCGTGTTTGTGTGAAAGGAAGGGGGGAGGGGGCAAAAAGAATGCTTCGAATTGAATGACAATAAAAACAATAGTTTATTAATAACTAAATTAAACAATGACCTTACATAGTATATACTATACATAAAATCTTTGGTGTGTGTGTGTGTGTGTGTGTGTGTGTGCATGCGTGCGTGCGTGCGTGCGTGTGCGTGTGTGTGTGTGTGTGTGTTTTAACAGGGGGGAAATGCTTTATGCACCGTAGGTTGCATGCAACCCGTGTGTTGGACTCGCCCACTTGCTGTACCAACTAAAACCCTGAACCTCTTTCTCACTGACCTATTGTACTCCCTCGGGACCGCCGCCAAGCATTACTTCGCGAGAGTGATCACAGCCGTAGCTCTTCCTCCGATGGTGCCGACTGGCTTTCTTCCTCTTTTTCAAGCATCAGCGGCTATCGTCGCTGTCTCGCTTCTTCCCTTCTTTTCTTCTTGGCGCAGTTTCTTGAGCACCGCCGTAGCGAAACTACTAGTTGCTACCCAGTTCTCTTCTGATTTCATCATGAGTCCCACCAAGGTCTCTGGAGTTGGTGCTTCCACTAATACCTCCTCCAGTTCCTCTCTTTCTTCTTGGTATCGTGGGCACTGGAAGAATGCGTGTTCAGCATCCTCTGGTACTCCACATTCATTTGGACAGTCCGCAGACTCATCGTGACCAAACCTCTGCAGGTATGCTCTGAAGCAGCCGTGGCCTGATAGCATCTGCGTCAGGTAGTAGTTGATCTCCTCGTGTTTGCGGTTCAGCCAACCATCCATCTGGGGAATTAGGCGGTATGTCCATCTCCCCTTCACGGATGCATCCCACTTCCGCTGCCAGCGTTGTAGACTGCGTTTCTCGATTTTCTCTCTGTGCTCATATTGGAGTCCTGCCGGTGACCTTCTCTGGTGGTATAGGGATCTTCTCTCTTCGGCCAGGACCTCTATAGGTGGCATTCCCGCGAGTACGCACACTGCATCTTCCGATATTGTGCGAAACGCACAGGAAACCCTTAAGGCGCTGAGCCGGTAGACCGCTGCCGTCTTTCGTCGGTACTTCTCGGTAGTCAATGCATTACCCCAAATGGCAATACCATAGGTCAGGACCGAAGTGACCACTGATGCCTGTAGCTTCCTCCTCGCCTGCCTCGGCCCGCCTATGTTTGGCATCAGTCGCGCTAACGCCGCTCTAACCTTTCCCGCCTTGCCAACGACGTACTCTAGGTGCTCTTTGAACCTGAGTCGTGCGTCGATCATCAGACCCAGATATTTTATACTGGGCTGTGACGTAATTGTGTGGTGTCCCACAGTTAGCTCTATCGTCTCTATCTTCTTCCTGCTGGTGATCAGCACAGCCTCTGTGGACCGAGTGGACCGAGCACCGAGCCTTGAGGTACGCCCCCAGTGATTTTGTACTCTCGTGGTCCATCTTCTGTGTCATACTTCAGGAACCTATTGTCAAGGTAGCTTCCTATTATCCTTTTCAGGTAGGATGGCACGTTCAGCTTATCTAGCGCAGAGCAGATGTTAGCCCACCTGGCTGAATTAAAAGCGTTTTTGATATCGAGGGCGACCACGAGGCAATACTTCTTTGCCCCCTCTTTCCATCTTGTGCCGGAGATAGATTGGCTCGCTGTGGTGACCACGTGGCTTATCGCGTCGATCTGGACTTACGGAAGCGGTACTGAGTGACTGCTAGGGAGTTCCCGATAGCGGCTTCTACCCGATTGTGGACAATTCTCTCCAGGATTTTTCCTGCGGTGTCCAACGTGCAAAACGGAAGATATGACGATGGATCGTCTGGTGGTTTTTTGCTCTTTGGCAAGAGAACAAGTCGCTGCCATTTCCATGGATCAGGAAATTTGCCTTCCCTGAGGCATGCATTGTACATTTCTATGAACAATGCGGGAGCTTCTTTGGCGGCTGCTTTAAAAGCGATGTTCAGGATGCCATCCATTCCCGGTGCCTTCTTATTGCCCACCTTTCTGCATGATCGGAGCAGCTCCTCTTGCGTAACAGGCGGGATAGCTTCAATATCCTCAACTTCCACTTGATAGTTGAGTTCCTCTTGTTGGGGGAAGAGAGTTGACACTATCTTCCTGAGTTGGTCTGGGCAGGTAGGTTGTTGACTTGACTGCCCTTTCAGGCAGGTCATGACTACCTTGTAAGGCCTGCCCCAGGGATCACCTTCGACTTCACCGAGTAGCTCGATCCAGCTTTGCCTTTTGCTCCGCTTGATTGCCTTAGCCAGCGCAGTTCGTGTCGCCTTGTGCTTCGCCTCTAGTGCTTGGTGCGAATCCTTGCCCCTAGCTCTTTGGGCTAGCCTCCTCGTTCGGTTGGTTTCGCGTCGTAGCCCAGCAATGGTGTCGTTCCACCAATACATAGGGGGGTGATGGTTTCCTTCCCGTCTTCTCGGCATCATAGCATCACAGGTCCTTGCTACCCTTTTCATCAGTTCTTGGGCTTTAGTCTCTGCGTTTTGGTTGTCGGTTTCCATTTCACTGCCGTCCAAGGCCTCGCGAAACACGTCTATGTCGAACATGTTTGTTTTCCAGCCGAGGACCTTGGAACCACCTAACGTCCGTCGCTTGTGCCTCGACACTTCCCATGTGATGGCGCAATGGTCACTATGTGTATAGATCCCTGATACCTGCCAGCGTGTACCGCCGTTAGCGAGTCCACCACTGACGAAGGTGAGGTCTATCATCGAGGAGGCATCTCCCTTGCAGTATGCTGGTACCTTGCCATCGTTGAGCAGAACTAGGTTTAGTACGGACAGTGCTTCCAAGAGTGCCTGACCTCTTTTGTCCGTCTTTTTACTGCCCCAGTCCAGTGCCCAGGCATTGAAGTCACCCGCAATCACATGTGGAGTCCGATCCTTGTCGTCTTTTACCAGCCAGTCCAGATTTTCTTCAAAGTTCACCATCGTCATGCTCGGTGGCATGTAGCAGCTGAAGATGTGAGCAACGTTTATTTTTGCCCTAACAAAGCCGTCTTCCAGTCTCTTTGAAATGTCCTGGAATGGGTACTCGCCGCAGGCCCAGATAGCCGCTTTGCCCGCTTTATCCGCTACCCAGGAATGGTGGTCGAGGTTTCTGTATGGCTCCGAGATTATCGTCACGTCAGCCTTGTGCTCCCGCACAGTCTGCATAAGCAGATCCTGTGCCGCTTCACAGTGATTAAGATTCACTTGCAGTACTCTCATTCTCGCTTTCGGATGAGCGTCTGGTAGGCCTTCTTATACGCTGGGCATTTGAAGCTTCCTGCCGCATGCTTGCAAGCATCATCATCCTCTTTGCCGCTACACAGAGCACAGCGGGGCTCTGCAGCACACTTTTCGGCCTTGTGACCTTCGCCACCGCATTTGATGCAGCACTTCGATCTGTCCACCGTGCTTTTGCAACTGCTAGACAGATGCCCATAGTGCCAGCACTTGAAGCACTTAGTTGGCTTCACTATCTCTTGGATTCGACAGACTGCCCAGTCAACGCGAACTTTCCCTATATTGGCAGCCTTTTTCGCTACCGAGGCAGGTAGTGTCACCGTCGCTGTTAGGGTGCTACTGTACGCTTTCCGGGTAGATTTGACAGCTTCAGCTTCCACCAAGGCCTTCTCGCCTAGGACGTCCTGGAGGGCTTCGCAGATCTCCTGCTTCGTCGTATCTTCGGCCAGGTCTTTGATTTCGATCGTAGTGAGCTGCACCCTGCTTTTTATTGCCGCTTCTTCGCCGAGGGCCGTCGCGATAGCCGTAGAAAACTCAGCGATTTGTCGTGGCTTGCTTTATCGAAGACGAGGATGATGTCACCCCCATCGTTCGACGTACTTTCGAGACATTTTGTCCCACCTCCTTTAATTTCTCGTCCTTCTTCATCTTAGAGAGGATCTCAGTATAGCTGAGACCTCCTTTCCGCTTGATGATGATGATGATGATGATTATGTGTGTGTGTGTGTGTGTGTGTGTATATGACGACAATATATGGGTAGAACATTTTCGGTAATATGAAAACGCTAGGCGCCACATAAAGGGCGGCTTTTCAAAGTCCCCTAATTTATGGCATGTAGATGCGGTGCCTTGGTTTCGTTTCCAAAATCCTTAAAACGTTTGCATGCGTGACCACTCCTGTCACAAGTCTCGCCGACACTCGAGACAGGTCCTGACAGGTTCCTTGGAAAAACTGTAATCTTTAGGGATCAAAGGCTGTGACCGCGGATGGACCACTTGAGCGCAGCTCTTGAAAAGTCTCATCGAGGTCTCCATTCGGAAAGATAATGTCAAGATGTTTGCATGCATGTCCACTCCTGTCACGAGTCTCGCCAACACGTTAGACAGGTCTCGACAAGTCGGGATTTCTTGGAAAAACTATAAACTTTAGGGATCTATCGTCAAGGACCATTGGCGCCGATGGACCACTTGAGCTGCAGGACCCATAAAATCTTTCGACCCGATGCATTCCGATTTCCTGTTTTTTGTCTCATGATCCTCAAGCAATCTACGCGTTATCGGAAAACTCTGTTCTTCCCGAGAGAGGGCCGAACTTTTTTTTTCCCGAAGGAAGAGCCTCTTTAATGATCCGCTCCGCTCAAATCTGACGGCACTTTGCATGAAGCAGTCAGTCTGTTAACATCGTAGAAGTTTTTTCGTACTCGTGAACATGGAGCAAATTTGGCATGACCAAGCCGTGCTTTTACGCTCATTCGAAGATTTTGCTACGTGGGAGCAACGATGCATCGAGTTCATCGAAGGGCTGGAAACGCAAAGCCGGATTAAACGCCTGCGATTATTAATTGGACATCAACAGTCACTAATAGCCGAAATAGCGCGTCTGGAAGGATTGAGGAATTGTGTGCGGAGTCGTTTCATACACACGGGCGTAGGACATGGTGATCATGAGTTAATCTGGCGAGAGATTGAAACATCCTTCGAGAGTCGGATATTGACCGGTTCCATTATCAACCGCAGCCACATCGAGCCGAAACACTTTCTAAATGATGCTCGCGTCCTAGTGCTTCAACATGTACAAAATATCATCGACAAGCACAACAGCATTAAAATTAATACAATGTTTAATGGTGAATTCGCCAGTGGTGACAAACATGCCAATAAAAGTGTCAACACGCGAAACTGTGAACTATTTTAGCATGTAACTATTTAGCACAAACGATTTGAATGAATGGTATGAACAGCGAGTTATGGAGCCCACTTTAACCTTACTCGATGAATTTCAACAACGTGATAGTGGCTGGGCTCTGCATAAAATACTTAACCTCACGATAAATGTGAATAAGTATAATCCGATGCGTGCCGGGTGCTCTATATCATTGCCGCGGGAAATAATGTTGAAGAGGGCTGTGGTTAACGTCAAATCGAACGATAACGCATGTTTCGCATGGGCAGTTGTCGCTGCTCTATACACAACCGAACGAAACAGTGCCCGTCCATCTTCTTATCCGCATTATTCGACTGTACTGAATCTGAAGGATATCGAATCCCGGTGACGATACATCAAATAAAAAATTTGAACTTCATAATAATCTATCGATCAACGTGTATACCACCACCACCAAAAAGGACATTGTTTCAATACGAGTCACTCAACATAAGAAGGAAAAGCACATCAATTTGCTATACATGCAAGGTACCGAGGACAACAATGTGGGGCACTTCGTATGGATCAAGAACCTGTCGAGACTCGTGAGAGCACAACTGACCAAAAAGAAGCATAACAAATATATCTGTGATCGGTATGTAGTTACCATAATATATATGTATATATATATAGGTAATTATATATGCTAGACGAATTACACAAAACAATCTTTTTTTGCAGGTGTTTGCACTACTTCGGATCAAAGGAAAAATTGCAATCACACGAGGTCGATTGTGGAGCAATAAATGACTGTGCGACCCGACTACCGGACGCACAGTGGGGCAGAATCCCAAAAAGCTGGCCAAAATTCGGAAAGTGTCCAAAATGATCTCCAATTCTCTTCTCGGGGGTTTTCGGGGTCGCTGAATACGAATCTGTTATCAGAATTACGATTTTCAAAATGGCGGACCCAAAATGGCGGACATAATTCAACCAATTAGTCAAATAATTCAGTAAAAAATACCCAATCATATTTCTTAAGGGTTTTTGGGATCGCTGATTACGAATTTGTTATAGGAATGTTAATTTTCAAAATAGCAGACGCGATATATAGACGATTCCACAAAAATTTTCAATTTTTAAATATTTTTTAATAGAAAATGTTTCATAATATTTTTAGGTTTAAATGAGTAGAAAATCTCTTGAGCCATGTTTTTATTTTTGAACAATTTCTTGAGTACAAAATTTGCAATAAATCAAATATCTGTTATTTACTTCTAGTAACAAAAATCTTGTATGTCATCTTCAATGTTGGAATCATTCGATTCGGATTCTGATGTTGACCCACTTGTATCCAAATCGGAATCGTTCCTTATCTCTTGTCTGGTGACTTCAGGTTGTTTAAACATTTCTATAGCTTCTTTATGTAAAGATTTCGCCGGTCTCTGGGGCAATTTCCTGATGCTTGAGAGAAATGGATCTGATGATACTAAGAGCCTATAGAAAATGTCTCTCATATTCGATTCTCGAGAGCATTTTCTTGAATGATGTAACCTGTAGTTCTTTATGTCCTTATTGCGTGACTCTTGGGCCTCTTCAGAAAGTTGTCCGATCGGTAAAAGGGCATATTTTACAATTTCTGCTCCGTGCATCAACACTTTGTGCACAGATGTTGGCATGTAATACCATGGATATAAAGCAACGAATAAACGGGCAGTATTTACATAATAGTCTTTGAATTTTTCTTCGTCTATATCATACCCGCTCGAAATTGCCTGCAAAATAACATGAAATCGGTGAATTAAATTTTCATCGACTCCTGTTATTTCAGCAGATATATTAGCATTTTCGAAAAAGCGGCGGGCGGTATTTCCATCGTTTGAGCTGCCATATCCTGGCTTTGGTCGATCAACGATAAGCCCCAGAGTTGTCTTAAATTGAGTCTGTATGTCTTCCTTGCGTACTTTCACAATCTTTTTCACTTCCTCTTCACGAGCTTGCCACTTTTGAGTTGTGAGCTTATACGACAAATGCAAACAGCACTCGAAAAAACGAATCCACGCATGTAATGTAGATATGCCAAATCTTAAATTCTCTGTAGTAATGTCCATTTTTATAATTTTGTCGATGTTATTAAAATCTTTAGAGGTGGCTTTGCACAGGAAGCAGCGTTGTGCAGAAGTGGTACCGGTTACAGCGTTACAGACTTTGCCGTCTATCATCGTAAACGACATACAATAGGTTACTGAAATTGATTTTTCATTTTGTTCAGTAGTGTATGGTGCAAGACCCGCAATCTGCTGTTCAATGTCGGTAACTTCTTTCAATGTTGATTGTACATCTTCATGTACAAACTGCAATCGTATTGGTCTGCAGAATCGAGGAGATGAAGGTCTAGGATTTTTTCACACAATAGTTCCTTTATCCGTCTCGTGATTGTTGTAGATTAATTGCAAAGGTACCAGAGAAGTATAAAAAATGCTTTCATCAGATTTTCCAGCCTCATCAAATTTTTGCTTATAAACACTTTGACCGCTGCTTCCATCACATCCCCATTTACAGTGAAGTACTAATTTTTGCAGAATTTCAGAATTTAGAGTATCGATGACATCAGCCTGAAGTTGTATAATTCTGTATGTGGTATGATCAAGTAAAGCCTGTAGTTTAATTTGTGCGCACGACTCAGTAATATTCATGTACACAACTGATGGATAACAACGATTTTTTGCTTTTTCTACTTCATGGTATGATGGGTATAATTTGCATTTACGTGTTCTAGCTGCATTTCTTGATAGCTGATAAGAGCGCTTTGATTCTCCTTTCTCGATCATCAAAGAAAGTGCTTCGTCTGGGGTTAAAGGTGTCTCATTTTTTGACCGAACAGCAGCTATATATTTTGAGGCTCTTGTTGGGCTGGTTAATGTGACATCTTTAAGAACTTGAGCAGCATCCACTTGACCAGAAGTCCTTAAACTCATTTGAGCAGCATACGTCAATTCTTCTGTAGATAAAGTAGAACGTATTTCTTCAGTCTTTCGCCTCTTAGATCTATCGCTGGATGAAGCAAAGGATTTCGAAGGTCGTCCAGATGTTCCTTTTTCATCATTCTTCACAATCTTCTCAGATGTTGATGTTGTGCATTCAGTATCGGATAATGTTGAAAAACATACGGTGCCATTCAACCATTCTTCATTATTTTTTAGAAACTTTTCTTGGCCTCTATTTGCTGCTTTCCATCTGGATCGAAAATTTGCAAATAACAGTCCTAATGACTTTTCATCCTCGTCTACTTGTATCACATGTTCTGTTTTCTTGAAAATTGCATCTTTCAAAACTCCTGTTCGTTTTTTAAAGTGTCTTTCACCATGAAAAAAACATGTCTTCTTGATAATTCCATATTTGAAGATTGGGAAGACTCTGTAAAATACCAATATAAACATGTACAAAATTGAATGACATTATTTTGAAATCATTTTATACTTAACAAAACTATATACGGTGTTCTGACTCGAAATGTACAAAAATAATTTATTACTACTAAAAATGATTTTATATTTATAAAGAAAACGAATATTTATGATATAAATGATTAACAAATATATTTACATACATTCTGCACGAAAAAAAAACCGAAATTACATGAAATCTGTATTTACGAGAATCACCTCTGTGTCAGTATACAACAGGTATAATAAAGCCTGAACAGCAGGCGGGCTCCTTTCTTTCATACATGGCTGCTCTAGGAGCCCCTCGTCAGTCCTTGCCGAATCACCGTCTACACTACGTATACACTATGTACGTATACACTAATACACCTTTACTGCCGAAAACCGTTACGCCGTACAAACATGGGGGAAACACAGTTCTAGTTACTGAGAGTTCTTGCAGGAATATTTTATAAAATGTTGAGATTTTCGTAAAGCGTACATTTAGAATAATAAATTACTGTATTAAAATTTAAATGATCTATGAATATTAATCAATAAATGAACATACTACAAATGGAATTGATAAATAAATATTAATCTATGTTAATAGACAGAAAATATACCAACGCGCTGTAACGTAATAATCAATGGATTACATTCACACGTCCGTTAATGTCGCGCCACGTATTTCTCCCTAAAAATTAGTCTAACTATTCGTTGAGCACTCCTGAGCAGCCAGTTTTTTAGTATATTATATTTAGTACTGTACACTATCAGTTTCTTGTTGAAACAAGGTCGAGACTCGCGAAGACATTTTTAAAACTACTTTAGAAAATCGATTTTCGAAAAAAAATGTATAATTTTTTATGTTTACTTGTTGCAAAATTTAGATATTTCAAACATAAAATAAGCAATAACTGTGCATAATTATATTTTCTGCATACCTTCAGAAAGTTTTTCCATTTTGCAGAATTAAAATTGAGACAGTTTCGTCCGTTTCACAGCACTTCGAAACAGGCAAGAATTTTTCGACGCGTACGCTTGTTTAATGCGTACCGAACGGCGGCTGAATGTCGACTGATGTCGAGGCGACCCTAGAGCAGGTATAAACCTGCCCGGTCCGGAATTTCGTCCTAGGACTATCAGTAAACAAGATCTGAACATATATAGACGAATATATACAACTCAAAAATTTGACTTTTGGCCAGCTTTTTGGGATTCTGCCCCACTGTGGGACGATACCAATAAGTGGCTCAAGTTCAGCAACTTTAGCCGGAAAGAGCGACATCCATTCATTGTGTATGCTGGTTTGGAGTGTGTGTTGGTAAAGACCGATGGGGAGAAACTAGCAAAAGATATGTATCAACACCATGAAGTATTTAGTATCGCAAACTATGTGTGTTGTTCCTATAACGATTCATTATCTTCGTATCACTCACGTCGCAGCGCTGATTGTATATCGTGGTTTGTCGAAGAACTAAAAAATCTATCACTGCGGATAAAATAAATGTTCTGTGATAATGTACCAATGGTGCATTTAACACCGAGTGAGTGGGCTAGTTTTCGAGCAGCGACTCAATGTCACATATGTGAGAGACCATTTGCGTAAGAAGATGTACGCGTTCGAGATCATTGCCATCTGACTGGGCGCTATAGAGGCCCTGCCCATTCCAATTGCAACTTAAATTACAAACAGTCATTTTTCATTCCAGTAGTTTTCCACAATCTATTCAGTTATGATGCGCATTTTATGATCAAGGAAGTAGCCACAGCGTTCGAAGGAAGAACCGATGTGCTTCCAATCACAAAGGAGAAATACATGTCCTTCACGAAGCATGTTAGAATTACAGACGATTCAAAACACAAGATCCAATTGCGCTTTATCGATTCATACAAATTCCTCAACACGAGTCTCGACAAATTAGCATCATTCTTGACCGAGGATAAACTCAAAATTTTACGCAGACAATTCCCAACTCTCTCGACAGATGATTTCAATTTGCTGACACGAAAAGGGGTCTTCCCTTATGAATATATTGATGACGTGACCAAGTTAGACGACACTTGCCTACCACCCCATGACGCATTTTACAGTTCTCTGACAGATGCTACAGTATGTGAGAGCGAGTACGCACATGCTGAGAAAGTTTGGGAGCGGTTCTCCATTCGAACGCTGGGTGACTATAGCGATTTATACTTGAAGACAGATGTCTTGTTATTAGCCGATATTTTCGAAAACTTTCGAAATACATGCGTTGAGAGCTATGGCCTAGATCCCGCGTATTACTACACATTGCCCGGATATACCTGGGATGCAATGTTAAAACACTCAAATGTCAAGTTTGAATTACTAACTGACATCGACATAGTTTTATTCGTTGAGCGGGGTATACGCGGTGGTCTGAGTCAATGCTCAAACCGATATGCACACGCTAATAACAAGTACATGGAGTCGTTTGATCCATCGAAAGCATCATCATATTTGATGTATTTTGATGTCAACAATTTGTATGGATGGGCAATGTGTCAATCCTTGCCATATGCAGATTTACGATGGGTCAACGACGTGTGCAATTTTGATCCATCATGCATCGCGCTAAACTCACCTATAGGCTACATCCTTGAAGTCGACTTGGAATATCCCCAATCTCTACATGATGCGCACAAAGACCTACCGTTTTGTCCAATACATGAAAAACCGCCGGGTAAGCAGGGGGAAAAGCTGTTGGCAACTGTCTGCGATACAAAGCGTTACATCATACACTACCGGAATTTGCAACAGTGTTTAGGTCATGGACTTTGCCTTACGAAAATCCATAGAGTCCTACAGTTTACACAATCCCCATGGCTGCCTTCGTATATTGACTTGAATACCCAGTTTCGAACGCTTGCCAAAAACGATTTCGAAAATAATTTATTCAAATTAATGAATAATGCGGTGTTTGGCAAAACGATGGAGAATGTGCGCAATCATGTAGATGTAAAGCTTTTAACAAAATGGGAGGGCAGATATGGCGCAGAGGCAATGATTGCGAAGCCAAACTTCCACGGCCGAAGTGTTTTTCGGAAAACCTCGTTGCCGGCGAATTGCGCAATCTCATATATGTGGGTATGTGCATACTCGACATATCCAAAACGTGCTTGTATGGATTTCATCACGAGTATATGGTACATTTGTATCGAGATAAATGTAAAGTCATGTATACCGATACGGATAGTCTCATATATGACATTGAGAGCGATGATATATATGCCGACAAGAAAAGCGACATTTCAAAATTCGATACAAGCGATTATTCGGCGGACAATAGGTATGGTATACCGCTCGTCAAAAAGAAGGTACCCGGTCTCATGAAGGACGAATGTAATGGAGCAATTATGACCGAATTTATTGGACTTCGATCGAAAATGTATGCGACACGTGTCGAGGGTAAGAAGGACACGAAAAAGTTAAAGGTGTCAAGAGTAGCGTTGCGGCTAGGACAATCACGTTTGACGATTATGCTCGATGCTTGAAGGAAGAAGTTGAAATGGAGCGTAGTCAAACGTGCATTCGATCAAAGTTGCATAATGTCTACACCATTCGCGAGACGAAAATTGCTCTGAGTCCTCATGACGATAAGCGGTATATCATACCTGGGACCTCTGATACCCTACCAGGGGACATTATATAAGGAGTACAACTTTGCAGTGACCGTTTTTTTCAAAAGTTTAAGGCTTTATTATAAAAAAATGGCTACATATTTTTTAATCAAAGTACTGCCCGTCGCTAGCTATGACCTCGGCCCATCTTTCAGGTAGCATTCGAATCCCGCGTCGATAAATGTCTTGGTCCTTGGAGGCAATCCAGGAATCGACCCAATTTTTCACTTCTTCGTAAGTACCGAAGTGCTGGTCAGTCAAATCGTGTGCCATTGACCGGAACAAGTGATAGTCGGAAGGGGCAATGTCTGGAGAGTACGGCGGGTGGGATAAAACCTCCCATTTCAGCGTTTCCAAGTACTTTTTCACGACATTTGCAACATGGGGTCAGGCATTGTCATGCTGCAGTATCACCTTGTCATGTCTTTCGTTGAATTGTGGCCGTTTCTCTTTGAGTGCCTTACTCAAGCTCATCAACTGACGTCGGCAGAGTTCCCCTGTGATGGTTTCGGATGGTTTGAGCAGCTCATAGTACACAACGCCCAGCTGTCAGCCCGTCTTCAAAAACTTTCTGCCTTCCGCCACCATGCTTATTCTCGACCTCAAAATCTCCATTTTTGAAGCGTTGAAACCACCGCCGACACGTTTTCTCACTAATAGAATCCTCCCCGTAAGCATCTACAAGCAAACGGTGGGCCTCAGCCGCAGATTTCTTGATGTTGAAGAAGTAAATCATAACCTCCCGCAAATGCTGAGAATTCGGTTCGTGGGTTGCCATGTCTGAGTGCCTATAACTTTATAATGCATACACGTATCCGTTAGCTTTTTTAAATTGTTTACATTGGCAGAGCCTCTAGTTTAAAATGCCACTTTTTTATTGAGCTAGGGCCACTACTTCGGCCGCAGTGGCTCTCTAAGTAAAACGGTCACTGCAAAGTTGTACTCCTAATATAATACCGTCGTAAAAAATTATGTACATTTATTTTTTCTACAACGTTTATTTTTTTGTTGTTGTAATATTGTACACATTTTTGTGAATATTGATGTATAAAACTCGTGAAAATTATGTATATTTTTTGTTCACTCAATGTAAAACTTGTTAAAATTATGTTTGTTGCTGTAAATATTTAATCGTGTAAGAATGGATTTATTATTTTCTGTAAATAAAGAAACGGACTTTTTATAATCCGTAATATAAAAAATAATTTATAATGTATTTATTCACTCTATCCATCTCCTCACACCCACGTTCCACGAAAAAAAACATGAACGAGGGGTTCAAAGAGTTTCAAGCGACTTTTTACGACGTTCATAAGACATTTGAAGACATTCATGAGAAGGTCGAAGACGTTCAAGAGATCTGTGACGATATTCATAATACGTTTGAAGACATCGACGAGGGATTCGAAGACGTTTAATAGACTTTCAAAGACATTCACGAGGGGTTTGAAGACGTTCAAGAAACTTTCGAATACGTTCAAGAGACTTTCGACGACATTCATAATACGTTTGAAGACATTCATGAGGGGTTCGAAGAGGCTTGAGAGACTTTCAAAGACATTCACGAGGGTTTCGAAGACGTTCAAGAGACTTTCGAATACGTTCAAGGGACATTCGACGACATTCATAATACTTTGAAGACATTCATAAGGGGTTTGAAGACGCTTAAGAGAAACTTTCAGACATTTATAAGACCTTTGAAGACATTCAAGCGACGTTCGAAAATATTCATAAGGCGTTTGAAGCCGTGCATGAGGGGGTTCAAAGAGTTCCAAGAGACTTTCTACGACGTTCATGGGACGTTTGAAGATGTTCGTGAGACGTTCAAGAGACTTCCGAAAATGTTCATAAGAGGTTTGAAGACATTCATGAGAGGTTCGAAGACGTTCAGAGACTTTCGAAGACATTCAAGAGATCTTTGACGATATTCATAATACGTTTGAAGATATCGATGAGGGGTTCGACGACCTTTTAGAGATTTTCACAGACATTCACGAAGGGTTTGAAGACGTTCAAGATACTTTCGAATACGTTCTAGAGATTTGCGACGACATTCATAATACGTTTGAAGACATTCGTGAGGGGTTCGAAGATACGTGAGAGACTTTCAAAGACATTCACGAGGGGCTCGAAGACGTTCAAGAGACTTCTGACGATATTCATAATACGTTTGAAGACGCTTAAGAGACTTTCAAAGACATTCACGAGAGGTGCGAAAACGTTCAGAGTCTTTCGAAGACATCCAAGAGATCTTTGATGATATTCATAATACGTTTGAAGACATCGATGAGGGGTTCGACGACATTTTAGAGACTTTCACAGACATTCACGAAGGGTTTAAAGACGTTCAAGATACTTTCGAATACATTTAAGAGACTTTCGACGACATTCATAATACGTTTGAAGACATTCATGAGGGGTTCGAAGACACTTGAGAGACTTTCAAAGACATTCACGAGGGGCTCGAAGACGTTCGAGAGACTTTCGAAGACAGCTAACAGATCTGTGACAATATTCATAATACGTTTGAAGGCATCGATGAGGAGTTCGAAGACGCTTAAGAGACTTTCTAAGGCATTCACGAGGGATTCGAAGACGTTCAAGAGACTTCCGACGACATTCGTAATACGTTTGAAGACATTCATGAGGGGTTTGAAGACGCTAAAGGAGGGAGGTCTAGTTAGAATTTTCGAATAATCGATTTTTTACATTTTCTAAAAGCATAATATCTTACGAGTATTTTCCGACTAATTGAATGTAAATCAGAACATTATTCGCCGAAATACATAACTTTGAAGGACGCCGCGTTCGAGCCATATAAAGTAAACAAGTAGCGGCAGCTGTGCGCTCGACTCCAAAGGGTCGCTGATGGTCTTTATTGTGTTTCATACCTATACATACATACATACATACACACACACACACACACATACACACACACACACACACACACACACACACACACACACACACACACACACACACACACACACACACACACACACACACACACACACACACACACACACACACACACACACACACACACACACACACACACACACACACACACACACACACACACACACACACACACACACACACACACACACACACACACACACACACACACACACACACACACACACACACACACACACACACACACACACACACACACACACACACACACACACACACACACACACACACACACACACACACACACACACACACACACACACACACACACACACACACACACACACACACACACACACACACACACACACACACACACACACACACACACACACACACACACACACACACACACACACACACACACACACACACACACACACACACACACACACACACACACACACACACACACACACACACACACACACACACACACACACACACACACACACACACACACACACACACACACACACACACACACACACACACACACACACACACACACACACACACACACACACACACACACACACACACACACACACACACACACACACACACACACACACACACACACACACACACACACACACACACACACACACACACACACACACACACACACACACACACACACACACACACACACACACACACACACACACACACACACACACACACACACACACACACACACACACACACACACACACACACACACACACACACACACACACACACACACACACACACACACACACACACACACACACACACACACACACATATATATATATATATATATATATACACACACACACACACACACACACATATATATATATATATACACACACACACAATATATATATATATATATCCCCTTACTTACTGCGTCGGCCAAAAGGAGGTAACGGGCGAAGGCCCGATCCCGAAACTGGGCTCACGGCATCGTGTTGGGCGCCAGGTATGAAATACCGCCGGTCTACAACCGACTTGATTTTTCGTGACGCCGCGAGTACAAGGCCATGCAAACGCAGTAAGAGGGGCGATGAGGACTGAGGGAGAAACGGCTAACTCAGCTCCAGACGTGTGGAATGAAGAAAATTTCGGAACATAAGTAATAACAGGCGTTTATTTTAGTAGACCATACTTTACATGGCCTTACAGGCTCGCGCATGACAATCGTAAACGCGAAAAGCAAAAATGACGCGGGACCAGTAAAATAGTTGAGACGCAACGCCAGAAATCACGCGACAGCTCGCAGGGCGCGACATCGCCCAAATTAACCAAAACAGTTCGTTGGGTCCTTTAGACGGGAGGACAACCCTCGAAAGTGGCCAGTAGCCTCCTCAAACGCGTGGTCTTAGGATGACTCCGAAAAAGATAGGTCTCTCCGACGAACATAGGGTACGCCCGATACTCGATACGAATCGGGACTTTTGTCGGTGCGGTCTGCGAACGATAGCACTAACGGGAAGTGTCACCAGGGATGGCCGGAGGCCAGAGGTGGCCAAGAGATGATAGGGACTACGAAAGATAACCGGGGATGGTGAAGGTTACGGTCGGTAACCGAGGAATAATGCCAATCGCGAAAGGTAACCGAGAAATAATGATAATTCTGTAAGGTAGCCGGAAATTAAGGATAATGACGAAAGGTAACCGGAAAATAATAATAATTACAAGAGGTAACCGGAAAATAATAATAATTACGAAGGTAACGGGAAAATAATAATAATTCGGCAAGGTGGTCGGAAAATCAAAATAATTGCGAGAGATAACCGAAAAATAATAATGATGACGAGAGATAAACGGAATTTAATAATAATTATTGCGAGAGATAACCGAAAAATAATAATAATTACGAGAGATAACCGCGAAATAATAAGAACTGCGAGGAATAAACGGAATCTAATAATAATTGCGAAGGTAACCGGAAAATGATATTAATCGCGAGAGATAACCGAAAAATAATAATAATTACGAGAGATAAACGGAATCTAATAATAATTACGAGACATAGCCGAAAAATAATAATGATTACGAGAGATAACCGGGAAATAATAAGAATTGCGAGAGATAAACGGAATCTAATAATAATTGCGAGAGATAGCCGAAAAATAATAATAATTACGAGAGATAACCGGGAAATAATAAGAATTGCGAGAGATAAACGGAATCTAATAATAATTGCGAGAGATAGCCGAAAAATAATAATAATTACGAGAGATAACCGGGAAATAATAAGAATTGCGAGAGATAAACGGAATCTAATAATAATTGCGAAGGTAACCGGAAAATGATATTAATCGCGAGAGATAACCGAAAAATAATAATAATTACGAGAGATAACCGACAAGTAATAATAATTACGAGAGATAACCAGCAAATAATAAGAATTGCGAAAGATAACCGAAAAATAATAATAGTTACGAGGGATAGACGGGTATTATTCGAGCGCGAGATATTACCCCAGGGCCCTAGAAATCCTCGCTACTTCGCTGGACCTAAGATCGCTCGAAAAATCGATAATGGTGCGATCGACGCAAGAGACCACGCGTTAGAGAGAGAGAGACGGAGATATATAAACATCGGCTAGCCTTGGCGCGCTAGCGTACATCATTACGCTAACCGAACACATTTTGAAATCGAACCACTCGACTGTTAATTCGCGTCGCATAGGGAAATTAATATTCAAATGAGTTTCAAAGACAAAAAAAATACGAATCAGAAAATACAGGGATAATAATACGATAGCAAACAAGGCTTGAACGAGGCAAAATTTGACCGAACTAAAGCGTAGGATTTTCACCTCCCGAGTATTTTATCCTTTAGGCGCGCCTCCAGGCGAACAAAAAAAGAAACTATGACGGGGACTGTTCCCCAAAACTCGCAAAGACGACTCGGGAGCGAAAATCCCAGGCTTACCCAGAGATAGAAGATGGAGAATCGGGCTCACCGCTCTGAAGCTTCACCGGCACTCACTGACTTTAATTAACGCTTTCAAAAACTCGACTGGACGCGAGCTCGCCAAATTCCCGACTGCCGATTCCTCACCTCACATCCCGAGGCTCGGCGTTCCGCACCGCCCCTCGCCCCGCCGGAGCAAGGCTTGCCCTACGCGACAATGTCGTTGTCTCTCTCTCTCTCCTTTGTAATGTAATTCTTAGAATTCGCCGTCTCTTATCGCGACGGTGCCGAATTTCGAACTTCGGCAACCGTGCGATTGACGCGTATGGCCTTCGAGGTCGGCCGAGACCCGGCGCCACCCCGCCGATACCCGCGTGCGGATTTCCCCTCACAGTATTTGAAGCCGGCACCGCGAACGCCTTCCTCCAGGACCCGGTGAGCGACGATGAACGCGGGGGAGGCCTCACTCGCAAGGGCAGGGCATCCCTCAAACCCCGCGGTGGGCCCACAGCTGACGCTAAACGTCAAAAAAAACATCACCCGCCATCCGCCACCGCTCACCGCGGTCCCATCACGGAGGCGCCGATTTTCACGGACCGCGACGTCCTCGATGCCGGCAGGAAGGGGCGGCTCCCAGGCCGCGTAGTCCGAGGGGCGGGAGACACGTTACGTTGGTCCTAAACCAGCGTCCCCTCGGGCATCCCTTGACCGCGAGCACTGATGTTCCGTGCTCGCCTGCACCGATGAGGGAAAACCCGCGTGTACCCGCCTGGGTCAACGCGCGGAGCGGACAATGGCGCCCGTGCCTCCGACCTTCCCCGACGCCGATATTTTGAAGAGGACCTCCTTATGGGCGCACCACCTTCACTTAAGAGGGCACGGGACGAAGTCACCTCGGGCTCTCGTGGCCTTCCTAAAGGTAACATTTTATTTAAAAGAAAGGAAAAAAAAGAGAAAAAGATATATAATCTTTTGGTGCCGCTAGCACGCCAAACAGGCACTGCCACCTCGAGCACAGTGTCCCCGGCCGAAGGCCCGCGTTACGTCGCACATATAATTGGGGTTCCCTTAAGGGGGATCCCTTCAATATTTTAATATAAAAAAAATAAATAAAATTCGCTGCTCTCCGCCCTTTTCCTGGTCCCGAAGTGTGAGTCGGGAATCTGGCTGCCCGACGCGCCTCCAAAAGGGTCGTAAATCCGACCCACTGCTCGAAATCACTCCGCTCGAAGTGACGGGACGAAAAAGTCACGTCACAAATCCCCCGCCCCCAGATGCGGCCTACTCCTTCAGAGGTCAGACGGCGCACGTCGGAGAAGCCAGAGCTGGTAGTTTGCCGACCGTGGGGCTGTTTCTTTCGGACTTGGGTTGATCGGTGGCGACTTCGGTGGTGACGTCATGGGTGACCCGAGCAGGGATCGGACGACGTTGCGGTACCAGCTGAAACACAGAAGCGAGCGAGACCCGATCTCCGGAGCCCAGTTTTTCCCTCCATCCACGCATTCAGCGTTATGCCCCATCTCTGCGCAGGAACGGTCAAAAAAAAATCCAGAAGGGAGAGCAAGACCCAGTCGTCAACTAGGAATCTAATAAACAGGTGAATTTCAGGCAAGCGTCCCAACTACGGTAGCGAGGGATTAGAATGAAACAACGTGGATTTGAGAGAAAACTGTTGCCGGAATCCGGCACACGTCCGTTGTACCACATTTATTCAGGTATCCGCACAGCGGAGAAACAAAAAAAGGAAAATGAAAAAAAAAGAAAAAAAAAACGATTAAAGGCCCAGGGAAAAGAAAGAGCGAGAGAAAAAAAAACAGCAAACTAGGGCGAGGGGAGCGGTAGATCGGAACTGCCCTCCTCCTCGTTACACCGGGCGTGAGGTACGATCGCGGTACCACTGCTCGCCGTGTCTCGGACACTCGCGGACCGTGACTCCAGGCCAACCACAACGCCAGCATACCCCCCGAGGCGCGGTCCTGGCAATATTGGGTTCGGCGCGGGCTTTCGGTGGCAGGGGCTCCGATCGCGCGGATGGAGCGCTGGACCTGTTTGTGCGGTGGAGGCTCTCTCCGGGTTACAAGCCCGCGAGGTAACGCCGACTTCGGCGCCCTTCCCTGGCCTGGGAGAGTCCGACGGAGGACGGGACTCGACCCGGGTTGGGCGGGGTGCCTCTGTTGACTCCCAGGGTTCCGTCTGCGTGCTCGCGTCTCGGACTCCTGGAGTGGCCTTCACTCCAACATCGACCTCTCGCGGGAGGTGCAGAGCCTCCAGGGTTTATAGCGCGGCCTCCACTGATGGCGGTATGTCTCGCACCTCTGCCGACGTAGCCCGACGCACGGGACCCTTTATCTCCTCGAGGATGGGGAACGTTTCGTTGGCCCGGTGCGTGAGGATGCGCACCTGTCGAGCGAGGTCGTCCAGGAACCCTGGCCAGAGATAGGCGACCGCTGCCAGTTCGCGAGCGTAGGGTCGTATGGCATCCCATACGACTCGAGGGTCCATATCCGGTTTATCCTGCAGGTCCCGGGCCAGCAGGAGCTCCTCGATGGCTGACGGCGTCGGGGATGGCAGGCCGTGCAATTCGCCCCTTCCGACGGGTACGAACGAGCCACGGTTCTCCGGCATGGCGTCGATCGACGAGGTCGACGAGAAGGAGAGGTCGATGGTTGACGGGGGAGTGACCTCGTCGTAATCCGTATTCACGTCCATGCGGTCGGGATGGACGATCTCTGCCGGACCTCTTTTCACCGAATTAGCGGAGCGGGGATCCATCTTAAGCTACCCGGGTCACTCTCCTCCTGACTTCTGTTAGGTCTTCCCTTCGTCACGAGGCTAGTTTATCGGTGGCCCGAAGGGTTCCGTCGAGGAGGGAAAAAAAATCAAACAAATTGTCTGGAAACAGAGTGGCAAGCAAAGAATGGTATAACTAGCGTGTGACATATGGTTTAAGGTGCTGTATGTGTACTTTGCCGGTCCAAGTTCCGTTCGGATCGGCTAGTTCCACCACCAATGCCGATAACTTTTCTGCGAACGATGAAAGGCCCGCTAAATTTTGGGGCTAGTTTGGCCGCAATGTGCTGGGTGGCTGAGGATAATACGTGTGAACGCTTTAGAACTAACTCCCCTACTTGGAATTCGCACGGTCGACGGCGGAGATTATAGTGGGCGGCTTGGCGTTGGTGGGCCTCGTCCAGCGAATGTCGAACTGATGCTTGGAGGGTTTTTAGGCGGCTCATTCTCTAGGCCCAACTCTGCGGGGTATTTCTCACGATTTCCGTTTCCTTAGAAGGTAACACGACGGCGGACGGTGGTGGCTCCCGCCCCATATTGAGGAAGGCGGGGCTGGATTGAAGGGAGCTGTGATAGGAGGTATTATACGCGAACCGAAACTCGTGTAGGTGACGGTCCCACTCGCGATGGTCGTGCCCGAGGTAGGCGATAATCATGGTTTTGAGGGTTCGGTTGACCCGCTCGACCGGGTTGGACTGGGGGTGGTAGGGAGATGTGGTCTGGTGCCAGATACCGACCTGCTCGGTGAGCGTTCTAATGTCGCGATTGACGAACTCTGTACCGTTGTCGGTGGTAGCACGCGAGGGGCTCCCCAACGGGAGACGACAGAATCGAAAAGGACTTCCGCAATCTTTTTACCGGTTGCTTTCCGGAGCGCGGCGCATTCGACCCATTTGGTGAATAGGTCTTGTATCACCAAGACATAGGCGAATCCCGATTTGCTAGTCGGCAGAGGTCCCACGATATCGGCCGCTACCGTATCCCAAGGTTGCTCGAGAATCCGTTTTCCCATCAAACCCGCCGGGGCGGTCTGGGCGACCTTACAACGTTGGCAGGTGTCGCACGCCCGCACGTATTGTACCACGCTCCGAAACATATTCGGCCAGTAATAACGTAACCCTAACCTCCGGAAGGTTTTGTCAATGCCGAGGTGCCCTGCCATGGGGGCATCATGGGAATCGATTAACGCTTGTTGGCGGTTTTCCCGCGGAAGTACGAGCTTCCACGCATCCAGGTCTCCGACCTCGAGCGCCGGAAGTTGGGGGGTCATATGGTGATAAAGGCGACCGTTTTCCACTTTCCAATCGGGCTGTCGGGCAGAGTTTCCCTTCACCTCCCTGCACTTGTGGTTGTACCAGGGGTCGGGGCTTGGAATTGCAGGTAACACCAGGGTGCAGGTAACCTCCGGGATACGCGACAGCGCATCAGGTACGTGATGTAAAGCTCGCTTCCGGTGTACTATCTCATAATTATATTCCTGCATTTAAAGGGCCCAACGACCTAATCGCCCCGCGGGATTCTTGAGATTGTGCAACCAACGCAAGCTGGAATGGTCGGTGACAACCGTGAACTGATAGCCCTCGCGGTAGCAGCGGAATTTGTGAATGGCCCATATTACCGCGAGGCATTCCTGCTCCGTGGTGGTGTAGTTCTTTTCGGCGTCGTGCAACGACCGGCTGGCATAGGCTTTGACGTGCTCTACGTCCCCGATGGACGCACTTCCGAGCAGCAAAAATCGCTCTTCTCTGGATTGATGGTGAGGCCCGCTTGGCTGATACGACGGAGGACTTTCCGCAACCAGGTGAGGTGCTCCTCGAAGGTGGTGTTGACGATTATTATGTTATCCAGATAGACGTAGACGTTGGGTTGCATTTCGGGACCGAGTAAGCGATCTAATAGTCGTTGGAACGTGGCCGGGGCGTTGGTTAGCCCGAACGGCATGCGGCGGAATTGAAAAAGGCCCATCCCGGGGATAGTGAAAGCCGTGATTTCTCGGCTCCCTCGTTCGAGGGGAACCTGAAAATACGCCTGGCTTAAACCGAGAGTGGTGATGTAATTGGCCCGACGTAGGCGGTCAAGAATGCTGTTCATAAGTGGGATCGGGTATGCGTCTTTCTTGGTAACCTGATTGACTTTTCGGAAGTCCAGGCAAAACCTTAACTTCCCGTTGGGCTTCTTCACCATAACAATGGGATTGGACCAGTCGCTGTGTGATGGCTCGATAATGCCGTCGGTGAGCATCTGCCGTACGGCCTCGTGTATGGCGGACTCGATGGCAGGAGAGACTGCGTAATAACGTTGTTTTATGGCAGGGTGTCCACCCACATCAATTCGATGTTCGGTTAGGGACGTTGCACCGGGTTTCTCGGGTGCCGTCGGGACAGTCTCCGCCACGACTAGGCGACTTGCTCGAGGAGTCTCAACTGGTCCGTATTCAAATCCCGGAGTGCACAGCACAGGGAGTTGACTGGACCTACGCCCCGTTGAACTTCGAAGGTGTAACTCTGGGCCGGCCGGTATTTACTAAACCATCGAGCTTCCTCAAAATCAACGACCGTTCGAGCCGCTGCCAGAAAATCCAGGCCTAGGATACAGGGGAGAACTAGCGCTGGCAGGAGGTACGCGGTAAAGGGGAAAGAAACGACGTGGATAGAAATTTCGGGGCTGACCGTCTCGTAGGCGACGGCCTTCTGGCCCCCGGCCATCTCCACTCCCCGGGGTCGGGTGGTCTGCCGCGGGACCTTCAGATCGTCCATCCATTGAATCGCCGTGGGTCCTAGAAAGGTCCGACTGGAACCAGAATCTACCAGAGCCCGTACAGGCCAACCCCGCACGGTAAAAGTCATGAAGAAGGCCGCGGCACTCTCTTCCGTCTGCAGGTGGCCACACCAAAGAGGTTCCGTCGTGTCAGTGGTCGGAAAATCCGTTTTCCTAAAGTTGTTGTAGGGCGCGGGCGTCTCGCGGATATCAAGCTGGGACCCCGCCCTTAGCGGTTTCCTGAACAGGTACAATTGGTGGTTTTGTATCCGGCCTTGCCACAACGGTAGCAGAAGGTACTGCGCGGCTCGGGGCAAGCGTTAAATCGGTGGCCGGCCTTGTGGCAATTCCAACATACGGTTGGTGCTCGCGCGGGGCCTCCTCGCGGAGCAAAGTCTCTCGTTTCCGCGGGGGTTCCGTTATCTCGGAACGGGTTTAAAGCGTGGAGGTTGGCCGATAGCTCTTTCATCGGCAGAGGACTCTCGGTAACCGCGGACGATTGCGGCGTCGCTCTACGGTGGTTGTTCGCCCTCCGGGGAGCTCGAGTCTGCTGCACCGAGTTCAGAGGGGATAGTCCGGTATGGGGCCGATTGGCCTCGTGGTCCGAAGAAGGACTACCCATGTCGTCTAGGGCTGAGGGCTCGTCGATCTCTTCGAGGGCGGTTTCAATAGCCGATTAGAGATTCCGTCTAATCGGGGGTCGCGAAGAGGATGGTTGCTGGTTCCCTTTGTACGCTAACTCGGGACACAGCGATTGATCGGGAGAAGGAGGAGCCCAATAGGAGCGCGCCAGTTGGTAGCTTTTTTTGATTCGAACCGCGATATGCTCCAGCGAATCGAAGTCGAAAAAATCGTCCCGATGGATAGCGATTTGAAGCTTAGGTAGCATATTGCGGTGGGCATACTGGATTTGCTCCGCTTCGCCCCAACGGGGCTGAAGTCATCCGAATAACCCGCGCAAACATGTCAGGTAGTTGGCTACTGGCTCCTCATTGCCCTGGGTACGGCGCATGATTTCTTCTCGCAACGCGTACTGATAGTCCGGGTCCCCGAAACGTCGTTGGCAAGCCGACCGGAATTGCTCCCAGGTCGTCCAGCTCTCACGATCGTTTCGGAACCACTGAAGGGCAATTCCCGTAAGAAAGAACGGAAGGCAGCGGATGAGGTCGTCGTCCGCTACTGGGATCATGGCTCTACCCTCGGCCACGCGCGTTAGAAATATATCAACATCGTCGCCCCTCTTACCTGAGAACGAGATGTTCCATTTCCGCAGTATGTACAAGACTGACGACGCCGGGGCCTGACCGCGGTTCCCTTCCGAATGGCCTCTCGGGATAGGTCCCGAGGTGGGCCTTGGAGGTGGCTGTGACCAATGCTGCGCCTGTCCCGAAGGTGGGTATGGATCCCTAGCGAAGGATTGATCTGCCCCGATCAACGAAGGATCAGCGGGTTGGACCCCTGGTCTGCCAGGCGCCGCCGCCCGATGGGACCCATCACCCTCCTCAGTCCGAGGCAAAGGGATGTATTGATGGGACCGCGAGGTGGCTAAACCGACCATTCCGGTTCGACCGTAGGGACCATACCCGGTACTTGCTCCGTCCGGATGGTACTGGCCAGTAAGCTGTCCGTCCCACGGCAACTCATTGGTCTCCAAACCGGAGCCCCACCCTAACGCTCCGGGCGGGGCCCTTGAGCCGCTCGCCAGGCCGGGCGGAACGCCGCCCGATGGCGCGGAGTTGTCCCCTGCACCGGGGAAGCCGGCCGGGAGCACCGACAAAGCCGGTCCATTGGACTGATCAGGCGGACCACTCGCGGCGGTATCGTCCATGCTTCGAATCACTCGCGCACCAACTGCCAGATTTTAATTCGGGACGGTTCTATGGCAGCGTGGAGTCCGCGTCGAGAGGGCCGAGTAATGCGGGCCGGCGGTTCACGGGTGAGAGTAGAACCCCACCAATACGGACGGTCCTGGGTATTTTAACTAATTAAACTAGGGGAACTGAAATTTCAATTAAGCCAGACAATTTAGGCAATTGCACTGGGACAGGAATTTGGGAGCCCCAATCCCAAGTGGATTTGGGGTGATATGCGAAGGACTCGAAGGGATGGGGCTTAGAGGACGGAACGCCGTTCCCGGAGTACGAGCGGACTCCAAGGTAGAAATGAGTGAAAATACTCGGAAGTAGTCCGAGTATTTTCTCGGAAGGACTCGAAGGGACGGGGCTTAGAGGACGGAACGCCGTTCCCGGAGTACGAGCGGACTCCAAGGTAGAAATGGGTGAAAATACTCGGAAGTAGTCCGAGTATTCGGACTCGAATGTCCGAAGGTAAGTATAGGTAACGGGAGGTAATCGAATGTAAACGAATATGCGGATGATCTAGCGGAGCAGCAGGTAACCGAAGGTCCGAAGGTCAGTATAGGTAACGGGAGGTAACCGAATGTAAACGAATATGCGGATGATCTAGCGGAGCAGCAGGTAACCGAAAGTAACCGAAGGTCCGAAGGTAAGTATAGGTAACGGAAAGTACCCGAATGTCAACGAATATGCGAAGCTAGGGTACCGGAGGTAATGCTGGGTCGCGACGCGATCTGGATTGCTTTACGACTCGTCGTTAACGCGGATCGTCGGAGACTGACCTCCCAGCCGTCACTCTCCTATGCTCTGTCCCGGGGATCCTGAAGACGGCTACGAGTGGGGGAAAAGGACCTTGATCGGTGGTCTCTACCCGTGCAAAAAAAATTGTTGGGGATTTGGTATTCCGATTCAAACTACCTCGTGAGCTATTCGAGGGCGAACTCGAAGGACGCTGAAAAACGAGTTGTTATTCTTACTGGATTTGACGAAGGAAGGTTCGCAACATGCGACTTGACACGAGGCCACATCGGCTGATCAAAACATTGTTTTTCCTCGCCGAGGCGATAATCCGCGCTGAATAGTAGGATTACGGTTAGGGACAATAGGTTCGAGATAAACACCCGCAGAGCCGGAATCGAGAGTCGCTAATCGTACGCACAAGAAATTTCTTGTTGTGGGTTTTTGCTTCCGGCCTAAGCGTGGATCCAAAAAAAAAGTTTCCTCGACATTCATAACAAAGGATTATCCGATAATCTGTTCCCTCCTATAACGGGGAAACAAAAGGACTCGCGCCAACTACGGCTTAAGGTACTTTATAAACAGAGGTAATTTCTTCCAACCGAAGTCGAAGAAGAAACCGAAAGGAAAAAAAAACAAGGCCTCGATTTACCTAGGCAAGAAATGGCGACAACAACACGTACGCCAAATTCCGACAAAGCCTTTCCTTGTCTAAGGACTAAAGGCACCTTCAAAAGAAATAGCGAATTATGGGGATAAACACACGTTTGATAATCCGAGG
Organism: Ophion slaviceki; assembly: GCA_944452715.1. Classification (NCBI taxonomy): domain Eukaryota; kingdom Metazoa; phylum Arthropoda; class Insecta; order Hymenoptera; family Ichneumonidae; genus Ophion; species Ophion slaviceki. The sequence continues at coordinate 5,835,422 of OX101789.1, forward strand.
AAAGTTCCGGAATTTTCATCACTCGGGCCCCACGTTGGGCGCCATTTTGTGACGAACTTTTTACCACACTTCTCAATCGATGCCAATTCCTCCCCTTACTTACTGCGTCGGCCAAAAGGAGGTAACGGGCGAAGGCCCGATCCCGAAACTGGGCTCACGGCATCGTGTTGGGCGCCAGGTATGAAATACCGCCGGTCTACAACCGACTTGATTTTTCGCGACGCCGCGAGTACAAAGCCATGCAAACGCAGTAAGAGGGGCGGTGAGAACTGAGGGAGAAACGGCTAACACAGCTCACCTGAGTGAGAGAATATGGTAGAGGGGCGCAGACGTGTGGATTGAAGAAAATTTCGGAACATAAGTAATAACAGGCGTTTATTTTAGTAGACCATACTTTACATGGCCTTACAGGCTCGCGCATGACAATCGTAAACGCGAAAAGCAAAAGTGACGCGGGACCAGTAAAATAGTTGAGACGCAACGCCAGAAATCACGCGACAGCTCGCAGGGCGCGACATCGCCCAAATTAACCAAAACAGTTCGTTGGGTCCTTTAGACGGGAGGACAACCCTCGAAAGTGGCCAGTAGCCTCCTCAAACGCGTGGTCTTAGGATGACTCCGAAAAAGATAGGTCTCTCCGACGAAGATAGGGTACGCCCGATACTCGATACGAATTGGGACTTTTGTCGGTGCGGTCTGCGAACGATAGCACTAACGGGAAGTGTCGCCAGGGATGACCGGAGGCCAGAGGTGGCCAAGAGATGATAGGGACTACGAAAGATAACCGGGGATGGTGAAGGTTACGGTCGGTAACCGAGGAATAATGCCAATCGCGAAAGGTAACCGAGAAATAATGATAATTCTGTAAGGTAGCCGGAAATTAAGGATAATGACGAAAGGTAACCGGAAGATAATAATAATTACAAGAGGTAACCGGAAAATAATAATAATTATGAAGGTAACGGGAAAATAATAATAATTCGGCAAGGTGGTCGGAAAATCAAAATAATTGCGAGAGATAACCGAAAAATAATAATGATGACGAGAGATAAACGGAATTTAATAATAATTGCGGGAGATACCCGAAAATTAATAATAAGTACGAGAGATCAACGATAAATAATAATTATTGCGAGAGATAACCGAAAAATAATAATAATTACGAGAGATAACCGCGAAATAATAAGAACTGCGAGAGACAAACGGAATCTAATAATAATTGCGAAGGTAACCGGAAAATGATATTAATCGCGAGAAATAACCGAAAAATAATAATAATTACGAGAGATAACTGGGAAATAATAAGAATTGCGAGAGATAAACGGAATCTAATAATAATTGCGACGGTAACCGGAAAATAATAATAAGTGCGAGAGATAGCCGAAAAATAATAATAATTTCGACAGATAACCGGGAAATAAAAGATTTGCGAGAGATAACCGAAAAATAATAATAATTACGAGAGATAACCGGGAAATAATGAGAATTGCGAGAGATAACTGAATAATAATAATAATTACGAGAGATAACCGGGAAATAATAAGAATTGTGAGAGATAAACGGAATCTAATAATAATTGCGAAGGTAACCGGAAAATGATATTAATCGCGAGAGATAACCGAAAAATAATAATAATTACGAGAGATAACCGACAAGTAATAATAATTACGAGAGATAACCGGCAAATAATAAGAATTGCGAGAGATAACCGAAAAATAATAATAGTTACGAGGGATAGACGGGTATTATTCGAGCGCGAGATATTACCCCAGGGCCCTAGAAATCCTCGCTACTTCGCTGGACCTACGATCGCTCGAAAAATCGATAATGGTGCGATCGACGCAAGAGACCGCGCGTTAGAGAGAGAGATGGAGATATATAAACATCGGCTAGCCTTGGCGCGCTAGCGTACATCATTACGCTAACCGAACACATTTTGAAATCGAACCACTCGACTGTTAATTCGCGTCGCATAGGGAAATTAATATTCAAATGAGTTTCAAAGACAAAAAAAATACGAATCAGAAAATACAGGGATAATAATACGATAGCAAACAAGGCTTGAACGAGGCAAAATTTGACCGAACTAAAGCGTAGGATTTTCACCTCCCGAGTATTTTATCCTTTAGGCGCGCCTCCAGGCGAACAAAAAAAGAAACTATGACGGGGACTGTTCCCCAAAACTCGCAAAGACGACTCGGGAGCGAAAATCCCAGGCTTACCCAGAGATAGAGGATGGAGAATCGGGCTCACCGCTCTGAAGCTTCAGCCGGCACTCACTGACTTTAATTAACGCTTTCAAAAACTCGACTGGACGCGAGCTCGCCAAATTCCCGACTGCCGATTCCTCACCTCACATCCCGAGGCTCGGCGTTCCGCACCGCCCCTCGCCCCGCCGGAGCAAGGCTTGCCCTACGCGACAATGTCGTTGTCTCTCTCTCCTTTGTAATGGAATTCTTAGAATTCGCCGTCTCTTATCGCGACGGTGCCGAATTTCGAACTTCGGCAACCGTGCGATTGACGCGTATGGCCTTCGAGGTCGGCTGAGACCCGGCGCCACCCCGCCGATACCCGTGTGCGGATTTCCCCTCGCAGTATTTGAAGCCGGCACCGCGAACGCCTTCCTCCAGGACCCGGTGAGCGACGACGAACGCGGGGGAGGCCTCCCTCGCAAGGGCAGGGCGTCCCTCAAACCCCGCGGTGGGCCCACAGCTGACGCTAAACGCCAAAAAAAAACATCACCCGCCGTCCGCCACCGCTCACCGTGGTCCCATCACGGAGGCGCCGATTTTCACGGACCGCGACGTCCTCGCTGCCGGCAGGAAGGTACGGCTCCCAGGTCGCGTAGTCCGAGGAGCGGGAGACACGTTACGTTGGTCCTAAACCAGCGTCCCCTCGGGCATCCCTTGACCGCGAGCACTGCTGCTCCGTGCTCGCCTGCTCCGATGAGGGAAAACCCGCGTGTACCCGCCTGGGTCAACGCGCGGAGAGGACAATGGCGCCCGTGCCTCCGACCTTCCCCGACGCCGATATTTTGAAGAGGACCTCCTTATGGGCGCACCACCTTCACTTAAGAGGGCACGGGACGAAGTCACCTCGGGCTCTCGTGGCCTTTCTAAAGGTAAAATTTTATTTAAAAGAAAGGAAAAAAAAAGACAAAAAGATATTTAATCTTTTGGTGCCGCTAGCACGCCAAACAGGCACTGCCACCTCGAGCACAGTGTCCCCGGCCGAAGGCCCGCGTTACGTCGCACATATAATTGGGATTCCCTTAAGGGGGATCCCTTCAATATTTTAATATAAAAAAAATAAATAAAATTCGCTGCTCTCCGCCCTTTCCCTGGTCCCGAAGTGTGAGTCGGGAATCTGGCTGCCCGACGCGCCTCCAAAAGGGTCGTAAATCCGACCCACTGCTCGAAATCACTCCGCTCGAAGTGACGGGACGAAAAAGTCACGTCACAATATATATATATACATATTGTAACGGTTCGGCTGCACAGGTAAGCCACCGTCACATAGAATACGATAGTATAATCCCATTTACGAGACAATTGCGTATTCTGGCCAGCGTTCGGAGCAACCGGCCATGCCGCCGGATGGGCAGGTCACTTGCACTAAGAAATTGGGGCGAGCCCGCGACACCTCGCAAGGGGCTCCGCCCATCGCGAGGAGCAGGACCACCGTGGACTCGCGGGAGTCCCCGCCCTTCGTCGTACATCTCGCGCTTCCCGTGCCTTTACCACTCCTATCAGACCAAAAGTGCGAACTAAATTCATCGCGACGCCTCTTCACACCTAATGTGCGCCTAATATCAAGGAGAGGAACAATCGGATATATTTTGTCCCTCGAAATGGCTATAGTATGCGAATGTCCTCAAAATCACCAGCACTGTCACCCCACCAACAGAGTGTTCCTCGGTGGCGTGACTCCCTACCTAGTCCTCCAGAATCGCAAGAGAAATGGAATTTCTCCTGACGGGCCTGAGGCTATTTAAGGGCGTGCACGAGCTCGAGCGGCACTCTTCGCAAATTCTCATCATATTACGTGGAGTCACTCGTCATCCGAAACCTCGGATCACAGGATGGAGGCCTGGCTGCCGTAGCCCTGGCCCCATCCTAGAATAACCTCAACTTCGGGTAAGAAACTCTATTTCCTTGGGAAGCCCCAGCATTACGCTGGAAGTCCAACCTCGGAAATAGAGTCAACGTGGTGATTGCTAGTTAGGGAACTCTAAATAACACCCGATCGATTGTCATTAGGACGATCGATCGCCATAGTACACATCCTACGGACAAATACTCGGAGTGTGCAGTCCGAGAAGTGTCGATCGCGCTTCGCTGCACAAGAGGGAAATTCTAAACCAGCTTCTCTAGTTCTTGGTCCTCCTCGCCTGGCACCGAGGAGGTCAGCCGTCCCTTCCGGACGGCCCCGCTATGCGCTCTCGAGGAGAATAAATCGTCTTCGAGCTCGCGCATTACTATAAACGCTAGCATCTCTAGCGCGTGAGCGACACGGCGTGGCACCCGTGCGCTTAGTTGCATTTTAGCAAGCAGTGCCAACTGGTAGTATCGCCATATAAACCGATTCCAAGTAAATTCAGCGGGCCATCGCATTCTCTTTCCAGAAGCGATCCCGAAACCGGCGTTACGCGTACACGACGACGCTCGCGGACGGTGCGAGTGCGAGCGAGAGAGTGAAAGGAAAAGAGAGAGATCGCGCCCGCGGAACCGCGTGCGCGCAACACCTCGCATGACCCTTCCTATCCTTGTCGCTCCAACAACGACAGCGCTTCTCGCCGACCGTTCCAGATCCCTGTAAACGTCGCCACACCAGACTAAGAATATTAAACTCACCGAATTAACACACTAACAATGATAATTGTTCATCCACCTATTAATATCAAATACGACAATCCACCACATCAAATGCCGATGATGACGGATTGAGACAGGCGTCTCTGAGACCCTCTTACCACTGAGGGTGACCATCCCAAACAAAGCCACACAATTCCAACACAACTGTGAAAATCCCAAACAAACCCAAACAATTCCAGCGAAACTCAAACGTCATGAAGGTCTTTGGCTTATGGATGTCGTCGACGATCGTATTGTGAATGTCGTCGAAGATCTCTGAACGTCTTCGAAAGCCTCTTGAACGTCATCAAACCTCTCCTGAATGTACTTTGAAAGTCTCTTAAGCGTCTTCGAACCCCTCATGAATGTCTTCAAACGTATTACGCATGTCGTCGGAAGTCTCTTGAACGTCTTCGAACCCCTCGTGAATGCCGTTGAAAGTCTCTTAAGCGTCTTCGAACCCCTCATGTATGTCTTCAAACGTATTATGAATGTCGTCGAAAGTCTCTAAAGCGTCGTCGAACCCCTCATCGATGCCTTCAAACGTATTATGAATATTGTCAAAGATCTGTTGCATGTCTTCGAAAGTCTTCGAGCCCCTCGTGAATGTCTTCAAACGTATTATGAATGTCGTCGAAATTCTCTTGAATGTATTCGAAAGACTCTGAACGTCTTCGCACCTCTCGTAAATGTATTTGAAAGTCCCTTAAGCGTCTTCAAACATATTATGAATGTCGTCAAAAGTCTCTTGAACGTTTTCAAGCCCCTTGTGAATGTCTTTGAAAGTCTCTCACGTGTCTTCGAACCCCTCACGAATGTCTTCAAACGTATTAAGAATGTCGTCGAAAATCTCTAGAACGTATTCGAAAGTATCTTGAACGTCTTCAAATCCTTCGTGAATATCTGTGAAAATCTCTAAAAGGTCGTCGAACCCCTCATCGATTTCTTCAAACGTATTATGAATATCGTCAAAGATCTCTTGAATGTCTTCGAAAGTTTCTGAACGTCTTCGAACCTCTCATGAATGTCTTCAAACGTCTTATGAACATTTTCGGAAGTCTCTTGAACGTCTCACGAACATCTTCAAACGTCCCATGAACGACGTAGAAAGTCTCGTGAAACTCTTTGAACCCCCTCATGCACGTCTTCAAACGTCTTATGAATATTTTAGTTTTAAGGCTTTCACGGCTCTTTATGTAATGAGAAGAGTATGTGGCTTCCGGATGGAGGCCGTGTTGAGGATCAGCGTTGTGCCGACGTTTCGCAAACGTTACAGTCTGCATTGTCAGGGCTGAGAGCTCCGATACTGAAGCTCTCGTGTCTCAGGTATTCCTTATATAGTTGCAGTCATCGTTCCAGATCGCTGCACCAGCCAATCATATGTTTTAATTGATCAGCTGGTCAATTAAAAAACCGGGAGGACGGTGTGCCAAATAGGATTGACGTGATATTCTCCATCTCTGTTTAGATTGTCCGGATGTTTTCGGATTTCCAAGCCTTCTCGGTGTTTCCTAGAAAAATAGCTGTTTGATGGGGCCAGACTTTGGGCTTTGTCGAACTGGATGGCATGACCAGTCTTCATCCAATGTTCGGCCAGCGCTGATTGTGTAATATGGCCATATTTGATACACCGTTGGTGTTCTTTGATCCGCGTACTGATTTTCCTCCCGGTTTCCCCTATGTACACTTTACCGCATGAGCAGGGTATCTTGTATACTCCTGGTTACACTTGATGGTGGTCTTTGGTCTTTTGCACTCAGAATCACTTGTGCTAGTTTCTTCTAAGGTTTGAAGATGACTCGCACGTTATGTTTTCCAAGGACCGTGCCTATGCGATCGGTTATGCCCTGAAGGTATGGAAGGGAAGTTGTTGCGGTTATTTGTCCTTCATTCTCTCCATCAGGTGCTGCAAACGTTTTCGAATCAACCTTTTTCTTTTTAGATTTTTGATCGTTCTTTCGATGTTGCCTGGCTTGTAGCCATTGTCTCCTAAAGCTTTTCGTAGGTGTTCTAGTTCAACCTCCAGGGAGTCTGGTTTGGAGATCGCTAGAGCTCTGTAGACCAGAGAGCTTATAACCGACTGTTTTTGGGAAGGGTGGTGATGGGAGGTAGCGTGGAGGTATCTATCCGTATGCGTTGGCTTCCGGTAAACTTTATGGCCCAAAGTGCCATCGCTTCTCCGTTGAACCAGTACATCCAGAAAAGGGATTTGATTTTCCTGTTCTATCTCCATGGTGAATTGAATATTGGGTTGTTGGGAGTTGAGGAAGGTTAAGAAATGATTGAAGTTTTCTTTGCCGTGACTCCAAATGACGAAGGTGTCGTCGACATATCGGAACCAGGTGGAGGGGTTGAGGGAAGCTTCTTGCAGAATTCTGTTCTCGAAGTTCTCCATAAAAATGTTGGCGATGATAGGAGAAATAGGGGAACCCATGGCTGCGCCTGAGGTTTGTTCATAAAACTGGGATTGAAATTGGAAGTATGCAGAGTTTAGGCAATGTTCTATGAGGGGCAGTAGGTTCGGGGCAACTTTTTTGGAGTTTTTAACTATGCTTAGGGTTTCATTGGTTGGGACGTTTGTAAACAGGGATACAATATCGAAACTCACTAAAATATCTTCTGGTTGTACCTTGATAGACTGGATCTTGTTCACAAAATCCCGGGAGTTTTGGATATAGGAGTTGTTGAGGCCTACGAGTTCCTGCAATGGTTTGCAGAGAAAACGTGCCAAGTGATATGTAGGACTGCCTCTGTTGCTAACAATGGGCCTTAGTGGGATGTTGTTTATGTGTATTTTTGGCAGACCGTAAAGCCTGGGTGGTAGAGATTCCTTGGGTGTAAGGGCTTTGGTTAGGTTTTCCGATAGAACAGCCTTCTTTAGAAGTGTTGTTGTTTTCTTTTCTACACTCGATGTGGGGCCACGTGATAATTTCTTGTACGTGTTGGTGTCCTCGAGCAGGTTCATAATTTTACTGCAGTAGTCCGTTTTATCGATGATGACAGTTGCATTCCCTTTGTCAGCTGGTAGTATTAAGATGTCCTTGTTTTTCTTCAAATTGTGAAGAGCAAGGTGTTCTTCCTTCGTGATATTCTGCTGTGGAGGTTTTGCCTTGTGTAGAATATTGCTTACCCGTTTCCTGATGTCGTTGCCAGTATCCAGTGGGAGACGATAGATGGCAGTTTCCACCTGGCTGATGATTTCTCTGGCCGGAATTTCTGTCGGTATAATGGCGAAATTGTGCCCTTTTGCGAGGACTGATGTTTCGGCTGCGGAGAGTGTGTGGTTACTTATGTTTTTTATTGTGTGGGTTGGGATAGGCTGCTTCGTCTGTGGATATAGTTTCCTGAATTTTTCTATTTGATTCTTAGATCTTAGGTCTGCACAGTGGAGGGCTTGTTCGTCGGTGACACGGTCAAGGTCTTCCCACAGCTGTGGTTCCAAAGAGTCAGATACGTACCAAAATGTTTTCAATTAAAAAACGCCTTTCCATCAAAACAAGCCAAAACTATCCTCCACCAGGCGTCGCTGAGACTGGTAAAGGAGAGAATATCTGTCACCAAAAAACTTTTGGACCAAAATTCCCAAAAACTCCTTAAACTTCACCTACGTCTATCTGACTCTTTGAAACCACAGCTGTGGGAAGATCTTGACCGTGTCACCCACGAACAAGCCCTCCACTGTGCAGACCTAAGATCTAAGAATCAAATAGAAAAATTCAGGAAACTATGTCCACAGACGAAGCAGCCCATCCTAACCCACAGAGTAAAAAACCTAAGTAACCACACACTCTCCGCTGCTGAAACATCAGTCCTCGCAAAAGGGCACAATTTCGCTATTACACCGACAGAAATTCCGACCAGAGAAATCATCAGCCAGGTAGAAACTGCCATCTATCGTCTCCCACTGGATACTGGCAACGACATCAGGAAACGGATAAGCAATATTCTACACAAGGCAAAACCTCCGCAGCAGAATATCACAAAGGAAGAACACCTTGCTCTTCACAATTTGAAGAAAAACAAGGACATCTTAATACTACCAGCTGACAAAGGGAATGCAACTGTCATCATCGATAAAACGGACTACTGCGGTAAAATTATGAACCTGCTCGGGGACACCAACACGTACAAGAAATTATCACGTGGCCCCACATCGAGTGTAGAAAAGAAAACAACAACACTTCTAAAGAAGGCTGTTCTATCGGAAAACTTAACCAAAGCCCTTACACCCAAGGAATCTCTACCACCCAGGCTTTACGGTCTGCCAAAAATACACATAAACAACATCCCACTAAGGCCCATTGTTAGCAACATAGACAGTCCTACATATCACTTGGCACGTTTTCTCTGCAAACCTTCGCAGGAACTCGTAGGCCTCAACAACTCCTATATCCAAAACTCACGGGATTTTGTGAACAAGATCCAGTCTATCAAGGTACAACCAGAAGATATTTTAGTGAGTTTCGATGTTGTATCCCTGTTTACAAATGTCCTAACCAATTAAACCCTAAGCATAGTTAAAAACTCCAAAAAAGTTGCCCCTCATAGAACATTGCCTAAACTCTACATACTTCCAATTTCAATCCCAGTTTTATGAACAAACTTCAGGCGCAGCCATGGGTTCCCCTATTTCCCCTATCATCGCCAACATCTTTATGAAGAACTTCGAGAACAGAATTCTGCAAGAAGCTTCCCTCAAGCCCTCCACCTGGTTCCGATATGTCGACGACACCTTCGTCATTTGGAGTCACGGCAAAGAAAACCTCAATCATTTCTTAACCTTCCTCAACTCCCAACAACCCAATATTCACCATGGAGATAGAACAGGAAAATCAAATCCCTTTTCTGGATGTACTGGTTCAACGGAGAAGCGATGGCACTTTGGGCCATAAAGTTTACCGGAAGCCAACGCATACGGATAGATACCTCCACGCTACGTCCCATCACCACCCTTCCCAAAAACAGTCGGTCATAAGCTCTCTGGTCTACAGAGCTCTAGCGATCTCCGAACGAGACTCCCTGGAGGTTGAACTAGAACACCTACGAAAAGCTTTAGGAGACAATGGCTACAAGCCAGGCAACATCGAAAGAACGATCAAAAATCTAAAAAGAAAAATAGCTGATTCAAAAACGGTTACAGCACCTGATGGAGAGAATGAAGGACAAATAACCGCAACAACTTCCCTTCCATACCTTCATGGCATAACCGATCGCATAGGCAGGGTCCTTGGAAAACATAACGTGCGAGTCATCTTCAAACCTCAGAAGAAACTAGCACAAGTGATTCCGAGTGCAAAAGACCAAAGCCCACCATTAAGTGCACCAGGAGTATACAACCCCCATGGAAATTTATATACGCAAAAATATACTGCAAATTTATTTTATTAATAATTGCAATATATGTGAAATGTATGCCATATATTGAAAATATATATTGCATATATGTGGCAAATTCTAATTTTCGTAACGTTTTTATATATGAGATGTATATGCGTGGTATTACTGTATATCAATGTATCATATATCAATGATATATGTAGCATTTACCCTGCATATATACCACATATATTTAGCATATATGTTGCATACACACTGCGTACATACCACATATATACTGCATAAATGGTACATATATGCCACATATATACAGATATGCGTAGCATATCTGTATATAGTTTTTAAATGTAATAGTGTACTTTAACTGTAAGTTAAGTTTTTTTAAGTTTAAGTTTTAAGTTTTATTAACTTTAACTGTACTAGTGTTTATACACAGCATAATTTTTTTGTCAGGAATATGTATCAAAAATGTATGCGTCATATATGACGCATACATTTTTGATATTTTTTTCTGACAAAAAAATATATTGAAAATATATCGAAAATATATGCGTCGTATATGCCTCATATATGCATCATATATAGTGTTTATACGTAGCATATATGTTTTGGTCAGAAAAATATATCGAAAATATATGGGTCATATATGCGTCATATATTTGGTGCACATATACTGAATATATACGTATTATTCTATTTTTCGTCACTATATATGCGACCGATATATATATATGTAGCATATATTTTCTGCATATATTTTACATACATAAATTTCCATGGGGGAAGATACCCTGCTCATGCGGCAAAGTGTACATAGGGGAAACCGGGAGGAAGATCAGTACACGGATCAAAGAACACGAACGGTGTATCAAATATGGCCATATTACACAATCAGCGCTGGTCGAACATTGGGTGGAGACTGGTCATGCCATCCAGTTCGACAAAGCCCAAAGTCTGACCCCATCAAACAGCTATTTTTCTAGGAAACACCGAGAAGGATTGGAAATCCGAAAACATCCGGACAATCTAAACAGAGATGGAGGATATCACGTCAATCCTATTTGGCACACCGTCCTCCCGGTTTTTTAATTGACCAGCTGATCAATTAAAACATCTGATTAGCTGGTGCAGCGATCTGGAACGATGACTGCAACTATATAAGGAATACCTGAGACACGAGAGCTTCAGTATCGGAGCTCTCAGCCCTGATGATGCAGACAGTAACGTTTGCGAAACGTCGGCACAACGCTGATCCTCAACACGGCCTCCATCCGGAAGCCACATACTCGTCTTATGAATATTTTCGAACGTCGCTTGAATGTCTTCAAAGGTCTTATAAATGTCTTCGGACAAACCCCTCGTGAATGTCTTTGAAAGTCTCTCTTAAGCGTCTTTGAACCCCTTATGAATGTCTTCAAACCTTTCATGAATGTCGTCGAAAGTCCCTCGAACGTATTCGAAAGTCTCTTGAACGTCTTCGAAACCCTCGTGAATGTCTTTGAAAGTCTCTCAAGCCTCTTCGAACCACTCATGAATGCCTTCAAACGTATTATGAATGTCGTCGAAAGTCTCTTGAACGTATTCGAAAGTTTCTTGAACGTCTTCAAACCCCTCGTGAATGTCTTTGATAGTATATTAAACGTCTTCGAATCCCTCTTCGATGTCTTCAAACGTATTATGAATATCGTCACAGATACTTGAACGTCTTCGAACTTTTCATAAATGTCTTCAAACGTCTTATGAACGTTTTCGAAAGTCTCTTGAACGGCTCACAAACATCTTCAAACGTCTTATGAACGTCGTAAAAAATCGCTTGAAACTCTTTGAATCCCTCATTCATGTTTTTTCGTGGAACGTGGGTATGAGGAGATGGATAGAGTGAGTAAACATATGGGATTATAAAAAGTCCGTTTCTTTATTTACAGAAAATAATAAATCCATTCTTACACGATTAAATATTTACAGCAACAAACATAATTGTAACAAGTTTTACGCTGAGTGAACAAAATATATACATAATTTTCGCGAGTTTTATACATCAATATTCACAAAAATGTGTACAATTTTACAACAACAAAAAAATGAATGTTGTAGAAAAAAATAAATGTACATAATTTTTACGACGGTATTCTATAATGCCCCCTGGTAGGGTATCAGAGGTTCCAGGTATGATATACCGCTTATCGTCATGAGGACTCAGACCAATTTTCGTCTCGCGAATGGTGTAGACATTATGCAACTTTGATCGAATGCACGTTTGATTACGCTCCATTTCAACTTCTTCCTTCAAGCATCGAGCATAATCGTTAAACGTGATTGTCCTAGCCACAACGTTACTCTTGACACCTTTAACTTTTTCGTGTCCTTCTTACCCTCGAAACGTGTCGCATACATTTTCGATCGAAGTCCAATAAATTCGGTCATAATTGCTCCATTACATTCGTCCTTCATGAGACCGGGTTACTTCTTGTTGACGAGCGGTATACCATACCTATTGTCCGCCGAATAATCGCTTGTATCGAATTTTGAAATGTCGCTTTTCTTGTCGGCATATATATCATCGCTCTCAATGTCATATATGAGACTATCCGTATCGACATACATGACTTTACATTTATCTCGATACAAATGTACCATATACTCGTGATGAAATCCATACAAGCACATTTTGGATATGTCGAGTATGCACATACCCACATATATGAGATTGCGCAATTCCACGGCAACGAGGTTTTCCGAAAAAAACACTTCGGCTGTGGAAGTTTGGCTTCGCAATCATTGCCTGTGCGCCATATCTGCCCTCCCATTTTGTTAAAAGCTTTACATCTACATGATTGCGCACATTCTCCATCGTGTTGCCAAAGACCCCATTATTCATTAATTTGAATAAATTATTTTCGAAATCGTTTTTGGCAAGCGTTCGAAACTGGGTATTCAAGTCAATATACGAAGGCAGCCATGGGGATTGTGTAAACTGTAGGACTCTATGGATTTTCGTAAGGCAAAGTCCATGACCTAAACACTGTTGCAAATTCCGGTAGTGTATGATGTAGCGCTTTGTATCGCAGACAGTTGCCAACAGCTTTTCCCCTTGCTTACCCGGCGGTTTTTCATGTATTGGACAAAACGGTAGGTCTTTGTGCGCATCATGTAGATATTGGGGATATTTTAAATCCACTTCAAGGATGTAGCATATAGGTGAGTTTAGCGCGATGCATGATGGATCAAAATTGTACACGTCGTTGACCCATCGAAAATCTGCATATGGCAACGGTTGACACATTGCCCATCCATACAAATTGTTGACATCAAAATACATCTAGTATGATGATGCTTTCGGTGGATCAAACGACTCCATGTACTTGTTATTAGCGTGTGCATATCGGTTTGAGCATTGACTCAGACCACCGCGTATACCCCGCTCAACGAATAAAACCATGTCGATGTCAGTTAGTAATTCAAACTTGACATTCGAGTGTTTTAACATTGCATCCCAAGTATATCCGGGCAATGTGTAGTAATACGCGGGATCTAGGCCATAGCTCTCAACGCATGTATTTCGAAAGTTTTCGAAAATATCGGCTAATGACAAGACATCTGTCTTCAAGTACAAATCGCTATAGTCACCCAGCGTTTGAATGGAGAACCCCTCCCAAACTTTCTCAGCATGTGCGTACTCGCTCTCACATACTGTAGCATCTGTCAGGGAACTGTAAAATGCGTCATGTGGTGGTAGGCAAGTGTCGTCTAACTTGGTCACGTCATCAATATATTCATAAGGGAAGACCCCTTTTCGTGTCAGCAAATTGAAATCATCTGTCCAGAGAGTTGGTAATTGTCTGCGAAAAATCTTGTGTTTTGAATCGTCTGTAATTTTAACATGCTTCGTGAAGGAGATGTATTTCTCCTTTGTGATTGGAAGCTCATTGGTTGTTCCTCCGAACGCTGTGGCTACTTCCTTGATCATGAAATGTGCATCATAACCGGATAAATTGTGGAAAACTACTGGAATGACAAATGACTGTTTGTAATTTAAGTTGCAGTTGGAATGGGCAACGCCTCTATAGCGCCCAGTCAGATGGCAATGATCTCGAACGCGTACATCTTCTTGCGCAAATGGTCTCTCACATATGTGACATTGAGTCGCTGCTCGAAAACTAGCACATTCACTCGGTGTTAAATGCACCATTGATACATTATCACAGAAAATTTCTTTTATCCGCAGTGATAGATTTTTTAGTTCTTCCATAAACCACGATATATAATCAGCGCTGCGACGTGAGTGATACGAAGATGATGGATCGTCATACGAACAACACACATAGTATGCGATACTAAATACTTCATGGTGTTGATACATATCTTTTGCTAGTTTCTCCCCATCGGTCTTTACCAACACATACTCCAAATCCGCATACACAACGAATGGATGTCGCTCTTTCCGGCTAAAGTTGCTGAACTGGAGCCACTTATTGGTATCGTCTGGTAGTCGGATCGCACAGTCATTTATTGCTCCACAATCGACCTCGTGTGATTGTAATTTTTCCTCTGATCCGAAGTAGTGCAAACACCTGCAAAAAAAGCAAGTTTGTTTTGTTTAATTCGTCTAGCATATATAATCACCTATATATACATATACATACATACATATATATATATATATATATATATATATATATATATATATATATATATATATATATATATATATATTGTAACGGGTCGAAATATCGTTACAATATATTTATTTGTTCGAGACTCGATCAGGGATTAAATTAATTGAGACTCAGGTATTTTGGTGGTAATTTACAATAAGAAATGGTTTATTCAATTTTATGGATGCGATACAATGTTATTTAGCGCCGTATATGAGTGTAATGTGTTGGTTGTATTGTTTTCGTGTAATTCGTCCCTTAAGACGGAATGACACCTCATCGCGGTCGGTATGGTAGAGCAATTGTAGATATCCAAAAATCTCTGAAACGGCTCTTCAGATCCCGCCGAAACTTTGCCAAACGACGTCAAATAGATAGACGAACAGCTGTCTGCCCCTCAAATTATCTGAATTTGAGAAAAAAACGTAGATCGGGTTATCATAAGCCAATGTACGGTTTTTTTTCTCAAATTCAGAAAATTTGAGGGGCAGACAGCTGTTTGTCTATCTATTTGACGTCGTTTGGCAAAGTTTCGACGGGATCTGAAGAGCCGTTTCAGAGATTTTTGGGTATCTACAATTGCTCTACCATACCGACCGCGATGAGGTGTCATTCCGTCTTAACTAAGGCGTCGGTCGATAAAGATTCGCGGAGTTTCCCGAATGGTAACGTTCTCGAGCGCGGCCGGTATCGATTACCATGCGTCGGTAACCGTAACCCCTTCCTTACCGCCGCCCAAGGCGCGATGGATCGTGACGCGGTAGATCGCGGCGCCCTGACTCGTCACGGTCGCTGCCCGCCCTTTGTTTACAATGCGGCGTACGCGTGCCTTCTGATGTCGCTCGCCCGAGTCCGTTTTTTTTGTTTATTTCTTGCCTTTTACAATTGGATTATAATAATCGGAATATCCGTGTGTTCGCGGATGTGTGTGTGTGTGTGTGTGTGTGTGTGCGTGCGTGCATGCGTGCATGCGTGCGTGCGTCCGTGCGTCCGTGCGTGCGTGCGTGCGTGCGTGCGTGCGTGCGTGCGTGCGTGCGTGCGTGCGTGTGTGTGTGTGTGATTTTGCACCTCCTGTTACCTCCTGTCCCTTTATATTCTCCTGATACTATTTGTCGATTTAAATTTCAATAAATCGCTCTCCTTCGCTATTAACTAATTATTCAATAATCCTTTTTATTTAACTCGTTCTTTTCTCGATCCGCGGGTCGGTTTTCGCGAGAGGTTCCCTATTTTTACCTACTTAATTATTTTTGATATTTATGTGTGTGGGCATATTTTTATTTGAAAATTTCGCGCGGAGAGGACGAAGGAAACAGTGCGAATGGAAGGAGAATGAGTGACGTGTGAGTGGGGAGGAGAAAGAAGAAAGCGAGCGAAATAGGTAGTAGATCAGAAATCGTCACCCGATAAGCGAGTACTCCCATCATGCGCTGAATAAAAGTTCTTCGTATTAAATTACAATCCTGACTAAATTATTTATTCCAACAATCTCAGAAGTGGAATCACCTGCGTGCAATGGCACAGTGTCGCGAAGATCATGAGTGATCCTTTTGACTAAAAAAAAAGGGTAAAGCCCGATGAATAACGGCGTAGTAATACACGTGCGCGGCAATTGGCTCGAGACGTAGAAACGTGTGAACAATAAAAAGGGCAAGCGGTGCGTTGTGGATACTTTTGGTGTCGTAAAGCGCATTTTGAGGGCTAGTCATTACGCAAAGTGCCAGTGGGGCGATTTTTCTTTGTGTGTGAGCGCAAGAAGCCGAATACTCAAGATGGCTGACGATCCGCAAGATCCACCGAGGACGCAGGACTACCGCCATTTTCCTAACGTGGCAAATGTCTTGCCTGAGTTCGATCCGATCGATAATAAGCTCGACATCGTCCAGTGGATCGACAAGATTGAAGAGTACGGGGATCTATACGACTGGGACGATATAGCCATCAGACACTACGCGCTCTCGAAACTCTCCGGAGTCGCGCGAAAATGGCGCGACAGTTTGCCGCGACAAGAGCGTGCGTGGAACGATTGGAAAGACTTGTTGAAAGAAAATTTTCCGTGTGAACAATCGTCAAGATCTGCGCGTTTAGATGCCCAAAATTATCGGAAAAAGCCTAATCAACACGTGGTGGAGTACTACTATGAAAAATTGGCGCTATGCAATACAGCCAAGATGGACGAGTCTGAAACGATAGAGTGGATCATAGACGGACTGGGAAATTTACGATTCCGCGATTATTTGGGGCCATTGAGCCGTTATCATAGGCCAAGCGAACTCTTACCGGATCTGAAAACTGGCGCCGCCTATATTCGATCGGTGTCAACAGGAATAGACACGCACAAGTCAACAGGGACAAACTCGGCAAGCTCGTCGACCGGAAGGGATGGTAATATCATGTGTTTTTATTGTAAGGACGGGGGACACATTGCGAGAAGTTGCCCTAAGAACCAGAAAAGTGCGAGGTGCTTCAAATGTAATAGGCCCGGACATTATTCGCGCGATTGTACGAATAGTGAGGTGGCAGGGAACCACGAAAAATCTATTAAAAAAGAGACAGTTACGATGCACGTCGACGGTAGTACGCACCGCAAGTATTTCAAAGACGCTTTTGTTAACGGTCAACCCATCAAGAGCTACATTGATCTCGGCAGTGGCGCGATCACGATGCGCAGCGACGCCGTCGGTAACATTGGTCTAACATACGAAGAGAAGCAGCTTGAGCCGCTAGCCGGTTATGGAGGGGGCTTCGTTCGGCCATTGGGCGTTTTGACTGCGAGAATGTCTATCGACGGAGTGGAAATTGAAACAGAGGTACAGGTTGTACCAGACAAATGTCAAGAAATACCCCTTCTAGTTGGACACCCATATACCGAGCATCCGAGCGTCATCATCTTGAGCACTTCCGAAGAACTTCGCATTGCATCGACGTTACATGAACTCATCGATTTACATCCGAGGACTTCTGAGAAGACAACGCTTTGGGCCAACGAGGCGCGCGTGGTGCCAAACAACTTTTTGGGCCATATTGGTGTTCGAGGTACATTGGCAAACAAGGAGTTGTGCGTTGAAGGTGGGATACGAGAGGTAGGTCCCATTATTCCGAGATGCGTCATCACCACTGACAACACTGGCCAAGCGATAATACCTGTATTAAATATTACCGGTCAAATGCTTAGAATTAGTCAAGGCGAGAAGCTAACTCGAGGTGAAGCTTGTGAAGGTCGTGATTATCCGCGACAGGCGAACGAACAAGAACTACAACCAGACGAGGTCGATACGGATTTGAAGGATTTCGACCAAGAGCGCCTGCTTGGTCTCGTGAACGAGTACAAAGATTTGGTGGCAAAAATGTACACCAGGTCGGACATACCGACAGAGCCGAACTACGCATCGATCTTCTGGATGAGAAGCCAATTTACTACCGGCCATATCGTCTGTCGTATCATGAGCGACAACAGGTACGAGATATGGTCGATGAGCTAAAGGCAGCAGATATAGTCGAGGACAGTGTACCGCCGTTTGCGAGTCCGATTCTTCTCGTTCGCAAGAAAAATGGTGAGGTCCGTATCTGCGTCGATTATCGTACGATTAATAAGGTTACCGTCCGAGATAGTTATCCATTACCTTTAATAGACGATCAAATCGATAGATTGCACGGCCAAAAATATTTTACCAGTCTTGATTTGTTAGCGGTTATTACGAGGTGCCGGTAGAGAAAAAGTCACGCGAGAAAACTGCATTTGTAACGCCAGACGGACATTACCAATTCAAGCGTATGCCATTTGGACTTTGTAATGCTCCTTCAGTGTTTCAGAGAATGATGAACGTGGTTTTAGGGAGTTTGCGATTCACCGTAGCCATGGCATACCTCGACGATATAATAATACCTTCGGCGTCGGTCGAAGAAGGCATGTATCGGTTGCGGCAAGTTTTCGATGCGCTGAGGGACGCTGCGCTCACTATAAAACTCAGAAAATGTCATTGTTTCAAACAGCGAATCGAGTACTTGGGATTTGAGATCTCGGAATCAGGAATAGAACCAGGCAGACGTAAGTTGCGCAGCGTTGACGAATTCCATGTACCGCACGACGTAAGGACCTTGAGAAGTTTCCTCGGTCTGGCGAGTTATTTCAGACGTTTTGTAAAGCTTTTTGCCGTTATTGCATCGCCGTTAACAGAATTATTGGCGAAGGACGCGAAATTCACATGGGGCAAGCGTCAACAGGAGTCCTTTCTCGAGATAAAGAAGAGACTCTTAACGAAACCGATTCTTGCTGTGTATGATCCGACGGCGCGAACAGAAGTGCACACGGATTCCAGTGCCACGGGTCTTGGTGCAGTTTTACTACAAGAACAACGAGATGAGAGGTTGCACCCGGTGTGCTACTACAGTAGAAAGACGTCTGTGCACGAATCAAAGTATCATTCATACGAGCTCGAGGCACTGGCAATCGTGTGTGCTTTGGAGCGATTTCGAGTTTACTTATTGGGGATCTCTTTTATAATTCGTACCGATTGTAATAGTTTGAAACTACTCGAGGGGAAACGCGATCTCAGTCCACGCGTTGGTCGGTGGTTTGTCCGATTGTCCGAGTTTAATTATAAAATCGAGTATCACAAGGGCGTTAACAATCCAGTCGCTGACGCGCTAAGCAGAAGCGCCGTCGAGCCAGCGGTTGAAACGGAAGTGGTTGGTTTGCCAGTATTGGGGATTCAAATAACGACTGACTGGGTGGGTGCGTTACAAAGAAGTAGTGCTGAAATTATCAGTGTTCGAGACAGATTGGAAGAGGGAGACAAAGAAACGCACGCTAAATTCACGATGAGAGATGCAAGGGTTTATCGCGTCAAAGAGGGAAAGCGGAGGCTGTATGTCCCGGAAGATATGCGATATGACGTAGTGTCTGACGCACATCGGTCCTTGGCTCACTTAGGAATCGATAAGACCCTTGCGAAGGTAAAGGAGAATTATTATTTTCCAAGAATGCGCGAGTTTGTGACACGATATATAAATCGCTGTATAAACTGTTTATATTTTAAATCCGTGCCAGGGAGACGCCCAGGATTTTTACATCCGCTTGAGAAGGGTAACACTCCGTTCCAAAGTGTGCATATGGGTCATTCCATGTCAAATCGACAAATTTTTTACCTGACCCCCTTTGATTTCGCTGAAAATTTTCTATCTTTTTCTACCCCCCGAAAGTTATTTTTCAGAATTTTTTGAAATTTTTTTTCCCGACTCAAAAAAAGTTATGAATTTTTGAAAAAAACCGCTCTTTTATTTTTAAATTGCCAGAACTTTTTCAAAAATTGACCGTTTGGGAACTTTTTTTTTTCAAAATTTTTGTTTTTAAATGTAGTTTTCGAAAAAAAATATGAAAAAATTTTCAGAATCCCAGATATATGAAATATTTTAGTTTTTTTGAAAAAACCGTAATTTTCTCAAAGTCCGACCGTTTTTTTTTTTTTTTTGCTCTAAAAATACTGCAACTAATTCTGCAATGATCCCCGTTAATCAAAAGATGTGACGACAATCGCTTCTAATTTTTTTTCTTGATTATAAAAAAATTTTTGTTGAATTTTTGCTGATTTTATATAACTTTGTTATGAAATTTTTTTTATTTCCTCGTGAAACCTCAAAAGTTAAAAAATAAAATTTTATTGGAGAATTTCAAGTGATTATCGTCCAAGAAATTGTTATTTAAAAAAAAAATAATTTTTTTCTCTCATTGACGTTATTTTTTTACTCTTATGGACGTTTTTTTTTGGTACTGAAATATGACAACTTAACGTCATTTTGGTACTGAAACATGACAAAATAACGTCAATGAGAGAAAAAATTTTTTTTTTTTTTTAAATAACAATTTCTTGGACGATAATCACTTGAAATTCTCCAATATAATTTTATTTTTCAACTTTTGAGGTTTCACGAGGAAATAAAAAAAATTTCATAACAAAGTTATATAAAATCAGCAAAAATTCAACAAAAATTTTTTTATAATCAAGAAAAAAAATTAGAAGCGATTGTCGTCACATCTTTTGATTAACGGGGATCATTGCAGAATTAGTTGAAGTATTTTTAGAGCAAAAAAAAAAAAAAAACGGTCGGACTTTGAGAAAATTACGGTTTTTTCAAAAAAACTAAAATATTTCATATATCTGGGATTCTGAAAATTTTTTCATATTTTTTTTTCGAAAACTACATTTAAAAACAAAAATTTTGAAAAAAAAAAGTTCCCAAACGGTCAATTTTTGAAAAAGTTCTGGCAATTTAAAAATAAAAGAGCGGTTTTTTTCAAAAATTCATAACTTTTTTTGAGTCGGGAAAAAAAATTTGAAAAAATTCTGAAAAATAACTTTCGGGGGGTAGAAAAAGATAGAAAATTTTCAGCGAAATCAAAGGGGGTCAGGTAAAAAATTTGTCGATTTGACATGGAATGACCCATATAGACCACTTAGGCCCATTTAAAAGGACTGAGGCCGATGCGAGGTATGTAATCGCAATTGTTTGCGGATTCAGCAAATACGTCGTTTTAAAAGCGGTGCACGGCACAACGTCGGAAGAGACGTTAGTCTTCGTTAGGGAATTTTTGTCTCACTACGGGAGACCTGAGCGAATCATTAGCGATAGAGGAACCGCGTATACGTCGGATGTTTTCGAGAAATTCTGCTCCGAACACAATATACAGCACATTAAAATTGCGGCAGCCGCGGCGCGAGCGAACGGCCAGGTCGAGAAAATCAATAGTGTAATATTGAGCTGTTTGTCAACAATAGCGAATGAGGATTGTGACGATTGGGATTTGCGACTATACGACGTCCAGTGGGCGACCATCCTCTAACAAAGGAAATTCAAATTAAGAATGCTGCAATAAGCGTGGATGAAAATAGTTGTGACAAAGTGGCACAGCTCCTCGAAGATAATCGAGAAAAGCTTAGTAGTCAATTCAATAAGACTCGATAACCGGCCAGACAATACGAATCTGGAGATATCGTTTTAATTCGTTGCGAAGCCCCGTCTACGGGCGAAAGTCCTAAATTATCTCCTAAATTCCGGGGACCGTACGAAATCAAAAAGGTTATTGGAAATGACTGTTATTATATGGAAGATATCGAAGGTGAGCGTCAAAGTCAGAAGCCTTATGAGGGTATCGTTGCGGCTGATCATTTAAAGTACGTACCCACCGAAAAGGATTATAAAGGACCCACTACGAGATCTCGAACCCAAAAGGAAACCAAAGATGACGAGACTTTGGTTACCTGCGGCGTGTAGTTTTGTAATGAAAAACGCGATTTTCCCTTGACGACTTATGAAAAATGTAAGGACTATAATATTAGTGTAAAGAAAAGAAGGGGAGTATGTCTAGTTGCACCTAGGCGAGTTATTTATCGGGACTACTGTCGAGGACGACGAATTTGCAGGACGGCCGAATTGTGGGCATATTTTTATTTGAAAATTTCGCGCGGAGAGGACGAAGGAAACAGTGCGAATGGAAGGAGAATGAGTGACGTATGAGTGGGGAGGAGAGAGAAGAAAGCGAGCGAAATAGGTAGTAGATCAGAGATCGTCGCCCGATAAGCGAGTACTCCCATCATGCGCTGAATAAAAGTTCTTCGTATTAAATTACTATCCTGACTAAATTATTTATTCCAACATGTGTTTTTCCCTAATATTCCTCTCGTGCTCCCTCTCCCTCGGACCAGTAATTATTCTAAGTTTAATTAATGAATTATCTTTTTCTTCTCTTTATTGACTTAATTTTGAATATTTTGCTCCTTTCAGATTCCCTTTCTTTTTCTTTCCCTTGGCAACGCTTTCCTTTACCCCCTTTCATGAGTTAGTATTCACGTCTCAAAGTACTCGTCCAATCCCCGGAATCTGAGAGTGCTCTGGTGGGCGGATGCCTCCACTCTTTCCTTTCTTTCGGTTTCCACGGTCACTTTCCTTTACCCCCTTTCAGGAGTTAGTATTCGTGTCCAGTACTTCTCGATTTGCCAGAAAAAGCAGGAGTGCCTTTCCTCAAAAATTCCCGTCCTTACATACTCAGATTTTGCCGCATTTTCATACCCCCTCTCTTACTTATCCCCTAATTGCCCTAATTGCCTTTATTGTTAACTTTTTCTCCTATCTTAAATAAATGTTACTTCTTCTCTGTTTTTGTGTGGTTTCCTTTGTTTTCTTTTCCCTGTCTCCCTCCTTGCTTGGCTGTTCTGCCTTTGACTTTCCCCTTCTCTTACCGTTTGTTATTGTTAACCTCCTTTAATTAAATTGGCTTCTTTGTACTCTTTTCTTGTTTTTCTATTGACTGTCTTTTTGTTCACTTATATTTTTGTTTCTGTTTCGGTAGTCCGTTATTCCCCCCTCCCCTACTCCTATCATGGAGTCGGTTGCTTTCTGACTACATGGTGGGGGTTGTTTATTTGTGAGACGGACCTGTACGTCTCAATATATATATATATATATATTGTGACGTGGCAAATTTGCGCTCATCACAAAGTAAGGCTGGGCAGGGTGAGATGGCATTTTCCGCCAGTGAAAACCCCTCTCTGCGGTCCAACAGCACGCTCCGTTAATCGCGCTACTCTTCTATATATTAATTTATGTTATTTCGACCCCAAAACTTTCATGTACGACCGTGAGCGAACGAAGACGTCTGAAGACTTATCGAGAGAAAAGAGCGGGAAAAGTCATGGCGAGTAAATGGCGAGGCAAATCGAGCGTCGGATATGAAGAGGTCCATCCTCCAGATCGACCTTCCGGCGACGGGTTGCCGGCTCGAAGCCTCACTCCAAACCGTCATACTCACGGTATCGACCCCGTGTATCGCCTTGGAGGTACAACAAAGGCAATTGGAGAGCCCCGCGAGATAGCCTTACCACCTTGCGAGCGCCACCTGTACCGCCTCCGTTAGCGTCGCGATTTCAAATTAATCGGCGTCAACCGCGATCGAGAAGGCTTAGGGACACCCGTGAGTAGGTGAGGGGTGGGGGCCGGAGCCCGCGTCCGTGAAGGCGATCCAAAAACTGGAGGGCACTCTGTTCTCACCCGTCATCGAGGGAAGGTGTCATCTGCCCTGCCACGCCAAAGCCTGACGAGAAAACGACGCTATCCACTTCAACGGACGAACCTGAGGGAATCCCGGACGTCGTCTCGCAGAGAAAACTGGTAGGACGGTCGCCTCGCTCGTTTCGTTTCAAGAGTTTGTGGGGAACATTGGACTAGCGAAATATTGAGATTATTCGAAACTTGTGCGAGTAGAGCGATATCGTTGCGGCGGAATTCGTAGTGGAGTGGGTTAGAAAAAAAGAGAGATAATACTAAAATAAAATAATCGCGCCAGAAGATCGCGCGGCGTTCCTTTCGATTGTACGGAAAATTAATAGTAACCGCCGCGAGGGGTTTATCGTATATATACTTGAGACAGAGCCCCGATTCTTTTTTGTTTGTTGTGAATGTTGCATGCTCGAATGGGTGGTTGAACTTTTGATTACGTTACGAGGGAAAATTGGCCTTAGAGTGTCGGATGAGTGAGAGCGAGGTAGCGAACCTCCTTAAGTCACTAAGAAAAAGAAAAGAAGAAAAATTGTCGCGAAAACTGCCACACGCACCTCATGCAATTGTGAAGCCCCGTCACTAAAAGTGATTTTACGATTGTGAACGACAGAGATCGCGTTGTAATCCGGATTAAATTGCCGCGTCACCTACGTCCCACCCCCTCTACCGTGTAGAACGAGTCGGAGACAGCCGGGACACGAGAGCCGTTCTGCGAGTGAATTATAAATTTCGCTACGAGGAAACTCGTGGCTGGCGCCCAGCTCACTCGTAGAAACCGGCGAATTTGTGGGAAAAAAAAGATCACGGCCTGGAACCAGAAAAGATCCCGTGGTAAAATACTCCGTCACAATATATATATATATATATATATCAGGTTGATAAAAAAGTTTTGTCGCAACAATTTTAAAGATGTCTTTTTACGTATTGACGCAATATGACATCGAGCTATGTCGAGAATATTCTAGAATGTTTTCTACTCTTCCGCGTGACAGGGTATAAAAGGGCGAGCGCGCGTTCTAGTGGACAGAAATGGCTTCGATCTCGCAGGAGCAACTTCGAGCGATCATTTTTTACGAGTGGCGGCGCGGCACGAACGCAAGCACAACTGCTAAAAATATACAGGATGCATTCAGCGAGAACGTAGTTTCTCATCGGACAGTCCAGCGTTGGTTCAATCGTTTTAAATCTGGAGACACAAGCCTTGAAGATAAGGAACGTTCCGGACGACCGTCGACCATCGATGATGTAGCATTACTCCGCTGCATCAAAGAAAAACCGGAAGCAAGTACGCACGAGCTAGCAAGAGAACTTGGCTGCACCCAACCGTCAATAGTCAATCACTTACACAACTTGGGATACAGGAAGGTTCTAGCTCAATGGATACCACACCGTCTCACCGACGACAATAAGAACTGTTGCGTGACCATCTGCCAGTCTCTCCTGCTTCGCCACCATCGCAAGGAGTTTTTAGAAGATCTTGTGACGGGAGATGAAAGCTGGGTCTTGTATGATAACAGAACGCGTTTAGCCTACTGGCTTCCTATCGGAGAAAAACCGCCACACCAACCGAAATGTGATCGTCACTCACAAAAGGTTTTGTTGTGCTGTTTCTGGGACGCAAAGGGAATACTGTTTCACAATTTTCTCCCTGTAGGTAAGACGATTTCCTCTACACGATACATCGAGAATCTCCAGGAATTGGCAAAAGCTATAAGAAAAAAACTGCCAAGACGCGCGACTGTGCACCTTCTCCACGACAACGCGAGACCCCATGTCGCAAAGGAAACCCACAAAACAATCACTGAGCTTCACTGGAATACCGTTCCTCATCCACCATACTCTCCCGACATCGCGCCATCTGACTACCATTTGTTCAGACATTTGAAGGCATATTTGAGAAACAAAACTTTCGAAAACGTGGACGATCTCAGAAGGGATATTTCAAATTTCTTTGAGTTCCAGCCGCCGCGCCGCAGTTTTGGGCAAAGGGAATAAATGAGTTGCCAACTAGATGGTCGAGTGTCATAGAAACCGATGGCGAATATATTGTTGATTAGAAATGTTTTGTATAAGATATATAAATAAATAAATTATATTGAAATTATTGCGACAAAACTTTTTTATCAACCTGATATATATATATATATATATATAATGGTAACTACATACCGATCACAGATATATTTGTTATGCTTCTTTTTGGTCAGTTGTGCTCTCACGAGTCTCGACAGGTTCTTGATCCATACGAATTGCCCCACATTGTTGTCCTCGGTATCTTGCATGTACAGCAAATTGATGTGCTTTTCCTTCTTATGTTGAGTGACTCGTATTGGAACAATGTCCGTTCTGGTGGTGGTGGTATACACCCTTATCGATAGATCATTATGAAGTTCAAATTTTTGTATTTGATGTATCGTCGCCGGGAATTCGATATCCTTCAGATTCAGTACAGTCGAATAATGCGGATAAGAAGATGGACCGAACCGAACTGTCTCGTTCGGTTGTGAATAGAGCAGCGACAACTGCCCATGCGAAACATGCGTTGTCGTTCGATTTGACGTTAACCACAGCCCTCTTCAACATTATTTCCCGTGGCAATGATATAGAGCACCCGGCACGCATCGGATTATACTTATTCACTTTTATCGTGAGGTCAAGTATTTTCTGAAGAGCCCAGCCACTATCACGTTCTTGAAATTCATCGAGTAAGGTTAAAGTGCGCTCCATAACTCGCTGTTCATACCACTCATTCAAATCGTTTGTGCTAAATAGTTCACAGTTTCGTGTGTTGACACCACTGGCGAATTCATCATTAAACACTGTATTAATTTTAATGCTGTTGTGCTTGATGATATTTTGTACATGTTGAAGCACTAGGACGCGAGCATCATTTAGAAAGTGTTTCGGTTAGATGTGGCTGCGGTTGATGATGGAACCGGTCAATATCCGACTCTCGAAGGATGTTTCAATCTCACGCCAGATTAACTCATGATCACCATGTCCTGCGCCCGTGTGTATGAAACGACTCCGCACACAATTCCTCAATCCTTCCAGACGCGCTATTTCGGCTATTAGTGACTGTTGATGTCCAATTAATAATCGCGGGTGTTTAATCCGGCTTTGCGTTTCCAGCCCTTCGATGAACTCGATGCATCGTTGCTCCCACGCAGCAAAATCTTCGAACGAGCGTAAAAGCACGGCTTGGTCATGCCAAATTTGCTCCATGTTGACGAGTACGAAAAAACTTCCACGATGTTAACAGACTGACTACTTCATGCAAAGTGCGGTCAGATTTGAGCGGAGCGGATCATTAAAAAGGCTCTTCAACCTTTTTAATGATCCGCTCCGCTCAAATCTGACCGCACTTTTTTTCCCCGAAGGAAGCTTCGGGGAAAAAAAAGTTCGCCCCTCTCTCGGAAAAAACAGAGTTTTCCGATAACGCGTAGATTGCTTGAGGATCATGAGACAAAAAACAGGAAGTCGGAATGCATCGGGTCGAAAGATTTTATGGGTCCTGCAGCTCAAGTGGTCCATCGGCGCTAACGGCTCTTGATGATAGATCCTTAAAGTTTATAGTTTTTCCAAGAAATCCCGACTTATCGAAACCTGTCTAAAGTGTTGGCGAGACTCGTCACAGGAGTGGACACGCATGCAAACATCTTGACATTATCTTTCGGAATGGAGACCTCGATGAAACTTTTCAAGAGCTGCGCTCAAGTGGTCCATCCGCGGTCACAGCCTTTGATCCCTAAAGATTACAGTTTTTCCAAGGAACCTGTCAGGACCTGTATTGAGTGTCGGCGAGACTTGTGACAGGAGTGGACACGCATGAAAACGTTTTAAGGATTTCGGAAACGAAATCAAGGCACCGTACCTACATGCCATAAATAAGGGGACTTTGAAAAGCCGCCCTTTATGTGGCGCCTAGCGTTTTCATATCATCGAAAATTTTCTACCCATATATTGTCGTCATACACACACACACACACACACACACACACACACACTGTTGTTGCCGAATGCACAGCAAGCGCAAAGTGTGTCATATATGCAGAAGCGGGAGATGGGGCACCCACAGCCCACATCGCAGGTAGCAGCCGGTGTCCAGCGTATACGCGGGCTCTCCAGGCTCTCCAGACACTCCAAAAACGATGCAAATGAGAGTACTCCAGCTGAACCTCAACCATTGTGAAGCAGCACAGGACCTGCTCATGCAGACTGTGCGCGAGCTGAAGCCTGACTTGGCGATACTCTCGGAACCATATAGACATCTAGACACGCAACCTTGGGAATCTGACGCAAGTGGGAAGGCCGCAATTTGGTCCTGCGGAAAACTTCCATTTCAGGATCTCGCGAGTCGGATGGAAACTGGTTTCGTGAGAATAAAAGCCAAAGGAGTTCATTTCTACAGTTGTTACGCACCGCCTGGTCTGACGACTTATGAGTTTGAGAATTTTCTCGACAACTTAGTCGCAGACGCTAAACAACGCTTCCCGGTAGCCATAGCCGGAGATTACAACGCGTGGGCTGTGGAATGGGGTAGTAAAGTGACGAACAGGAAGGGCCAAGCTCTGCTTGAGGCTATGTCCTTATTGGATGTAGTACTACTTAATGCAGGTACAAAGCCCACTTTTGTTAAAGGTGAAGCCTCCTCTATAGTGGACCTCACTTTTGTGAGTAGTAGCCTGGCAAGAGGAAACCAGTGCCACTGGGTAGTCAGTGATATCTACACTCACAGTGATCATCAAGCGATTCTCTGGGAGATTCGCGGTGACTTCAGCAGAACAGCGAAGGCACCGAAGACAAATGGGAAGGGCTGGAAAGCGAAAATGTTTGACGCGGACTTGTTTCGTGAAACTTTTGACACCAGCCCCCTCGCAGCGGAAAGTGCAACCGAGAAGGTCGAGGTGGTCATGCAGAGGGTCACCGAAGCATGCGATGCCACAATGCCACGGAAACGTAATGTCGACTTCCGACCGGCGGTACACTGGTGGAGCGAACAAATTGCCGGCCTCCGAAGGGAGTGTCATCGAACTCGCCGCCTACCGCAACGAGCTCGAGGCAAACGCTCGTTCCCCGATTTGGAAGAACAGCACAGGAAGGCGCGCTTGAAGCTTAAAAAGGCTATCAAGCAGAGTAAAGCTGAAAGCTGGGGCGAACTGCTCAGCGAGGTGGAAGATGCTCCCTGGGGCAGGCCGTACAAAGTCGTAATGACTCGGCTGAAAAGCCAGCCAATGCCATCGCCTGTGGACGCAGCCCTGCTGGAAAAGATTGTTTCACATCTGTTCCCTGAGCAACCCGAGGAGGACTACCAACTCGAGGAGGACGTCGATGAGGTCATCCCAGCCATTACTGAAGAAGACCTTTTTACGGCGATTGCCAGGGTGGGCAACAATAAAGCCCCCGGCATGGATGGGATACCCAACATCGCACTCAAGGCAGCGATCAAGTTGGCACCGGCAATATTCCTGGGCATGTACAATGTGTGTCTCAAGGAAGGAATCTTCCCGGACAAGTGGAAGTGGCAGAAGCTAGTGCTCCTCCCGAAAGGGAAGAAGCCACCGGACGAACCTTCATCCTATCGTCCGCTCTGTATGCTGGATACCGCCGGAAAGATCTTCGAGCGCATCATCCATAACAGGATTGAGAAAGTCGTGGACCCTCTACTGGCGGAAGGCCAGTTTGGGTTCAGAAAGAAGCGCTCTACTCTGGATGCCATTAACACAGTGGTGAAGCAGGCGCAGGAGTCGACTGCGGGGAAACGATGGGCAAGAGGGTCCAAGAAGTACTGCGCAGTTGTCGCTCTCGACGTCAAAAACGCTTTCAACTCGGCGATATGGAAGTGTATCATGGATGCCCTAAAAACATTAGGTGTACCATGGTACCTATGGAGAATAGTGGCGAGTTACCTATGTAATAGGTGGCTCATGTACGACACAGAGGATGGACCAAAGACGTATAGGGTGACTGGAGGAGTTCCTCAGGGCTCTGTACTTGGACCGCTTCTGTGGATCATCATGTACAATGATCTGCTGCTATTAAAATTGCCGAAAGGAGTGTCCATCGTAGCGTTCGCAGATGACACGGCGCTGATTGTCATCGCCAAATTCCTGGAGCAAATCACCGCACTCTTCGGCGAAGCTTTCGCCAAGATAAAGGAATGGATGTCTTCTGTTGGACTGCATCTTGCAGCCCACAAAACAGAAGTACTCCTCGTATCCAGCAGGAAAGTGATGGAAACGGTGACGCTCAGGGTTGGAAACTCCGAAATCACATCCCAACCGTTCATTCGGTACCTGGGTGTGATTCTCGACGCGAGGCTGAACTTCAAAGAGCAAACCGAGCAGATCAGCAGAAAGGCCGCTGGGGTGGCTACCACACTGGCGCGACTTATGCCTAATGTTGGTGGCCCCAGACAGAAGAGGAGGAAACTGCTGTCATCAGTGACGACCTCAGTGCTCACCTATGGCATACCCATATGGGCTGATGCACTGAAAATCCAGGAGTACCGCAGGAAGGCTGCAGCAACGTATCGCGTCAGCGCCTTGAGGGTAGCCTGTGCGTTTCGCACTATCTCCGAGGACGCTATCAACGTTATCGCGGGAATGCTGCCCATTGAGGTGCTTGCCGAGGAGCGTAGATCGATGTACCAGCAGACGGGAGCTAGAAACCCCAGTTATGCAAGGACAGAAGCGAGAGCAACCAGTCTCAACCAGTGGCAGACGATGTGGGATGCTTCTCCCAAGGGAAGGTGGACACATCGACTAATCCCGAAGGTGGAGATATGAGTGAACCGTCTACACGGGGAGCTCAACTATTATCTCACTCAAGTGATCTCAGGGCACGGCTGTTTTCGGGCTTATCTCTATAAGTTTAATTATGAAGATTCCCCGGACTGCCCAGCATGTGTAGCAGTCGAGGAGAACGCTGAACATGCATTGTTCCAATGCCCACGATTTAGTGCCTCCCGCGCGATAGTCGAGGATCAGCTGGAGACACGCATCACCCCGGACAACCTGGTTGAGTTGATGCTGAAGTCAGCAGACGCATGGACAGCGGTATCGGCTTATGCTGCCGCAGTGATGAAGGAGTTGCGACGTGCAGAACGTGCGAGGAAGAAGACGACGCCGGAAGACCAGGCAGTCATAGATTAAATCAGCGACACGAACCCCTAAACCACTCATAACATCTAGAGTGGAACGGGGGATGTAAGGTCGTCTGACAACACTGCAGGAAGAGCTACGGCTAAGGCCTCTCTCGCGATGTAATACCTAGCGGTCGTCCCGCGGGAGAATTTGTAAGGCCACAGAGGAATGGGGGTTTTTAGTCGGTGCAAGCCCGACGGCAATTATTTGCTACGGTGCGGAGGCATTTTCCCGCTAAACCTCTTAAAAAAAAAAAAAAACACACACACACACACACACATGCACGCACGCACGCACGCACGCACGCACACACGCACGCACGTACGTACGCACGCACGCACGCACGCACGCACGCACGCACGCACACACACACACACAGGCAGACCAAAGATTTTATGTATAGTGTGATGTCGGTTTAGGGAAGATTGTCGATTTTTTAATTAAAAGGAGTGACTGACTCGCTACAGAACACGGTTGTAGGATGAATCAACTTGGTGTACACGAAGTTGAGCTACTTGAGCTACGTTTATTCAACTGACAGAGATTCGGCGTCTTACAAATTTGGTGGCTTACTACTACCTTAGCCTAGAACGGAGGCAACTTATAGGGCTGGAGCGTGGGAAATCGAGAATAGTGGGAGGAAGGGCCTACGTGAGGTTTGGGGCGTTATTCGGGAATCTTCCAGAGGGATAAGGCTATGAGAGAGTTTTCTGAGAATTCAGAAAACCAGTATTTGACTATTCGATTCGGGACCTCGATTGGGCGGAAGCCATAAATTTGGAGACGCCCCGACGATTGTCCGAATGCAGCTGCATCGAGCGGTGGTGACAAAAATGTACACGGGAAAAATGATAGGATCCTTCTAATGTTTGTGTAGGAGTTTTCGTCGGAATGTCGGTGGATGAGACGGAGGTGATGAAATTCGAGGACTGTGGGAAAGGGAAAAAGGAAAAATTCTCAGCCTATATTACACCTCCCCCCTAATTTAAGAAAATTCATACAAAAAAATGAATTTTCTTTAAGCTTTAAGACTAGTGGACCGACGGCGACCCACTTGTTTTGCAATATTATGAGCATTACGATTTCCGGTGATTTCCAACATGGAACATTCTTCTCCATCGTAGTTTACACGGTAGTCTACATGTTCGTTATTCTGGTGAAAACAATTGTTGTACACATTGATACAAGGGGAGAAGGTTGCTTTGAATAGTCTAGTGAACATATTGGATAAACAGCTACATAATCCGCATCTGAACAGGATATACAAGAGAACAACGCCAGTACAACTGTAGCCGAGATACCTGATACCTTCGTAAGTCGTCTCGAAAAATGCCTTGGTCCGTTTACGTTGTCCAATTTTCTCGGCCTCTTCTGAGATTTCGTCTAAAGTCTGTCCAAGAGCTTTGAGCTGAGTAAGGTCAACGAGTGTAGGTCGTCCTAAAGTCGTTAGCTGAATGTCGTCTAAAGAAACTGAATGATTACGAAGCACTTCTTCGAGTTTTGGAACTTTGAGAGTTTTGTTGAGAAGAATGTCAGTGGCTTGTGTAATACTTTTATCATAACTCGGTCTTACGAAGATGTGTTCAGTATGTCCAACGCAGTCGCCTGTTATGGTTATTTTGTTGGTACCGCGCAGTAGTGCCTGGTGTGTTTTATGGTCATCACAACTCACATATAACGTCTCGTCATGCGGAGACGTCACGATCCACGAATTTCCTGATTTTAATTGAATCCACAAACATTTAACCAGATTTATGTAGAGTATTTGACATTGCGAGTCAGATATGTCTATCGGCTTTTGGATGATCACTGCTTCGCAACTATTGGGATCGTGTACCAGGTAGTCAGGGTTTTTACGTTTACACAGGCGTCGTGGTCCTATTTCCTTACAGTGATCGAGGTCTTCTTCAGTACTTGGAGTAAATATTGTTCTGGCCACATTGGTCATTATTAATGTATCAGGAGGGTTCACGTAGAAAAATGTACTTGAGGTTCCCTTCCGTTTAGGGATAGGGATGATACGGAACACATCAAGCAAACTATTTTCTATTACTGGCACCTTAATTATATACGTAAAACGATTATCTTTTAACATGACGCTTACATCACTAATTCCTATAATTGCCGCAAAAGCAGATTCTTCTAGAGGTACAGGTGGAACGTTACTAGTCGCTGTTTGCTCTCGAATAGTTTTTAGAGCTCCGATTAAGTCGGCAGGATTAAGGATTTGAGGGTGAATAATCCCTTGTTTCCCATCATTGACTGCATTCAAGACATTATTCAGGCATTCGCTGTATTCGTCTATAAGAGTCTCTAGAAGGGTCACTTGTGCGGTAATTTTAATATCTCTAGTATTATCAGCTATCGCAAAATTGACTTCCGCATAGGACTTAAAAAGTCGTTGATTTTCAGTGCGTAATTCTTCTATGGCTTTGAAAAGTGTAGAGGCCATGCCCTTAACTATTGCTGTTTGATTTCGAATTAGGGTACTCATTTTCTTATTATCAGCGTGAAGTTTATCGATCTCATTGTTATAATATTCGGCATCGGAATTTCCTAAAGTTCCAAACAGGATTTTGCTTATGTCGCCAATAAAGTTAAATACGCCTCGTTTAAATCGGGGTTTATAATCGATGATGTTCATTAATCTAGATCTTCTGGCATCTATTCTATTTAACCTTTGCTGAAGGATCTCGATCGATGCAAACTCCGAGCAGTTCTTCCTTTCGTTGTCTCCATTGCAAACCGTGGCCAACCCCAGTGAAGCTTGCATCAGTTCGTCCCGATGTAGATTTATTTCGGTGAGGTCGACGTAATTGACTACTGTCCAGGTTTGGTGATAGATCACGGCGTTTCCTAGGTTTTCCATATATATAGCGCCTTCGAGTGGTTCCACCCTTAATTCGTTGGTTGTAACCCATTTCAGGGGAAGGAGAAGGAGTAACAGCAACATAATGCCTGCATAGAATGTTTGATTAGTTTCTATGATAAGGTTTTAATTTATTAACATGGATTAGTTTTCTTCTGTTGTTTAGCAATATCTCGTAGTTTACGTCCGATGTTTGTTCTAAAATGATAGCTGGTCCTTCCCACTTCGGGGCCAGTGGCGTCTTGTCTCGTTCTTGAGTAACGAGGACTTCGTCGCCTTTTGCGAAGACGGGTATAGTGCGATGTATGTGAGAATCCTGGACTGCCTTGTATCTTTCTTTAGCTGCGATCAAATTATCGCGTCCTCGTTTGACGATGCGTTCGTGATCCGCACGTATTCCTTCGAAGTATTCGTCAATCGTCGTATTAGTCCTTTGAGCTGGCAAATTATTTGGAATATTGGGTTTTCTTCCGAACTGCATTTCGAATGGAGTTAGTCCTGTCCCTTCGTGTTTGGCTGTGTTATAAGCCATAGAGACGAACTTTAATTTCTTGTCCCAATCTTCTTGATGGTCGTATATCAATGCTTTAATTTGTTCCTTTATCGGTCCGTGTGCTCGCTCGAGGCTCCCATTACTCTGAGGATGAAACGTCGTCGTTGTCATGTGGGAGATCTTAAAGAGCTTTTCTAAATGCTTGAACGTTTGGCTGATGAAGTTTCGTCCGCCATCGGTTAAGATGATTTTCGGAGCTCCATGAATGTAAATAAAGTTTTCAACCAGTGCTGTCACTGTTGATTGGGCATCCTGTGATTTTAATGGGATCAGTGTAATGTATTTTGTGAGCTGGTCTTGTACAGAAAGAATGTACTTATGACCCTCGTACGTTTCAGGTCGTGGACCCACAAGGTCCAATGCAATTTTTTCGTTGGGTTTCTCCGGTGTGTCAGTAATTATTGCTTCTGCTCGTGGTTGTGTTCGCACGAGCTTCACCCTCTGGCACGTGTCGCATCTACGGATGTAATTTTCGATGTCTCTTTGCAGGTTGGGCCAGGTAGCAACGGCCTTTACCCGATCGAGGGTCTTTGCTACTCCGAAATGACCTGTGGCGCTTGTCCCGTGGTGTTGCTTTATGATGTCTATTCGTTCCTCTTCTGTACCTGGCTCGTACAGTTCCATGTCGTAAAGATAAAGAAAGGGTCGTTCTGTTTTCCTTGACCAAATAAACGAGATCATCTGCTTAATTCTCATTTTTGTAACTGGATTTTCATTCAGGTATTTGCAACCTAAATAAATCTTGGTAGGTTCATTGGTAACCGACAGTTTTTCAGCTAACACGTTATACCACTCGATTTCATCTCTTGCGAAATCGAGGTGCAGTTCATCTTCACTGTTTTCAAGTTGGTCGGTTATTTTGATACGCGGTGTGTTCCTGGGTGGTGCTTCCTCCAAAATTTCAGAAACCTGTGGACTTTCTTTCGATAGTTCGAACTCTATGTAAAAGGGAACATTTTCATTTTCCATTTCTTCTCGATCATTTTCTTTTTCCACTGTATTTTCGGTGTCTGCCGCGTTGTCGCTTTCTTCTTCGATGACGATATCTGATACTTCTTGCTTTTCGGTCCCCTCATTCGGAGCGCCATTGTGCTTTCCTTGACGGGTAGTTACGGGGTATATCCGTGATAGGGCGTCAGCGTTTGTATTCAGCGTTCCCTTTTTATAAACGGCCTCGTATTCGTATTCCTCTAATTTTAACCGGAGCCTCTTTAGGCGACTATTCGTTGGAGGATTCGAGGTTTTGAGGATCCAGATTAGCGGCTTGTGATCCGTAACAATTTGAAATTTCTTTCCAAACAGATATTGGCGGAAGTGCTTGACAGCCCAGACTATTGCCAGCATCTCTTTTTCCGTAGTCGAATATCGTTGTTCGGCTTTATTAAGAGTGCGTGATGCGTAAGAGATGGGACGATCTTTACCGATGGGTCCCTGCAATAGCACTGCACCTACGGCGTGGTTGCTCGCGTCGGTTGTGAGCACGAAAGATCCCTTGAAATCCGGATATTGGAGGACCGGAGATGTCGTCAGCGCTGTTCGTAATAGGTTGAATGATTGTTCTTGTTTGTCTGTCCAAGACCATGGTGCATCCTTCTTCAGGAGTTCTGTAAGTGGTTTCGCTAATTTGCTGAAATCTTTTATGAATTTTCGGTAATATCCAGCGAGTCCTAAGAACTGTTTAATCTGCTTCTGGTCAGTTGGCCTTGGAAAATTCTGTACTGCTTCTGTTTTCTTTGGATTGGGTTTTACTCCTTCTTCCGAGATTACATGTCCCAAAAATTCCAATTCTGGCCGTAGAAATTCGCACTTGTCGGGCTGCAACTTCAAGTCTGACTCGCGAAGACGGGTCAGCACGTCAATTAATTTCTTATTGTGTTCGCCGAGGGTTTGTCCGTAAATAATAATGTCGTCCAAGTAAACGAAGCATGTATTTCCGATCAATCCCCTCAACGCGTTATTCATCATGCGTTGGAATGTCGCGGGTGCGTTCTTCAATCCAAACGGCATTCGGTTGTAATGATAGTGGCCTGATGGTGTGGAAAACGCTGTCTTCTGCTTGTCTCGTTCGTCCATTGGGATTTGATGAAATCCCGACGCTAGATCGAATGCGGTAAAATATTTTGCTCGACCTAATTGATCCAAAACTTCGTCGATGCATGGGAGAGGATAGGCGTCGTGTGTCGTTTTTTCGTTCAATTTCCGAAAATCAATGACGATCCTCCACTTCTGTTTTCCTGATGCATCCGATTTCTTAGGTACCACCCAAATAGGCGAGTTGTATGGTGAGTCACTCGGCTCTATTAATTCTTTCTCCAGCATTTCGTTTACCTGCCTGTCGATTTCTTCCTTGTGAACCGGCGGGTATCTGTATTGTTTGGTGTTCACGGGTGTATCATCACTCGTGATGATCCGATGCTTGACCATTTTTGTGCCCGGGAGTGGATCACCAGGTAGGGCAAATACATCTGGAAAGCTGGAGACGATGTCCCAAACCTTTTCTGCTTGATCTGGTGGGACGTGCTCGAGTCGAACGTTTTCTTTTAATGTGTGAATACGTTCGGCAGTATTCGTCATCTCTATAGCATTGACACGAGCTACATCCTTCGGTGCGTCTTGGCGCTCCTCCTCAGGCGAACGGGCGGCTTCACAGAAAGGAATGCCCTGTAGCTGGTCAATTGTAACCGTCATCGGGTCTTCCGAGTCATTCAAAAATGGCACTCGGGTTTCGTAATCCTTGGCTTCGAAGATGCAAGGCACTATTGCTCCTGGATTGTTCTCGTCCGTGACGGCTGTTCCGTTTTCAATATTCGTACGAACCGTAATAAAATAGATCGTTCGTGGTGGGATGGTGACAGAAATTTTCTCGAATTCAAATCGTTGATCGTCGAACATTAAATAATTTTCTCTTCCGATACCGATTTTCGTTTGGTACTTTTCCATGAACGAAATGCCGATCAACCCATCCTCGTCTAATGGGAAGTCATTGGGAACGACGTGAAAGATGTGAATCTTTCCTTGAAATTCTTGCCTAGCAGCAAATAACGATTCATGTTGTTCATTGCCCATAGAGAACGGTGTCTTAATGTTTCGATTGATCTGCGATCCTTTTGTCAACATGCTGATTTTAAGTAAATTTATTGCTGAACCCGTATCGAGGAGAAAACTGCCTGTTCTGCTGGCTGTTCGGGTGGGAAGTTTGACCACTCGTTTAGCGGATCCGATGGCATTGACTTGGGGAATTCGTTCTTGTGTCGTAGTGGTTGCTTCTTCTTCCGGTATGTGATTGACTGCTGTTCGCATTGGTTGGTGATTGTGGGATTGTCTGTTGTGAAAAACCGATTGTTTGGCTACGTTCCTGTTCGTATTTTGTAAGTCGTATGCTCTTTTACGACAGTCGCGTTCGGAGTGACCTGCGCGGTTACAATACCGGCAAACGATCGACGGGAACGGTGCGCTTGATGGATTTCCAGGAGATTTATGATAGGGCGGCTTACGAGTCTCTGAGCTACCTGTGCTTTTGTCGCTTAGGTTAAGGCTGCGTGTCATCATTTCTCGGGTGTAGTCGTATGCCTCTGCAGCTTGTGCTCGGGCTATCGCTGCACGAATGTTTTCTGGTTTTTGTGCACGCACTTCTGTGGAGATCTCTTTTTTCAATCCTAACAGGTATTGGTCCAGCCCTTGTTGACGTTCATACTCTATTATAAATCGTCGCTGTACCTCGTCTGCGGTTGAGTTGGCTAGCACGGACAGGAGTTGATTTTGCACTTCGAGGAATCTATTTGTAAATTTTGTTACGCTCTCATTTTTTGCTGAAACATCCTTGACCTTTTGTCGCGCCAGACGCTAGCCGGTTGAACGCTTCCAAAAAGTATCCGTAAACATTCATAAAGTTTATCATATGAGTTCGTTTCGTACTCTTGGATTTCTCTTGCTGCATCCCCGATTATTCTTTTTGCAATTACGAGTCGTCGAAAATAATCCGATCTTAATACTTGTGGCCTGACTTCTTCAATGGAGCTGATAAAAGTTTCGACTCCGATATTTTTCCCATCAAATTCCCGAATTAGTTCGAGTGCTTCTTTTGGTTGAAGTTCTTCGATATCATCTTCTAATGAGATACTTGGTGGACGTGCAGTGTCATACTTTATTTCCGGTGCCACGCTCGAATCGTTAATTTTATTCAAAGCGCTTTTAATTGCCGCGTTCACGTTTGATAGCGACATATCGTTCGAATCCACAGAGTCAGTCTCGGAATCGGTCGTTATGATTTGTGACCCGCGGTAAAGAGTGAATGAATCTTTACTCACCGATTCCTTCCGTGGATCCAGTTCTGTTCGTAGACTCTCGTAGACTCGGCGTGTCGTCGATCAGTCCTATGTTCCCAGCGTTGGTTAGTCAGCACACCCCACACTTAGCACCAATTGTGATGTCGGTTTGGGGAAGATTGTCGATTTTTTAATTAAAAGGAGTGACTGACTCGCTACAGAACACGGTTGTAAGATGAATCAACTCGGTGTACACGAAGTTGAGCTACTTGAGCTACGTTTATTCAACTGACAGAGATTCGTGGTGGCTTACTACTACCTTAGCCTAGAACGGAGGCAACTTATAGGGCTGGAGCGTGGGAAATCGAGAATAGTGGGAGGAAGGGCCTACGTGAGGTTTGGGGCGTTATTCGGGAATCTTCCAGAGGGATAAGGCTATGAGAGAGTTTTCTGAGAATTCAGAAAACCAGTATTTGACTATTCGATTCGGGACCTCGATTGGGCGGAAGCCATAAATTTGGAGACGCCCCGACGATTGTCCGAATGCAGCTGCATCGAGCGGTGGTGACAAAAATGTACACGGGAAAAATGATAGGATCCTTTTAATGTTTGTGTAGGAGTTTTCGTCGGAATGTCGGTGGATGAGACGGAGGTGATGAAATTCGAGGACTGTGGGAAAGGGAAAAAGGAAAAATTCTCAGCCTATATTATAATAGTATATACTATGTAAGGTCATTGTTTAATTTAGTTATTAATAAACTATTGTTTTTATTGTCATTCAATTCGAAGCATTCTTTTTGCCCCCTCCTCTCTTCCTTTCACACAAACACGCACGCACATACGCACGCACACACACACACACACGAACACACACATACAAAACACTCATCGACGCTGGCTTCCCCCTCGCGCCACTTGCTCCACGGACCACATGGGTACCCCCTCCACCGAGGCCCCTCCTGTGACGTCACACGCGCCCGGCGACCTCCCCTCGACCCGGTGACCTCCCTTTGCGTTAGAACCCCCCTAGTACATCTACTCACGTAAACAGAAAAAGTCGCTACTGTCGTACGTGTTGGCAGCAGACGGCTTTTTTTAGATTTTTCGTGCGAGGGAGGAGGCGCGATTCGCGAATAAATTTTTTTTAATTAATCAAAAAAAGTCGTCGCCGGGATAAATCATAGGTCGATCGATTCGTTTTATTATCGAGATTTAGCAGCTAAATAAAAAAGTAGCTGCTTTCATGCAGGTTGGCAGCAGACGACCTTCTGTGAATTTAATCGTGCGGGCAGCACGACCCGTTACGCGGATAACTATTTATGTTTGTTAATCATATCCGGTTTGTTAATCAAAATCCGGAACTGGAATGAAACATAGGGGGGTCGATTCGGCCAATTATATAGAATAAGCACGTAAATAGAAATAGTCGCTACTGTCATGCGAATAACAATTTTTTAATTAATTTTAAAAAGTCGTCACCAGGATAAATCAAAGGTTGATCGATTCGTCTTATTATAAATCATGAGCAGCTAAATCGAAAAAGTGGCTGCTCTCATGAAGGTTCGCAGCAGATGACTGTTTGTGAAATTTATCGTGCGGCCAGCACGGCCCGATTCGCGGATAACTATTTATTTTTGTCAATTATCAAAAGCCGTCACCGAAATGGAACGAAGGGGATCGATTCGGCTAATTATATAAAATAATCCCGTGAATAGACAGTGTCGCTACTGCCATGCATGTTGGCAGCAGACGAGAATTTGTGAGATTTATCGTGCAAGTTAGAAGGACCGATTCGCGAATAACAATTTTTCGGGTAATTCAGAAAAGTCGTCCCCGGGATGGAACATAGAGTGATCAGTTTAGCGTATCATAAAGAATGGTCATGTAAAAAGAAGAGGTCGCTGTTCCATTGCGTGACTTTAGGAGTTTTATTGTGCCGGTAACGCGACCCGATTCGCGATTCATTAAGGTCAATATATATTTTTTTTGCGAAAACAAATTGTTCAATGCAATGTTACTCACTCATCATCGTTGCAAGTAATCCATTAATACAACAGTTTCGGAAGTAGCTCACTTATGTCGTTCACTGCACAACAATATTTGTTAAAAAAAAGTATGATATGTGATAAGTTATTGTATCCTCGACCTAAGCACGACAAGAAACAGCATGTTTTCACGAAGCATTCGACCAAGATAGACGAGACTACCTTCAATCACAACGGACAACAAGGCGCAGCTACGACTGGTTCAACTACGTTGTTATTATTAACAGAAACCTTCATTGCTCTTATGACGCTACCCCTACCTCTGCAAATGAACATTTTCTACGTCGTGTACATTGTCTTTATACCACAAAGAACCCAATCATACATTTTTCTCGTAGGCGGAATTTATTCGGAGAAAACATCGTATTATTTTGGGAGAAACGAAAAAATACAGATTTGGATTGTTTGAATCCAACCGGCCGGTTGTTTTTCAGTGGCTTGGATTAAAAAAGGTGGTGTGTATTTCGATGTTTGCTCAGAAATTAATCCGCCTATGAGGTTTGATCTGGACCGTGAGGTACATCGATATAAGGGTGCGTGTTCCACTGTAAGGGTTAATTATTAATACATTTATGGTCGGTGGACCATAAATGTAAAGAACGTATGGCCCATGCCCCAGGTTCAAAAACGTGAAAACCGAGAAAGTCTGCTCCGTTACGTTTTTTTACGTGCGTATATAGTGCTTATCTGCCTACGTCCATAGCCGGAAAAGAATGTGGACAATGTTCATTTGCAATGGTGGGGGTAGCGTAATAAGGGCAAGAAGGGGGTCTGTTAATATCAGGTTGATAAAAAAGTTTTGTCGCAAAAATTTTAAAAATGTCTTTTTACGTATTGACGCCATATGACATCGAGCTATGTCGAGAATATTCTAGAATGTTTTCTACTCTTCCGCGTGACAGGGTATAAAAGGGCGAGCGCGCGTTCTAGTGGACAGAAATGGCATCGATCTCGCAGGAGCAACTTCGAGCGATCATTTTTTACGAGTGGCGGCGCGGCACGAACGCAAGCACAACTGCTAAAAATATACAGGATGCATTCAGCGAGAACGTAGTTTCTCATCGAACAGTCCAGCGTTGGTTCAATCGTTTTAAATCTGGAGACACAAGCCTTGAAGATAAGGAACGTTCCGGACGACCGTCGACCATCGATGATGAAGCATTACTCCGCTGCATCAAAGAAAAACCGGAAGCAAGTACGCACGAGCTAGCAAGAGAACTTGGCTGCACCCAACCGTCAATAGTCAATCACTTACACAACTTGGTATACAGGAAGGTTCTAGCTCAATGGATACCACACCGTCTCACCGACGACAATAAGAACTGTCGCGTGACCATCTGCCAGTCTCTCCTGCTTCGCTACCATCGCAAGGAGTTTTCAGAAGATCTTGTGACGGGAGATGAAAGCTGGGTCTTGTATGATAACAGAACGCGTTTAGCCTACTGGCTTCCTATCGGAGAAAAACCGCCACACCAACCGAAATCTGATCGTCACTCACATAAGGTTTTGTTGTGCTGTTTCTGGGACGCAAAGGGAATGCTGTTTCACAATTTTCTCCCTGTAGGTAAGACGATTTCCTCTACACGATACATCGAGAATCTCCAGGAATTGGCAACAGCTATAAGAAAAAAACGGCCAAGACGCGCGACTGTGCACCTTCTCCACGACAACGCGAGACCCCATGTCGCAAAGGAAACCCACAAAACAATCACTGAGCTTCACTGGAATACCGTTCCTCATCCACCATACTCTCCCGACATCGCGCCATCTGACTACCATTTGTTCAGACATTTGAAGGCATATTTGAGAAACAAAACTTTCGAAAACGTGGACGATCTCAGAAGGGATATTTCAAATTTCTTTGAGTTCCAGCCGCCGCGCCGCAGTTTTGGGCAAAGGGAATAAATGAGTTGCCAACTAGATGGTCGAGTGTCATAGAAACCGATGGCGAATATCTTGTTGATTAGAAATGTTTTGTATAAGATATATAAATAAATAACTTATATTGAAATTATTGCGACAAAACTTTTTTATCAACCTGATAGTAAAGAAATAGTCGCACCAGTCGTAGATGCGACTTCCGGCGCGTTATTATTGAAAATCACCTTGTTTTTATTAACAACGCAAAAACTTTTCGCAATATTATGAAGTTTGTCTAACCTTTTTTATTGTGATAAAGTGGAATGCATTAGTGAGCAACTGTCGAGACTGTTCTATCAATGGATTACATTCGGCGCTGAAAAGTGAGTACCATTCTGGCGAACAATACTTTGTCTTAAATCGAGTAATATATATTCAACTATTGGGCGAAGCGCAAGTTCTCAATGATGTAGTGCACTTGCAACATTTTCTCTCGAAGAAAATGAGCGTTTGAGATTAGGTTTTTTTAAAATAAATCTTCACTCATAAAATAAAATAATAAAGAGCTACAACCTTGGCCCAAAGGTGAAGATGCATGATAAGAAAATGAAGATAAATGAATTAACAAAAAAAATCTACCCGCATCACGGGCCTCTCTACTCGCACGAAATATCTCACAAAAGGTCGGCCGCTGCCATCACGCGTGGCATTAGCGACTTGTACTATTTACAGGGTTATTCTTTACGAATAGACTTATCCATCGATCTACGATTTATCGCGTTGACTTCTCTTAATTAATTATAAAATTGTTATTTGCAAAGAAAGCCTCTCTACTCGCATGAGAAATCTCATAAACGATCGTCTGCTGCCAACACGCATGACAGTAGTGTCTTTTTATATTCGGGTGCTCATTTTATATAATTAGTCGAATCGATCGCGCTATGTTGCGTCCCGGGGACGCCTATTGTTAATAAACAAAGAAAAGTTATCCGTCAACCGGGACGCACTGCTCGTACGATTAAACTTATAAAAGACCGTCTGCTGCCAACCTGCATGACAGCAGCTACTTTTTCGATTTAACTGCTAATTCTTTGTAACGAGACGAATCGATCGACCCATGATTTATCCGGGTGACGGCGTTTTTTGATTAATAAGAAAATTGTGAGTCGCGAATCGCGCTGCCTCCATCGCACGAAAAATCTCAAAAAAGGCCGTCTGCTCCCAACACGCATGACAGTAGCGAATTTTTCTATTTACGTGCTTTTTCTACATGATTGGGCAAATCAATCCCCCTATGTTTTATCCCGGTAACGGCTTTTCTTGATTAACAAAAATAAATTGTTATTCGCAAATCGCGCCTCCTTATTCGCGCGAAAAATCTCAGAAAAGG
This sequence comes from Ophion slaviceki, assembly GCA_944452715.1. Lineage (NCBI taxonomy): Eukaryota > Metazoa > Arthropoda > Insecta > Hymenoptera > Ichneumonidae > Ophion > Ophion slaviceki. Next base: position 5,879,448 of record OX101789.1, read on the forward strand.
CCGTCTGTTGCCAATCTGAATAACAGCAGCTACTATTTCGATTTAGCTACTTATTCTTTATAATAAGGCGAATCGATCGACCTATGGCTTATCCCGGTGACAACGTTTTAAAATTAATTTTAAAATCGTTATTCGCAAATCGTGCCTCCTCGCTCGCACGGAACATCTCAAAAAGGCCGTCTGCTGCTAACACGCATGCCAGTAGCTATTTTTTCTATTTACGTGCTTATTCCATATAATTAGCCGAATCGATCCCCCTATGGTTCACCCCGTTGACGTCTTTTGTTGATTAACAAAAATAACTAGTTCTCCGCGAAACGGGTCGTGCTGGCCGCACGACTAAATTGACAAAACGTCGTCTGCTGCCAACCTGCATGACAGCAGCTTCTTTTCAATTTAGCTGCTTATTGTTTATAATAAGACAAATCGATTGACGTATGGTTTATCCCGGTGACGACTTCTTTAAATTAATTGAAAAATTGTCATTCGACAACCGCGCCGCACAGTAGGAGAAAAGCCCAAAAACCTGGCCAAAACCTCAAATGACCTTTGACGGGAATGAAAATTGGCTTACAGGGGTTTTCAAGGTCGCTGATTACGAATCTGAAAGCCAAATTATCGTAAACAAAATGGCCGATCCAATATGGCTGACATGAATGTTAAAAAGTTGCCAGATGTCGACAAAAATTGGCATTTACGGGTTTTCAAGGTCGCTGATTACGAATCCGCAAGCCAAATTATCGTAAAAAAAATGGCCGATCCAATATGGCCGACATGAACGTTAAAAAGTTAGCAGATGTTGACAAAAATTGGTATATACGGGTTTTCAAGGTCGCTGATTACCAATCCGATATCTATTGTTTATAACTTGCAACAAAGAGCTTACAGCAAATTGTTATAAACAAAATGGCCGAGTATCCTGCTAAATAGATAAATTAATATATTTTAAAAAATCATCATAATAAAATAAACGTGAACAGTGTATTCTATGCAATTATTATTTTTATTTCCAAAATACATACGGAACGTTTCAAAAATAGAAAATTTTATTCTTAATCAAAATCGTAATCGGAGTCGGAGTCGGAGTCAGAATCATTATCCGAGTTTGTATCTATTACAACTCCCGGCACGGCTTCAATCTCGGCGCAAAATTCGTCTCTATATATATATATATATATATATATATTCAAATATTTTATTTGAATGTTATAACATTTCATTCATATTTAAGAAATTTTTATGTGGTTGATTTTAATATGTATATATATATATGCATACGTATATATCATAATTAAATCACAGAAAATTTATATATATATATATATACACATACATATATATTAAAATAATTTATTTCAAGCGTATAACAGCCGTCTTGTCCGTTATGATGCTACTTCACCCATTCTCAGGTAGAGGCGCAGAGGCTGCTCAATAGTGCCGCGTGCACGCTCGGCTACCGCACGATGCGAAAAAAATCATAACGGACAAGACGCACGTTTTCCGCAGGTAACTCTTGTAAATTTCGAAAGCTTATACATTAAACTAAAGGCCGAGACTAGGAGCTTTGCAAAATGTGACAAAATATATAACTTTTCGGACCGTTGAAAATATAAGTTTTCAAAATTATTCAATTTTATTTATGCCGAAGGCTATACTACATTTCAATCATTTATACATAAACTTTAGATTCAACCGATGTAAAAACATGTTCTACATACCTCCAGAAGTCGTATCCATGTTGCAGAATTGAAATTAAACCCGTCACTTTAAAGTTATGGGTTTTTGAAGTCAGCGTTATTTTCGTCTGTTCAGCGCGTGACACGTACATTCTTCACGAACACTAACTGCCAACTGACGCTGCGGCGCAGGTATACACTTAAAGGGCTTTCCCTTCCACAATAGAATGCAGTTACTAGTCCTCTACCTGAATGACTACTCAACTGACCCTATTTCGAAAATTTATTTTTTGGGGTTTTGGCCAGGTTTTTGGGCTTTTCTCCTACTGTGCGCCGCCTCCCTCGCACGAAAAATCGCAAAAAGGCAGTCTGCTGCCAACACGCATGGCAGTAGTGACTTTTGCTATTTATGTGCTTATTCTATATAATTAGCCAAATCGATCCCCCTATGTTTCATTTCGGTGACAGCTTTTGTAAATTAACAAACAAAAAAGTTATCCGCCATTCGGGTCTCCGTACTCGAACGAAATTTTTGTTTATAGTCATCTGTCGGCAACACGCATGATAATTGCGCCTTGACGATTTACATGCTTACTCTATTTGCATACACGAAACGATCGACCCATGATTTATCCCGGTCATGGCTTTTGTTAAGCAACAAAAAAAAACATTATTTCCGCCCGTCAGATATATTCGGCTCATTCAACGAGCGGGTAAGTGGTGGGGGTAGGCTCTATGCTGACTTGCTGCGCTACGAGCCGACCGCGTATAGTCATGCTAAAAATGTACTGGGATCGGGCGGCGCGCGTCTGCTAGGTCTATCTGCCAGCTTCAGCGTCATTTCTGTACACCAATTACTAATTACTTAAGTTATCTGTTACAAAGTAATTAAATTATTAATTACAGTTGTAATTGTTGTCAATTTAATTACTTTTTGCTCATCTCTGCTTGCCCCTCTGCGCTCTCGCTTCTACCTTCGGCGCACGCTCCGAGTCCGAGCGGTGAGGCACAGTGTTGACGGGCTCAAACGTTTGTGGTTTTTCGAATTTTGCTTTGACACTTTGAGAAAATCTTCTACATATATTCTATCGTTTAAGGTAGTACGAGCGTGCAATCTTGATTTCTATAGAATTTGTTCAAATTTTAACCAGACATTGTTCATATCATTATGCATGTTTTAGTGAAATTTTAGAACAGTCGACTATTTAGATTAGGAATTAATGGGGCCATATTTCTTTTTATTATAGGGGTCAAATCTTTTTCACGGAAAATTGTTCTGTCTAACCTTCAATGCAGACCCTGCGGTGTTAAAAGTTGCAATTTTTAAACCCATTGTCTCCCAACCTAATAGTCGACTGTTCTGAATTTTCACTCAACATGTATAGTGATATGAACAATATGTGGTTAAAATTTGAACAAATTCTATAGAAATCAAGATTGCGCGCTTGTACTACCTTAAAGAAAAAAAAATAAATCTATTTTTATCGTCGTAAATGTACATCTCACCTCAAAAAATTATTAAATAAATGCTGATAATTTGAAAAAACGAATCAAAAAGCAGTACCACCCTAACTTATATACATTTTTCCAACCAGGAACAGTACCTCCAGTAAACTCCGACTGCTATGAGAGAAGTTTTTCTGCCATTGGGCGGATAAAAATGTGGCTTAGAAGCACATCGCTTCAGGAATAATTATTCTATATGTCCTGTTAAACATAGACATGATATTGTTAGAAAAAAATGCAGCTAAAAAAATGTTGAGCCGGTATGCAGATAAAATAAGATTTATTTAATTGAATATCTACTGAAAATAAAGTTTAACGACTGGTAACATGAATGTTGAAAAATTAGCTGATTATTCTTTAAGATATTGCAAGAGTTTGATACCAATTTCAACAGCAACTCTAACAATAGTTACATTGATTTGAATGTTTATATAAAACGAGTTACATTGAATATAAGTGAGCTATTTTCTACCCTACTCGACCGATCATTGTACAAATTGCCCCTTGCGAAGGCTGGCTACGCAAACGCCGTGCGTAACCAATTATTGTAAAGAAAAATAAGTATGAGTATTTTGAATCGGATGAAAACATTATGTCTTTTTTTCCTGTACGAGAAGTTTTTAAAAGAAACAATACTTCCGAAGACTTACCGGAAACTTGTTTTCCTTGACAATTATTGGCTACGCAAGACATTTCTCTAGCCAGTCTTTACAAGGGACAATCTAGGCAAAGATCAGATCCGCAAGGTAAGAAGTTGCTCACTAATAGTCAAAGTTACTAGTTTAACACGAAGGTTTGAAGTCAATCTTACTACTGTTCAGTCCACCGCAACTACTCTTCGCAACACTTGTTCCTTACGAAGAGTCAGTGCAACAATCCGAACAGTAAATAAGTCTGACTTCCGACTTTTGCATAAATCTAGTAACTTTCAATATCAGTGAGCTACTCTGTGAGACTGATCTATGCATAAATTGTTCCTTGCGGATACTGGCTACAGGAATTCCTTGTGTAACCAATAATTTTGAAGGAACACAAGTTTCTGGTCCGTCTCCGGAACTATTATTTTTTTCTAAAGATTCCTTGCGAATAAGAAAAGAAAAAATGTTTTAATTCAATTACAAAGATCTGAACTTGTTTTTCGTTATAATTACTGGTTGAGCCAGGTAATTATGAAAACAACCTTTTCAAGACACAATTTATGCAAAGCGAACCAGATATGTTCGGTCCAGATTCGGTAGGCGAAACCCTATCCGAAAAAAGAAACCTTGTAAAAAGTGATCTCAGCAGACTGAACAGTAACTGCACTCACTTTATAAAGTCAATAGTACTAATATTAATTATATTTGAAACAAAAAAAATATATTGAAATAAAGACACCTAACGTTAAAATGCTTCAGGGCATATGTGGTCCTGGCCGATAAAAACACCTAACCTTTCGCACGCGGAATTTGTGAGAACTAAAATCGATGGTTGTCACGCGAACTTTTCGGAAAAGTCTTGACGATTACCTGCAAAGTAGACCCACCCAATGATCTCCACAATTTCTCGCTGAAATAAAAAAAGTTGAGGTCTCAAAATGTTCATTTTGATTGAGGGAACAATCGCTTTCTTTTCGTTAGACAATCACGCGTACCAATTTTGTTTTCGTTACTTTCGTTAGAGGTCTCGCATGGTAGGAAAAATTGTACATTTTTTTTCAAAATCGGGAAAATCGCGGAGAAAGACACTGTTCGTCTATTCATTTCACATCGACTGTGCAAATTTCGTGATATTCTGTAGAGCCGTTTTCGAGAACACTGGGCACCTGTCATTTTGTTCTGTTATACCGGCCGAATGGTGTGACACATGGCCTTAAGTAGTGACTTATGAGACTGTCTCAAAATGACCTGACATTTTAAATAGCTCGCCATTTTTTTCGAGGCGAACGTAGAGCACTAATCTTTGAGAATTGGCATCAGCAAGTATTGCGGTTTAGTCATGGAGAATTAAACGCTCGAGCAACACATAGAAAATGTTATTTGCTGCATTGTTACTGCATAGTTATTGTAGACGAAATTTCATAGTCGTGTTATCTCGTGCCGCGGCGATGTGAATTGGCCACCAAGATCGTGCGATTGGAAACCATTGGACTTCTGTCTTTGTGGTTTTCTGAAAAGAAAAGTGTATGCAAATGATCCACGGACCATTCCGGGGCTCAAGGAAGCAATTTATCGGACCATTAATGAAATTAGTTCGCTTTTATGCCAAAATCTTATTGGAAATTGCATTAAACGAGTGAACATTTGCAAACACGGACGAGGCAGCCATTTATCGGATATTGTGTTCCACGCATAACCTCCGGCTTTTTACCTTGTAATAAAATACAAAAATCGTACTTCTAAGATAAATAATACGTTTTGTTAATAAATTAAAATGTCAAGTCATTTTGAGATACTCGATATTATCAAAAAGAAAAATCTGCAAAATTTCACTTAAATCGAAGGTAACAGATATTCGGAAGTACAGTCGAAATTATTTTTGTCTGTTATGCCAATCTGCGATCAAGATGCGACAAGTACTCGATAGCGCAGTGGCAGCGTGCTCACAAGGAGATGGCACGACCGTGGGGTCGAGGATTTGGCCGATTTTTTTGTGGTCTAAGAGGACCCCTAGCACCTCACGTGGTTAAAGTAGTTGGACGCACCACTCGGAAAATTCCGAGAAAAATCGATTAAAAGTTTCTCTGGCGCCTTATGAGTTTAAAATGTCATGCATTTGTCGAGCCGCCGCGCCGTCTAGTCTAGACGGTTGGGGCTCGGTCTTTTGCGCCGGAGGTCTCGAGTACGATTCCTCCTTCGGATCTTATTTTTTTTTCTTTTTTTTCCCAACAATTATTCAAAACGTTTCTCATCCCCACATTATTTTTAAAAATTTATGTACATTATATTATTTTAATTATTTTTATTTTTTAAAAATGTTTTCTTTTTTTTCTAACAAAACAATTTATAACGGTGGGTTTTTTTATTTTTCATTGTAAAGTATATGAGGAAGAACATTGGGTTTTTAATGAGAATAACAAAGTCGATTTTGAAAAAAGGAATTTTTATTCATATAATAATTATGTACAAAAACCGCAGTGGTAATTATCGTAGAAACAAACAAAGGAATAATTTTTGCGACATCTTGCGCAACATATAAAAGCGGATTTTTTACTATTGCAGGGAGTTTGCGATACATCCGTACAAGAACATGTCCCATTAACATTCATGAAAATGTTTCTAATAACTGATGATTTTTAAGCAAACCAGGCATATTGAATCATGTCTCGGAATATTGGTGACGATAATTGATGGTGAATTATTGAATGAATTTTTATACCATCTTCCTGGGAATTAACTTCACGATCCTGCTCTAACAATTCGCTGCAATTTACTCGAAACATTTTCATGGATGTTAATGGGACAAGTTTTTGTACGGATGTATTGCAAACTCCTTGCGATTGTAAAAAATCCGCTTTTATATGTTGCGCAAGATGTCGCAAAAAATATTGCTTTGTTTGTTCCTTCGATAATTACCACTGCGGTTTTTGGATATAATTATTGTATGAATGAAAATTGATTTTTTCCTAATCGAATTTGTTATTCTCATTAAAAACCCAATGTTCCTCCTCATATACTTTACAATGAAAAATAAAAAAAACTCACCGTTATGAATTGTTTTATTGGAAAAAAAATAATAAAAAAAAATGAAAATGATTAAAAAAAATAGTGTAAATAAATTTTAAAAAATAATGTAGCGATGAGAAACGTTCCGAATAATTGTTGGGATAACAAAAAAAAAACAAAGAAAAAAAATAAGATCCGAAGGAGGAATCGAAGCCTTGACCGTCTAGACTATCGACAGAAGACTGACGGCAGGTAGGCGGGTAGGTTGTAGGTTTCATTCTATGTGTAGGCGAAATATTTTAATCGAAATATTCATCGAAGGAGGTCAGGGAATAACGAATTACTATGAAAATCATTGAGGTAGAACTCTCAGTTGAATATTTTAGTTTATTTTGGATTTATGAAATATTCTATGCATTTAGTAGACAGGCATTGACGCCTTGAACCAACACGCATGCTGTGCATAGAAAATAATCGAATAACACAGCAAATACGCATGTATCAGGTCGTACCTTATAATATAATATCAGGAACAGTTTCAATGAATGTATATACAGGGTGGCCCATTTAACGTGACCACCTCAAATATCTCGGTTGCCTTTAGAGTGAGGAAAAAAATGTCAGAAGGTAATTTGATTGATTCCGAAGGGCTGATACAGTGGTGAAAAATTTATTTTTTCAAGGTCATAGGTTTTGCGTTCTCAAGGTCATCAATGGTTTTTCAAATGGGAACACGTATTTTTTTTATCAAGACGTTGTAGGCGATGTTCACACGAATCCAACGATCTATGATATCATGACCTTGAAATGATTTTTCACCAAAATACTGAGACGTGTAGATCCGTCTCAGGCGCGAATGCCCCCCCCGCCTCCCAACACTTATTCAAAGTCAGTGATGTGGACGAGCGCGGCCACTACCCTCAGTCACTCTCGTTGGGAAGGGAGCATAAAACGATACAAGTGGTGACATCCCTCGGGGGACACTCAAAGTAAAAGATACGATTTGAAAAAGGAAAAAGAAGGAAGACAATATTAAAGTAACATTTATGTAACAAAGGATGCTAGGGAAGGGGAAGAAAAGAGTGGGAAATAAGGGGTATATAAGGGCCACCTCGAGAGAGGAAAGGCCTGCTTGTTTCTGGCCAGCCTCGGCGTACGTACTGAAACGAGATACAAGTACGAGCTGAAGAAGCAAGAAAAGTATCGAAGTAAGGAAAGCGCCGGGTAGGAACAGAACAAGTCAGCAAAAATTAGGAACTCTTTTCTGTTGTAAAGCTACCAGACATAAGTGCGCGCTGACAAAGCGGGGAAAGTGACAGATTAGGAAACGGCCAAAACAATAAAAGGACAAGAAAGAGAAAAACGGAATTTTTTTTCGGGGTTCTTTACGCGAGTTCCGGAAAAGACAAGCTTGGGATTCCACATTGACGAACGTGGAATTCGGCGCAAGTAGTGAAAGGACGCAAAGTAATAGAATGTGAAAAAGGAGAAAGAAGGGAGATAATGAGGGTAGAGTCCGAATAAGGAACGTGGTGAATATGAGCGAGTACTGAAAAAGAACAGATAGCTAAGTCCGATTACGGCGAGCGTACTGAACTGGAAAGAAAAGATAACTTGGGAATCTCTTGAAGGTTGAACAAAAATTGCAAAAGAAGGAAAAGAGATCGTAATTCAAATGCATAAGAAATTGCCAGCTGACTAAGCATTCCGCGTTAATTGAAAGTCTAACAGTCAGCCATAAGAAAAGATACAGTAGGCAATGAGAGTAAGAGAGACAAAAGAACAACAAAAGGGGCAGTGACCGAGGATGGCTGTACCGTCAAAATCTGACAGGTCCGCGAGCGACACACATACAACAACCTCATTTAGGCACACATAACTACCCGAAAATTGTAAGCGCGGCTGCGAGCGACACATACAAACAAACACAAGCAAGCACATCGTACACTGATAGGCGTCGAGCCGAACATCGCGACACTATACACGAAGACCGTACACAATACACATAAACATGCATCAGGCTACCTGCGGCAGGAGCAACACCATTCACATATGTAAACACTCATACAATCATCAAAACGCGCACAAAACCGAAACATTGTAAAGACACACACACAAATACACACAGATATGGATGTACACGAATCAAGGAATAGAAATTATAATAAAAATATGATTTCTTGTATGCGATAAAAACGGTCTCAATTAATTTGCTCCCTAGTCGAGTCCCGAATCCAAATAATTTCAATGTAATTAGGGGTGACCCGTTACAATACACGTGTAAAAACGGGAAACCGTGATGGTATTGACAATAAGAATATCCGAATAATGTAATTTAATTTTTGTGCAGAAAATTTATTGTAACAAATGTTTGAAGTGATGACCATTAATCTCGACACATTTTAGAAGACGTCGAATGAATGATTCTTTTGACCTTCGAATAGTTTCTGGTCTGATGGTGGCGCAGGGTATCCAACGGATACAATAATGTCAATAGTCGGAGATGTTTCTGATGTTTGTAAATACGGGTATTGTAACGTAGTAAAACCGTAGTAGAGTGTAGAATGTTACCAATGAAACCAATATTAGAATCAGTAGACAAGTGCATCCATCAAAAGTAACATGTAATCACTGTATGCATTAATCACCAGAAACTATTCGAAGGTCAAGAGAATCATTCATCCGACGTCTTAAAAAATATGTCGAGGTTGGTGGCCATCACTTCGAACATTTGGTACAATAAATGTGCAGCACAAAAAATTCAATTACATTATTCGGATATTCTTATTGTCAATACAATCACGATGTCCCGGCTTTACGTGTTTTTAGTGAAAAATCATTTCAAGGTCATGATATCATAAGTCGTTGGATTCGTCTGAATATCACCTACAACGTCGGAATAAAAAAAAAACATGTTCCATTTGAAAAACCATTGATGACCTTGAGAACACAAAAACTATGATCTTGAAAAAAATTAATGTTTCACCACTGTATCAGCTCTTCGAAATCAATCAAATTACCTTCTGACATTTTATTCGTCACTCTAAAGACAACGGAGATATTTTGGGTAATCGTATGGGAGTAAGTTTTTTTATAGGGTCAGGGAATATCGTTTTGATGAAAACTCACTATATTATGTAGCATTGAACGATCAACGTATACTTGTACCATTGGTGGTTGTGGTTAACATATGTACATCATTTATGCAACTGCTAAAATATCAATAAGCAATACTATATTTTTGACAGTAACTATGGCTTTAAAATATTATTGTCCCCTCGAGGAAATCTAAAATATAGTTAAAATATGGTTGAAAACACCATACATTTCTTTCAGTGTGGAGAAAAGAGAGAGAGAGGGAGAGGAAAGTCCGGGATTGCACACCCATGAGAACTCGTGACAGCTTGGTCGAGCTGTGTAGCTTTCTCTCGGCAATAGGGAGAGTCGCTTTCCATCGGTATACACGGTTTCATACCAGCGCCACAGACCTCGGCGATCGGATCGACATTTATGGGGAAAGGTATTTTTGAAGGCATTCAACTTCGAGGACGGGTATCATAATCAGCCAATGGACCGCATACTCAGTGTTATGTAAACTGCAATGTCGTTTTCATTTCCTTGAGATAATAAAAGTATATTTATACGAAGATCTCTTTAAGGACCGTGTGCTATTTTCAGAATCAACAATCCCTCAAGACTATGTGAAGAAGCATCCTCAAAAAAATCAGATATAACGATAGACAACTTGATAGAGATACGACGGTTTCGAATAATCCTTTCTCCTTCTCCTTCTCTCGCTTGTGATCGCCGACTACATAGCACGTACCGAACGCAAACGAACTGCGGTAGCGCATGAACGTTACTTATGTACACACCGCATCGTAATATACTCTATGTTCTACCGTCCCCTGGCTACCGTGCATAATAATATTATTATATATTCGGATATCCATTATTCCGAGGCTATATAGTTTTATAGGCCGAACTGATATACACACATATGATTGCTCGACGCAAAAACGGTTCATTGACCCTTCTATGCGCTACGAGATAAATCCTCGGTGATTAATTGATCATTGGAAATATGATGCACTGTTTATTTGGTCTGCACTCCGAATGTCCGTACAGAGAAATCGCCTCGTATTGCTACGTGACACACTTGAAAGGCAACCTCATCCGTTGTGGTGAAAACATTTAGAGTTTCGATAAAAAAAGGGGGGAAAGGAATTCTTTCCCCCTTTATTTAACCGACATAAACGACGTATAACACTACTCACGAAAACTCTGAACATCAATTTCTAGAAGGTGTAAGACCGGTTTGTTAAAATCAGTGTCCAACATTCATTGATAATTGTTTGACACCACCGATAAATCTCGGTAATTTGTCTGTTGGGGGAGGGGAGGGCACTTTGAAAAACCGAGTTGACGGGGAACACCTTGCATGTGTATACCCATGCGCACATATACATAAGTATATGCTTGTGTACATGTATAATGTATATGTATATGTATATCTATTTCGATACGTATAAAGATAGACGAGTTCTCCGGATCAACTGACGTAACGACGGTCGACGATTGAGCAAGAGAACGAGAGTTGTTTATTATTCAGTACTGTAATGTCCATCATATGCGATACACAATCATATACCGCATGTATAATGTCAGTGAAGCGCTCGATAACGATGGATCGCCGGAGAGACGCAAGAGAAGAAAAAACGCTGGGTAACCGTTTCTCCGAAGATTTTTCTGCCAGACGTAGACGGCCTCATCTCGCTACAAATTATGATATGACCCGATTACCCGGTGTGACCGTTCGTCCCGCACAAGTGTAATAGAACGGTAAATTCGAAAATTGGAATAAGTGCATTGAATTTTTTTGCTCTACTTGTCCAATTAAGATGATCTGGCAGATTCAAGTTAGGCAAATCACTTAAACTTTTTTGAGATCTTTATTAAAGATCTATAATCTGAATCTGCAAAACAGACTTGTGATAACTATAAGCATAAAAAATAAAAAAATATGCTGGTTGTTTCTAATAAACTTCTACGCAAACATAAAAGTATTTACTTTATCCGCTGTTCTGCAAATTTTTAACGTTAAAACAATACACAATGAAGCAGATCCCAACGGAAATCGAACACGTAACTATAATCCAAATTCAAATTTAATCGTTAATTGTTTATACTTGCTTTTTGTCAAATGATTTGTAATTTACCTGTATATTTTTACATAATGTATCGCATATGTTTTTTTTTTCAATCTAAAATGACAATCTTGCGAAAGATGTTTGGTGATTTTTTAAATAAGAATAGCGCAATCAGATAGGACAGAGGCTTATTATAATGATTAGCGACGTTACCACGAAATTAGTTTCAACGTCCAGAACATCTGTTATAGTTGTACATTATTCTTTACTCTCTACGCATAGGTACGTATGTGAAATCCAATATAAATTAAAACGCAAGCCATGCGTATCGAGGGTAACGCCTATAGCCTAAGTGCAATCGTGACATACAATCTGCTCTATGGGGAATTCGACGCGGTTTCAGCGAACACAACAGATTAAAGGTAAATACGACAGTATTTAAAAAACAGTGGAAAATCAGGGACGCTTGATTTAAAAAATTATTTAATATGTTAGGTTTTTTTTATCATTAGTTCGTACCAGTCGTACAGGGTCTTCCCCTTTTTACGAGCCCCAATCCGCCTACCTTCTATTCCACATTCCCCCTCAACCCCCCCATTCCGCAACTCTCCCCTCTATCTCCATTCCACCCCCTCCCTCCACCTTGCGGCCGCATCCGACTTCCCCCTCTGCATCATATCCACCGTGACATCTGCCATGGGCATCGGGAAACTGCGGAAAAAACCTATACCAATACAGCCGGTTCCAAGTTCACCTCCCAGCGACGGAACTAGTCTTCTTTCGCCGAGAAATGTCGAACAAAAACATTTCACGACGAAAGTGACGCCACTAGGATTCGAACCTGCGACCTCCCGATCCACTGGCCAGCACGCTAACCACTAGACCAACGCACCAGGTATTTAATATATTATGTTGTACACACTTTTGACGGAACTTCCTTCTGAATCGTCGTTTTCATGAGCAGAGTTCTCCTTAGCATGGTCGGTAGAAATAACGACACAGGAGAAAGAGCTCAAAAGAGACTTGTAGAGAACACCTATAGAAAATAACCATATTTACCAGTAATAACAACAACCACAACAATAACAACAACGATAACAATAAGAATAAAAATAATAGTTAAAATAATTCTAATCATATCCATAATCATAATTAAGCGGGTGGGGATCGGAAATTCGAACGATGAATATTCAGAAGGACCGAAATTTCGATTTCAGTAATAACGAACATTCCAATATAGAAAGATCAATCTTATGATAGTCTGTAAAATAGTTAATCGAAATTGTGAATACAAAAATCTCGAAGTTGATTTATAGCGAAAACAAATATCAGATTTAACAAAATAATGAGAGATATAATATTGATTCGCCTGTATATATACACCAAACAATTCGAGACGTCAAATTGTAAATATTAGGACAGTTTACAATTTTGAATTCATTAAAGCGAAGGACCAAAAAGTTGCCATGTTGAAATAGCGATGCGCCCAAATGGCGAACAGTTCGGATAGCGAAACTTGGGATCGAGCAATACTGCTTGCGCTTCGGGATGCAGATGGCAGGTGGCGTTAGTGGTCAGTCGGGTCAGGCAGCCATGCCATGTTCGCCATTTAGATATTCGCCATTTCGGACCATCGATCATTTGCGTTTCTAAGATCTACACATTCGAAGTTTGTAGTCTCGATATATGGCTTTTTGCTACAGGCGGTATTACGAGTATTAGATACTCACTTTTTTTCTATTTCGGAGATATGAATGTTGTAGATTTTTTCGAATCTGTATTTGTATGACTCAAACTGCAGACTATCTGAATATATGTTCTCGAATAAATAATCCAATGGTGTAATAGTTATTCGATTTCGTCATCGGCCAAAGGATAAAATTTCGAATAATTTAACCTTCGTTATTTTGAAAGTTCATAATTCTACTGTTTCGAAATCTTTGTCGTTCTATATTTGGTCATTCGACATTTTGACCCCCACCCAATTAAGCAATAATAATGATATAACCGTTTATTAGAAGCGCCAGCGTTCGTAAGCACGTGGGATCTCTAGTCACCTTATTTTGTTAACCCAATATTTTCATTCCTAACAGAAATTTAATAGTTTATGCTGGAACCTACGGTCATCCATACACTCTGCAAAAAGGATTGATAGATATTTTAAAGTGGTAGCCGATTTCAAAGAACATAGTTGTAGCGATGACATCGGAAATGTGGGGTCCAGGGATTTTCAGAGGTCCAGCATAGTTACTGAAAAATAATAGCAAAAACAACAAATATAATAATTTCCAGCCGTTGCATTGAAACTGGCCTTGCCTTCGTTTTTTGTGAGCATTTATTTTGTGAAAGGTTGTTGGATTATATTAATCAAAGCATTTTCCTTCGTATGTTACTACTTTCTCCCACCTTTATGGCAAAAGCTGAACCCCACGTCAAAAGAATGCGTTGTTTTTTGCCGGCATTCACCCATCTATCCATTTTTAGACTTCCTCTTAATTAAGGAAGTGTGCATCTTCTAAGACGTGTTGCATCGACCTGAACAAGTAATAATTACTTGGAGTAACGTCCGGAGAATACGCTGGATGAAAGAGGACCTCTCGTTTCAGTTCCATCAGTGATTTTATTCAACGCCAATGCAATGTTCAATGCCAATTCAACCGCCCAACGGTGTCGTTCAGCAGAATCACGTTTCTGTGGTTCAATACTACTAAAGGACTTTTTCGATCAAATTATTCTTCAAACTTTATTCAATTAAATTATCGTTCAAGAGCAGGCTCGGTGGCTTGGGTTTTAGGAGCTTATACAGCATTACTATATATATGGTAATGCTGTATAATGGCTAGATACACAGCATGGCTTTGTGACTATGGATATTCCGTTTTGACGGCGTCGTTGATGGTTGTCCAGGAATTATGTATACAGGACGTTATGCACACATAAAATAACACAGCTTGTCACGGGCTATTTTGAATTCACTCAATCAAGGCACTTTCCTCCAGTAAATATGGCGTTTTTTGGGCCAAAGTTAGTGGCCCGTACTAAAGTATATAGTAGGGTAAGCTGGTATGGGAGTACGCACCTAAGCTACAAAGCGGCGAAAAAAAAACAAACAAATACATTTTACGAAACGGTTTTTGTTTTAATTGAAAGAATATATAGTATTCCAACTAAATTATCTGCGACAATTGGGAATCTCATTTATTTTTTGAATACCAAACTAAAAACTACAAAACGGCATTTGCGAACTCTTAGACATACGGGCGTTTAAGAATACGCACGCGCACCGATAAGAGTACGCAAGCTATCAATCGACACATAAATCGCAAATAAAGTTGCCCACATTTCGATGAGCGGTGCATTTCTCATGCCACCAAGCTTTACACTTCAAACACTCTATCCAGTCCTCACATATTGGTTCTTCGTATACTTCTTTGTATATTTTGTATACTTGTAAAAAAAGATATACTATATATATATATACAAAATACTACATATACTATATCTATAAAACATTTTATATGTTTATTTATATATACACACTATATACTAGATATATACAGATTATAATATATATATTTAAATATATATATATATATATGGGGAATTCCACGCCATTTCACCTAGCCCGTGACCCCGACTATTTTTGCTATCCTGATTTTTTTTGTAAAATTGTACCCCATGCAAGGAATGTCCACGCCAACTTTTAGATTTCTATCTCTTCTCTTTCTTTTTAACTTCCAGCTGTACAGGGTTCTTCCCCCTTGATACATACCCTATATTCCAGTTTATATCCCCACCTTGCGGCCACAGCCGACTTCCCCCTCTGTATCGCATTCACCATGACATTTCTGCCATGGGTAGAGGGGAACTGCGGAAAACCTATACCAATACAGCCGGTCCCGAGTTCGCTTCCCAGTCACGGAGCTAGTCGCGTTTCGTCGAGAAATAACTCACATGCTACAGTCACACTCACATGACACACACACGTACCGGTCCGTGTGCGCGACATCCGTGTAGAACTGGAGCTACGTCACGCCCGTGTTTTTATTTCTCTCCGAAACTACCAGATGGCGATTCGAACCCGCGACCTCCCGATGTACTGATTACACAAGAGGACCTTACAGGCTGTCACTCACGGATTTTGATAAGTCTCAGATATGTTGTAGAGGGACCTACCCTGAGTACCTGAGTAAAGGGATTTTATACAACGCTCTTTAGTTTTCGAGAAAAAACGTTGGAAAGTTTAGCTCGTAGCTACTATACCGGTACGGTTGCACCCTTGTCGAACCAGCAGGCGTGGCCCAGTGGGCAAGGTTCCCGGCTCTGACGCTCGAGGTCCAGGGTTCGAGTCCCGTGATGGTGTTTTTTTTCACAAAATATAAATATATTCGATGGATGTTGCAAAACCGTCTAGTTATTTATTATTATTTTATTTAAAAAAAATTTTTATTCATTTTTTTAAATTTTTTCTTTCCATTTTTTTAAATTATTTTTTTATTTTTCACGCAGAAAAAAAAGCGAGGAAGAAATTATAATATCTTTCACAAGAAACTGCAGTTTATTATTTGCTTATTATCACTTGCTGGTAAAAATATACATCGCACGGTTGGCAAATCGGCGTACACTTGGGCGGTATAACTTTAATACTGCATGTACATGCCTTCTTCTCGTCTACAAAGATGTGATCGTAAAGCGTTTGATCAGTTTGCCCTCTCCACGAATCGATAATGAATAGAATTTTTTTGTTTCACGTAGGGAAGAATGAAAGATTTCAAGAACTCTTCATACAATTGTTTTGTAAACTTTCCTGATTTTTTGCCGGTCACAATAACATTTTTGAATTTATCAGCCAACGCGTCGACCTTTTTTCACAATCGGACCAAATCTTCCTGATGGCTCCTGCATGCATAAAAATGCGAAAGGAAGTATCTTTCCTGATGCAGTCAATGCGTACTGTGCCGTAAAGGAATGACTATCTTTGTTTAAATATTTTTTCTTAACAAGAACGGTTTTTGCTCCTTGTTCCGTAAGCGACCTGTTGTAAGTTGACTGATATTGGCAGCCGGTTTGATCGGTATTAATAACATAATCAAGGTCAAAGTCGGAGATTACTATTCTTGTCTGGATTTAAAATTCTTCGGCAGCAGCCAACACTTCCTCCATCGTAGCGAATTCCTTGTAGCTGACAAACTTCGTGATTTTACGCTGTCTGATCCCGTGATTTCTTTTGAATTTTTCGACCCAAGACAGGCTGGCGTTGAAATAGAAATCTTCCGATAAAAAAGGAATAGCAGCATTCATCGCCCACTGATGCAGCGTTCTGGTCGTAACCTGAACACAGACAAAATTGATCAATTGTTATATATTCGACTCATTCAATTTTTTGTTCTTCAATTCTATAATATATTTCATATTTATGTTAAAATTTTTAAGGGGGGATTATTTTTTTATCACTAAATTTATTGCTTTTTCTAATTTTCTGGCGAAGAAACTATACAACGCATCAATGCAAAATTTGGCATGTGGATTTATTTATTTCTTATTTATTCACAAAAGAATTGAAAATCGTTTTGAATTTTTTGTGAATAAATAAGAAATAAATAAATCCACATGCCAAATTTTGCGTTGATGCGTTGTATAGTTTCTTCGCCAGAATTTATTCATAAAAAAATTCAAAACGATTTTTAATTTTTTTTGTGAATAGATAAGAGATAAATTAATATATATTTTGATATGTTTTACCTGCTCCAAATTCTGCCACGCTTCCAGGAATCGTTCATGTGTTTCATGGTTGATTGCGTACCATTTGTCAAACGTATTTCCACCTTCTTTGACGTCTTGTCTCCATCGATAGAGATTTCGTTTGTTTTTCAACTGAGAGAATCCGCGCGCTTGTAAGGTCTTCAAACTCCATTTCGGATGAGCTGCTGCCATAGCAACTGCTTTTTATTTGTATGATAAAGGCACATAATCTGCAGGTGCAGGGTTGAATTCCTCGGCCGCAAAGTCCTCATCATCTTCTGGTACGGCTTCACACTACATAGAAGATCATTATTAACCTTTCTCCACGTTATACAGGAAACCAAAATAATTGCCCGAACAGAAATAAAACTTACCATTACATATCTCTGCAGTTCATCCACCTCGTCGGCGCTGATAAACTCATCCACATGAATTACATGCCTATCTGCGAGCATTTCAAGTATTTCGCTTGCAAAAACCTCTCCCATCGCCACAGATTCCTCGGAAATTGCACTCGGAGGTGCGTCTGTCAGCAGATTCAAATCCTGAAGCAAGCTTCAAGTATATCTGATGGCGTTTGTGAGAACAGCCTTCGTTTGCTCTTCATCCTCTTCTCTTCCCAATAGATTTTCTTCTGATCCAACACTTGTTTCTGCTATTTCATAATCCTTCTTTTCCGACTGACTTTCTGCCGTAGCAACACTTATTTCTTCCATTTTACGGTTTTTCACCTTCGATCAACTTTATTTCGGAGCGACGTTATACCCAACGTATGTATCTGCACAACTGACGCCTGCGAAACACTGCGAAAGACTGGCGTCGTCTGGTCAGACGACGCCAGTCCTCCACCGTCACCTCAACGTCCGAAAAACCGTTAGGCTTTGAATAACAAAGGGATAGGGTACAAGTGGGGATGAGGAACCCAAGTAGCGAACCCGGCTGGAGTATTTGAAATAACGGCCCGACCATTTTAAAATGCATATTGTAATGAAAAATAATAAACTGCAGTTTCTTGTGAAAGATGTTATAATTTCTTCCTCTCTTTTTTTCTGCGTGAAAAATACAATAATAATAAATAATTAAAAAAAAATGGAAAGTAAAAAATTAAATAAATAAATAAAATAATAGTACATAATTAGACGGTTTCGCATCATCCATCGAATTTACTTATATTTTGTGAAAAAAAAACACCATCACGGGACTCGAACCCTGGACCTCGAGCGTCAGAGCCGAGAAGCTTGCCCATTGGGCCACGCCCGCTGGTTCGACAAAGGTGCAACCGTACCGGTATAGTAGCTACGAGCTAAACTTTCCAACGCTTTTTCTCGAAAACTAAAGAGCGTTGTATACAATCCCTTTACTCAGGTACTCAGGGTAGGTCCCTCTACAACATATCTGAGACTTATCAAAAACCGTGAGTGACAGCCTGTAAGGTCCCCTTGTCAGAGGCAAGCACGCTAACAACTAGACCAGCACATCGGTTTTTTATCTCTTCTCTTTAAGGAGTAATAATTTTCCAAAAATGTCGATTTAGGAAGTTTTGGCAACGTTTAAACGCTGATAACTCCTGAACTAACTGAGATATCGACAAATGTCACTATATAATTTTTTTCATGATGAAGCATACGTCCGTTTAAAAATATGAAAAAATTATTAATTATGAACGTCAACGTTTTTTTTTGCCTCTAGTGTGAAAACTATTTTCTCAAAAGATGACTGTCTCTTTATTTTTCTCAAAAAATTCTTCAAGATAGAGTGACTTATTCTACAGTTTTCAAGACTAGTCGTGGCCCATTTTTCCTTCTATTTTTTTCGATTTAATCATATTTGTTTAGAAGATTTTTATCAGTTTAATCTTCAATAATGCTGTTAATGTCTAATTTTCAATTCGGCTCCGTCAGGCCTGAAACGGTTAATTTTTCATTTGAACGGAATTTAACGGAAAAAAAATTATTTTGAATAAAAAATTACTTTTTTTTCATTAAATGCAACGCAAATTGAAAATAACCCGTATCAAGCCTGACGAAGCCGAATTGGAAATCACAAAATCATTAACAGCATTATTGGAGATCAAAATTATAAAAATATTCTGAAAAAAATATGATTAATTCGAAAAAAATAGAAGTAAGAATGGGCGTACAACAAGACAAGTCTTAAAAATCACAGAATGGGTCACTCCTTTCAGAGAATTAAAAAATAAAGTAAAAAAGGCAATCATCTTTAAAAAAAAATAGTTTTCACTTTAGAAGTTGTCTAAAGAAAAACGTTGACTATGATAATTAATGATTCAACATTTTTTTTTAAAGTATGCTTCAAAATGAAAAAAATTATATAGTGTCGATATCGCAATTAGTTCAGGAGTTATCAGCGTTTGAACGTTTCCAAAACTTACAACATCGACATTTTTGGAAAATTATTACTCCCAAAACAGAAGAGATAAAAATCTAAAAATTATTGTAGATATTCCTTTCACGGGGTACAATTTTACAAAAAAAAATCAGAAAAAAACAAAATGGTCGGGGTCACGGGCTCGGTGAAATGGCGTAAAATGTCCCACATATATGAGATATATACTATATATATATATATATATATATATATATATATATATATATATACATATATATACTCCTTTGTATACTATGTATACTTGTAAAAAAAAATACTTGTACTAGTGTACTTCAAAAAAAAAAAAATAGTAAAGAAGAATTGTAAAAAGAGTAAACAAGAGACAAAGAAGGACATCTGGCAAGACCATAACCTTGAAATATTAGCGATTTTGTATCAGCATCACATCATTTGTTTTGTGCGAAAATATCGAGTTTTGAGCCGAACAAGCGTCTTTTGCGGGAACTTTATATCTCTTCTTTACTTCTTTCATTTGAGGAAAACTGCAGCTGAAGCGCATCGATTACTTGTAGAAGCATATGGTGAGGCTGCTTTAAGTGAGAGAAGTTGTCGTGAGTGGTTTGACAAGTTTAAAAACGGTGAGTTTGACGTCGAAGACAAAGAATGTAGCGGAAGGCCGAAACGCAGACGCGGAATGGGAAGCATTATTGGAGGGAGATTCGTGCCAAATGCAAGAGTTCCCGCAAATGACGCTTATGCGGCTCAAAACTCGACAATTTCGCACGGCAAAAATTATGCGATGCTGATAAAAAATCGCTCATATTTCAAGGTTATGGTCTTGCCAGATGTCCGACCCTGCGATATGACGTTTTACATCTGACAATTTCAACCATAACCTCCTGGTGAGGCCATCTTTTGTCAAACGGAGACTTATTTGTACTCCCAATAATAAGGATGCGGGTGGTAATGATGATAATAATAATGTTAATGATAACAATAACTTTGCCGCTCCCATGGGAGCTCTCTCCATCAAAGCGCGAGAGAGGTGAACCAAGCGAAACGGATGTATCCTATAGGTCGCGATTGAACCGCACATCGTGTATGCATACAACATATACAGTAGCGTGCACAAGTTTCGGACCACTTTATTTTTCGTGGATATTGCATAGAAATACGATGGTACGGAAAATACGAACGACTGATGACACTTATACTTGGCGTCGAGATTAAAGAAAAATGTGGTATAAACAGTAATATCACTCTTCAACAATTAATTATCCAACAGTTTTTATTTAATGACTGTGCAAAAGTATTGCGCTATATACTATTGCGTATGAAAACAAAAAACAAAACATTATAAAAATAACAAAATATGGTTTAGTTTTCTCTCTAGAGTCAATACTTTGTTGCCATGCCCTCAGCAGCGATTACAGCAGCACATCGTCGGGGTATAGACTCAATTAATTGCGAGATGCGATCTTGTGGCATCTTTTCCCACTCATATTGCAAATGATCCCATAATTCCATCTTGTTGGAGTGATTCTTCGTTCCAACGCGAACCTTGAGCTCTTGCCACAAATGTTCAATCGGATTTAAATCCGGTGACTGCGAGGTCCTTTCGAGAAGGCGCACTTTTCGGCTTTCAAGGAAATTCTTCACAAGACGCGAAGCATGTTTGGGATCATTGTCGTGTTGAAATATCCACCCATTCGTAATATTTTTCTTTGCAAATGGGAGCATATAGTCTTGCAATATATTTCGATACATTATAGCATCCATATTGCCTTGGATTTCTATTAGCGGACCAATACCGTTATCAAAAAATGCTCACCAAACTTTAACATTTCCGCCACCGTGTTTTGGAATTTGATATCGTACATCGTATCTGGTACCTGCTGGACGTCTTATGTACTTGCGACCATCACTTCCGAACAATTGAAATTTGAATTCGTCAGAAAAAAGAACTTTCCGCCAATTCGATACAGTCCAATGTTGATATTTTGGCAAAATTCAATCTAGCCTTCTTATTCTTTGTGCTAATGAGTGGTTTCTTTACACGGACGCGCCCAATCAATCCCACAGCCTTCAGATGTCGGGATACCGTACTCCGACTGATATCAGCAAGATTTTCACTGCGTAATTCTCGCGAAATTATTGCTGCAGTTTTTCGCGGATCTATGACGCACTTTCTTTTAATGATTTTGTCCACGCGTTTTGAAGTTTTTCGTGGTCTACCGCTTCGACTTTTATCACACAACGAATTTGTTGATTTATATTTCGCAATAATACGGTTTACTGTGCTTTTCCCAATACATAGAGTATTTGCAATATCACGAGAACTTTTTCAAATAGTTTTAATGCAACTTCGCGAACCTTAATTTTTGTGTGTTTCGCCATTGCGGCAGAAGTAGAACTGATTTTTTCATGGTTCTTTATGTTTCGAACTAACGCGAAAGAAAGCGCGGAAGAAAACGTAAACAAACCGAGTGGCTGGAGAAGGTGAGACAGCGGCCCAATATTTTTGCACACTAACCGAACGCGTTCGACGCTGTACACAAACCATACACTATACGAACAAAATAATATACCACGCTGTTATGCATATCATAGCTCCCTCAAATATTTGAAATAATGGAGAGGTTCAGGCATTAAATATTTTATGGAATAACTGAGAATAAAAGGTTGGTACGAAACTTTTGCATGCCACTATATATGTATAATACTGTAAGGTCGTACATATAAGTTCAGTATACAGTGCTGGACAAAAACAAAAGTACGTATCTGTGTAGTTTCAATACTTGTGCTAATTGCACATGAAAATGATAGAACGTTACCAAGTCTGTCCGTATGCTCTGGCAGAAATAAGATCGAAAATTTTCGAAAACCACGTACCCGTGGACTACCAATTTTACGTTGGATTGGAATCTGGCGATTGCCCTGGCCTAGAACTTTACTCTGCGATGAACGAAAAAAGCCAGTGTTTTGCGAGTTATATGCTCCGGATCATTGTTTTGTTAGAAAATAAAATCATCATGTAGGCCGGCCTTCAGCAGATATTCCTCGAAATTTTCATTCACAATCTAAATATAAATTTCTGTCGGCAGTGTACCCTTGATTTCAACTGAATTTCCGATTCCCGACGACGCAAAACAGCCTTAAACTAATACGCTGCATCCTCCGAATTTCACAGCTTTCTGAACATTCTTTCAAGAAGCTGTTCTCCGGGCTCCACCACGTCGCTGCTTATGACCGAATACATCAAATTTGCTCTCATCACCCCAGATAACTTTTTTTCAAAATTCTAGGAGTTCGTCAACGAATTTTTCTTGCGAATTGTTGGCGCTTGATTTTATTTGCCTTCCGAATCAAAGGGTGACGCTGTGCAAAACTATTTTTAGTCCTGTTTATTGCAGTTTTCTACGGACTGTACGATCAGGAATGTTCAGCCCTGTGTTTTCTAAAACTACACAGCTAGTGGTCCTCAAAATTCCTTTGCGTTCCCTGATAATTCGACGATCATTGAATGAGCTCGTCTTTCTTTTTCTTCCACGTCCATCCTTATCTATTGCTAGGGCAGAGCGGGGTAACTTGATCATGATTTTGTTCTAAGCAGTGTAGCTCCGAATACATAAAGTGATAAGTAATGATATCTTTTAAAATAGATATCTTTTAACATTGCTTACTAGATTGCCCCTACTTGTATCGGCTACTTGCCCCACATGCACCGTCTGTGTGCTGGTGTGGGTGGCG
Source organism: Ophion slaviceki (assembly GCA_944452715.1). Taxonomy (NCBI): domain Eukaryota; kingdom Metazoa; phylum Arthropoda; class Insecta; order Hymenoptera; family Ichneumonidae; genus Ophion; species Ophion slaviceki. The sequence goes on from OX101789.1 coordinate 5,903,265, forward strand.
CAGGAGACCCTGTGGCTCATAAGCTCCTACTCTGCCCTACGCCAAGCTTGGTAACCTCCCATATGTATATTCTTCACTGCACCTTTATATCATATTTTCTTCCGATTTGCCTATTAGATCGACCTTTTTTCTGATGTCTAGCAACGATTCTCCAGACTTAAAGCAACATTTTCAGTGATACGCGCTTATTAAGGGAGGACACCACTGTAACCGCTTATTTCCGACCGTTTTCTTCCGAAATCTTTTTGAAGAAAGGAATAAAATACATGGTCAAAAGAACTTTTAGGCTTTATTAGGTGTATGTTGAAATATGTAACGAAAATTGATTTCTCAAAACAATACAAAATGGCGGGCTCGTGCCGCTGTAGCACTACTGGTTTTCAGCCAACGCTCTCCGCGGAACGCAGTAAAACTATCGTAAATGTAATTCCGGAACTAAGAGTGAAATATTTTCGTTAATTATACTAGTTTTAGCAGTCAAGTACGAGGGGAAATTAAAAAATAATGAAACAAAATAGAGACGAGTTTCAAAAAAGTTCGTTTTTTTCAACAATAATTTTCATATAAAAAGTGATATATTTTTTTACAATTTTCAATTAAGTGAAAAGCGCTCGTACTTGACTGTTAAGAGGTAAGGCCACAGTAAACTTTTCAAAAAATCGATATTTTTTTCTCGCTAAAATGGTGCTTTATCATCATAAAAATAAGTTACTATTCGATTTATAGCAAGACTTTTTTCACCGACTTTGAGCGTATAACGTAAGCCCACCTCTGGCACGCTCAGAGGCATATGTCAAACTTTAAACGCGTTTTTCTCGAAACAGCTTTTTTTCAATTGGCGTGAAAAAAAACTTCAACAATTTTCACTTGATTTACGTCAAATTTAAAAGTTATGCTCCTAATTGCATTTCGCAAAGAAGTACGTACGAAATTTCTGATTAATCGAAAACTTTTCATTTCATGAGCAGTTTTATACGAAATTTTTAACTAAATATTCAAGTCAAATTCAAATTCAAGTTCAAATACTTACAACTGTTGAATAAAACAATATTTTTCAAATTCCGAACGTACTTCTCTAGGTATTCTAATGTAGATTGACGAGAAGTTTGGTTTTTTGTGCTAGCTCAAAAGTTGTGGATGCTGAATGTCACACCGCGGAGCGCCTAAAAAAAGATAACAAAAGAAAATATTAGTAGTAGGCCATTTTGTACATCGAAAAAAATACTATATTTTTTTCTAGCAGCTTGATATTCATACTAAATAGATGTGTAATTAATTTTATGAGTGGATCACTCTTTCATACCAAAATAATTGTTAAATTTGCACATGATTTTATACCCGTTACTGTGGCCTCACCCCTTAAAGCAATCTAAGACGCTACGGTCAAAATTTCAAGTCGATGGGGCGAAAAATGTTCAAATTCTGCTGCGTGCCGATTACAAAAACATGGTTTTGAGAAAAACGTATTTGAAGTTTTCGGTACCCACTAGGAACCAAATGTACGAGTGAATTTGCAGAATCGTGGGAGCTTCTTGAGTCGGTGGGGTACGCGATTCTCGTTGGGAACGGTTTTTACTCTAACATCAAATTTTTGGACGGTATTTTGTATAGCTGGTACTGCGTTTACCGACGTGGCATCACCGAAGGCGCTTTCTAACGCTCGGAGACTCCCCTCAAAAAAAGCTCAAAAACCACTTTAAAACTGTTTTTTTTTCAGCTATAAACAAATATGCAACATATTTTTTAAGGCTCAAAGGATTTTTTTCAAAGTGTTTCGAAAAAAAAAGATTTTTTAAAAATTTTATAGTGGTGTCCTCCCTTAAGGGGCTATACCAGTGTGACACTTTTAAAAAATCGATTTTGTTTGCCTTTTTCGACAGTTTATACTTTCAAGAATATCATTATCATTTATATCAATATCATTTTATCTCGCAAAAATCGATAGTTAAATCTTTAAACGCGTTTTTCTCGAAATTAGACTTTTCAAATTTGCTGACATTGTAACTCAAAGAGCAATTATCCGATTGACTTGCAATTTGAACTGAGTGCTCTTGAATAGATTTACTCTACAATGACGTAGGATATTTTTGATTGGATAAAAATTGACGATTTGGCATTGAAAAAAACGACCATTTTATAGGCAAGAAAACGGACTTTTTTCATAACTACGCCATTTTGTTAGATTTTGAAAATTAGATTTTGTTAGATTTTGAAAATCCTACACCATTGTACAGGAAATACCTTCCGGTTTAACGACTTTTTTTTCTTTTTCGGTTTCAGTTACTCAATCGGCCGAAATCATATCAGCAGTGGAGGAACTTTTTTTTGGCGCCTCCGAAGGCAGCGCATAAGTCACTTGGATCTGAATATATTTCAATGTAAAAATTATGTAATATAGGTCAAATATATTTCTTAATTTTCCGAAACATTTAATTGAGTACTTTACTTCCAAAAAATTCCCGAAAATCAGACTGGGCGGCTGTCCTTGCGTGCTCTACAGACACGTCCCTTCCCTTAAAATCCGTTTGTTACTCGTGCCTGATATCCTTTTCTGTTATCGCCTTCGTTTAGTCTTCCAGGCATCCATCCATTCTTTTGCTCCGAAGGACCGTCGTTACGTAGTTAGCGATTAGTCTCCAATTGTCCGCGTCCGCCGTCATCAGTGTCGTCACATTGTCTGGTGTGATCGGTCCTAGTACTGTCTCCAGTCTACGTCTTTGCTCGGTCCAATGCCTATCAATATCTTAGCCATTGCATGATGCAATGGCAATATCTTAGCCATTGCATATATGTTAACTGCAATCACCAACCATACAAACATACATTTATTCTTCAATGCTATATAATATAGTAGGTTTTCATAAAACGGATATTCCCTGTTACTATCGAAATTTACTTCCCCAAGATTCTAATAGTAAACTGAAATATTTATACGTTCATTAAAAATGTTGTCTGTGATTTGCGACGATGTTTATAGTGATTTGTACCATATTATAAGGTCCGACCTGCTATGCATATAGCAGATATATATGCGAATTTGGTGTGTTTCTCAAGTGTTAGCATAAGTAATCAATGCCTGCCTACTAAATGCATAGAATATTTCGTAAATTCCCAATCAAATAAAATACGCAACTGAGAGTTCTACCTCGATGATTTTTTATTATAATTCGCCATTCCCTGACCTCCTCTAATGATTTATTTCGAAGAAAATATTTCGCCTAATCGGAATTGAACCGAAAACACAACTGCCTACTTTCTGCCTATCCTACGCACGCTGCCACTACACTACCGAGTACTTTTGGCATCTTAAGCACAGATATGGAATAAGAGATAAAAGTAATCCGGGCTGCACTTGCGAATAGCTGTTGCCTGCGATTTAGATGAAACTTTGTACAGATCTTTTGTTTCATAATATAAGTCACTGCTTAAATTGATTTTTGGCGCTTCGCAATAGTTTTGTACCATAGTGATTTATACCATATTATATGATACAGGTCGTATCATCAATCAATGCATAGCAATGTGTGCCCTACAAGAACAAAAGGTGAACTACAAGAAAAAGTGTTAGGGGCATGTGCACCCGCCTCCGACCGCTTCGAAATTTTGAAATGGGAATTCTCCAAAACGGAAGATCCAATTGGAATGAAATTTGTTGTGTGCATGCAGGAAGCTTGCTCCGAGAGCATGGTTCTCGCTATTTTCCAAAATTTAGAATTTTTTTTACAGTTTGTGGTCATCATGCGAAAAACTGTGAATTATTAACCATTGCATCGCATTTTCGGTAATTTGGCGGGAACCATGCTCTCGACAGTGAAAAAGCTCACATTTTAAGCTTTGTTTCACCTGTTTTCATGAACAAATGGCGGAGAAAACGCATTTTGAAATTTTTACATAAATGTAGCAAAAATGTACGAACAAAGCTCAAAATATTAGGTACGGGAACGAGAATTTAGTTCATCCGTTTTCTCACCGACGGCGCGCAGCTCGGTGGGTCCTGCTTTTACCGACCGCGCTCGCCTACTTCCGGAACAATTTATTTTTTGACAGGTCGAAAGCCGGAGCTATAACCTCGCACATTCGTTCGAAATATATTTCATACGATGTGTACTAGTGTGTGATAGAGTGCAGTTTGTTTACGTCACGTTGTGGCATGTTTTTTTTGCGGTGAAGAACGAAACGAGCCCGGTGGTCGAGGGCGACGCCTCGGGACGCCGGCACACCACCGACGAGAAATCCCGACAACGAAGCCTGACAAAGAAATAATCGACGAGAAAACCGCCGCGGCCGATCACACGAAGAAGAAGATCGAGGAACATAGTGACAGCGAGAAGGCCAAGGAGAAAACACCGGAAGTCGATGTACGTACGTGCTATCGTACTCAACGGCTTCGGGGATATCAAGGTTTACACCCGGGTTACAGGCACTAAGAAAACCTGAGCCTCAACTCTCTGAGGGTGAAATGCTCTTCCAGGTCAAAGGATGTTGCCTCAACTTCCAGGATCCTATGACACCGAGTCATCGATTCTGCACCGAAAACTCCGTTCATCATGGGCTCGGAGTGCGCTGATGATATCAACGCTGTTGGCAAGGGAGTAAAAAAGTTCTAACTGTTCGGCGGAGTTCATCGCGGTTCCGGCTACCTCGTTTTTTCACCTACCAGCCGGAACGAGCTACTTGGATGCGGCAACTATCACCATGAACTACATCGTCGATTACGTCCTACTATTCAAGGTCGCATGTATTATGCCCCGCAGAATCTTCCGATCCACAGCACCGGCGGAGGTGTGCGCCAGGCAATCGTTCAATTGCCAAAGACGATCGACGACGTCACAATCTTTGGTGTTTACAGCAAATCGAAATCCGAGGAGCTCAAGTCGCCCGGCACGATTGATCATCTCCTCGAGAGCGTGCTAACATTGTTCTCCATTGTGTCGGTGGCAAGGAGTGCAACAGAGGATGTGCCCTCCTAAAGCCCATGGGAAAATATGTTCTCTATGGCTCGAGCAACGTCGTGACCAGCGCAACACAGAGTTTCTTCTCCGTTCCCCGATACTGGTGGACTATGGACAAAATATTGCCGATGGAACTTTTCGAGAAGAATAAGCCACTGTCCACGCTGAATCTCCGTCGTCGGATGCATCAGCACCGTACGCATGCCTTCGCTAGGCGAGTGGTGGACAAGGTGTATCTAAATCAGGGTCACGGTATTTGTTTGAATTTATTAAAAAGGATGGTAAGATGTCACCGCCTTTCCATAGGGCAACTCTTTAGCAGCTTGGAAAGCCTAAAATTGAATTGTTGTAAAAAAATTATTGAAAACTTTCAATTTTGCGAAAGCGAGCATTTTTTTTAATTCGTTCAGGTCAAAATGATGCAGTGTGTCAAGAAAGGCGGACACCACCGTCACTGTCCATTTTCGACCGTTTTCTTTCGATTTTTTTTTTAAAGAAAGCAATAAAATACATGTTCAAAAGAACTTTTCGGCTTTATAAGGTATATATTGGAGTATGTAAAAAAAGTTTATTTGTCAAAAGAATAGAAAATGGCGGTGCACGAGTTGCTATAGCACTACTCGTTTTCAGTCAACCCTCGCCATGCTGTTGAAGTTTGCATCGTTAGAGCGCAACAAAAGCTCTTTATTTTATTTTCCATATTTTTATTGTTATAGAAAATCTTTTTTTTTTAGTTTATATTATCGATCGCTCAATAAATATCTTTAAAAATGATATTGTAAGCAGATTTTTGTAAGCAAAGTTGCGCTAAATAAATGAAAGGAATTCACAAATATTCATTTTCGTTGCGTTCCAACGATACAAACTTCAACCTCACACTCTCTCCGCCGAACGCAGTAGAACTATCGTAAATTTAATCCTGGAACTAAGAGTGAAATATTTTCGTTAGTTATGTTAGTTTTAAAAGTCAAGAACGGGGAGGAATTACAAATAATATTTTTTTTTATGGAAACGAGTTTGAAAAAAGTTCGTGTTTTTAACCATAATTTTTATATACCACTCCAAAAAATTAAAGGAACAGAACATTTCTTCATTTTTTAAAGTGTTTGTAGCTGTATATGAAAAATGGTCGCATCGAGAAGAAAAAAAGCCTTTTAAAGCTTCAAGTTTCTAGTTTCAAGATCTTTTGCCAACACTTTTTAGTGAGCTACGGTTATCGCGCAATCGTAAGAAGTAGCGGGGGAATTTTTTTTCCAAATTTATTTGTTTTTTTTCAAGGGTTCACGGGCTAGATAATTTTTTGCGTTTGTGTGCTCGTGGGACATTCCGTATAGAGAAATACGGAAGAAAGATGAACGTGGAGTAAAGTCCGTCTGGAGAAACTAAGAAACGATCTCGTGATCCGAAAGAGGAAGGAGAAGAATATACGAGACGCGAATTATCTCGCTAAGCCGGAAATGGCTTCGCTGACGCTTTTGACGGTCAGCCATCAAGGGATGAAGCCGCCAAAACCGTTTCACATTTTTGGTCAGTAGCCAAGCATACTCGGGACACGACGTCTTTTTCGCCTTCGTAACTCACCCAGTCACGTTACATTACTATGAAAAATCCTCGTTTGATTGTTCTCTTGATCTATTTCTGAAAATCGCGATTTGGCTCTTTATTGGCGCGACTAAGATTGAAGATTTAGATTCGTAGGAATAAGCGCTGTTGACGAGGGAATTGGACGAATAACGAGCTTGTTGATTGATCGATTGTAGGTTTAAAAAATGTTTTTTTTTCTGTTAATTATTTTTATTTATTATTCATAGCGTTGAAGTTTGCATGGTTGGAATCCAACGAAAGGTGTTCTATACATTTCAAGTTTTCTATTTCTATTATTATGCAAAATCCTTTTATATTTATTATCTATTAGGACGCTGAATATCTTCTCACTGTTTTCCAACAGATGGCGTTACCAGAACTGCGTGTGAGGTGACTCTGCAACACCGACCATGGCACAGCCAACTCACGCAACACAAAACTTCAGATAAAACGAGGTGGGGCTTCAACGTCCCTAACGTTGGTCAGTCTCGTACTAAGAAAACTTCCAGCCTACGTTACGAACGAGCGTTGCGCAAATCAATCCATCACCTTTTTGTATTCCAATAAAGTATTAGTAATTGTTACTTTCCCGTTCTTTATCGAACCCCACGCGCAGTCACCACACGTGTGTGTAGTTAAAAATGGTAACGCATCAAGTACTATAAGCAAGCTTGAAATTCAGTGTACGTTATTTCGCCGAAGTGTAAACAACTTTTTTCATAGTGTTAAACATGTCAAATTTCGTGTCAAAAAAATGTAATGCAGTGAATTTTACTGCACTACTTTATTTAAAAAAAAATGCAGCTGAACCCCACGGAATTCTAGTTGAGACCTACGGCGACCATGCTCTGTTGGCAATAACATGCAGATATTGGTTTAGACGCTTACAAAATAATGATTGATGTGTTGAATTGGAGGCATTACTTCACGATGACTCATGTCAGACGCTAGCTAAACTTGCCGAATCATTAGGAGTTGATCACACAACAGTTTCGAAACGTTTGAAAGCATCAGGAACAATTGTAGCATTGAAAATGCTTGGATGGATGGATGGATGGATGGATGGATGGATGGATGGATGGATGGATGGATGGATGGATGGATGGATGGATGGATGGATGGATGGATGGATGGATGGATGGATGGATGGACGGACGGACGGACGGACGGACGGACGGACGGACGGACGGACGGACGGACGGACGGACGGATGGACGGATGGATGGATGGACGGATGGATGGATGGATGGATGGATGGATGGATGGATGGATGGATGGATGGATGGATGAATGGATGGATGGATGGATGGATGGAAGGGTTCACGGGCTAGGTAATTTTTAGCTTGTTTATTCAGCTTTAATTTGGTTTTTTGTCTCGCTACGTCAATGTTTTGCTGAGATATCCGACTTTGAATGAAAAAAGATCCTTTTGTCTTTGATCATCGATATCTCAGTAACCAATGATCGCAACGGGAATTGAAGGGCAGCTTTGAAAACTTGAATAAATTTCCGACCAGCTGCTTTCGCTGTTGTTCAATAAAAAAAAAATTCACCCTTATCATTAATTTGAAAAAAAGGATAAAAAATGACTTTTTATGGTTTTTCAGTAAATCTACTACTACTTTACAAATATTGATGGAAAGACTAATGTTGCCTCGTTATTTTCAGCGTAATGTAGCCTCAATAGCCCTGTTAATTGTCAAATTTATCCGTCGAACCGTTTTTCCAGACTGATTGATCAACAAAACAATTGAAGGAACAAGTTCCTAAGCAGCGTGTAATCATGATAAAAATGGAAAGACCAATTTTCTTCGACATTTTTCAAAACTTTGCACTAGCTGCTTGTTAAATTTAAGAAAAAAAATCGAAAAGCTTCAATTTTTTTACCTATGTAAAACATTTCAGGAAACAATACTGACTCATTTTTCACACGATTCGGCGTTTGCGCATCATAATTTCACTCATCTTTAATTGCATTAATTAAAAGTTGATAACCCCAAGCTGTATTCAATAGTCGATCTGAGAACATTTATTCGACTAACTCTTGATATTTTCTACGAAGGTTTACGGAAGGGTTACGGAAAACAGATTTTTTTTTTCAAACTAGGCATGATCCAAAATTGAAAAAAAGTTAGTTTCCAAAAATATTAGATTATTTTTTTTTCCAAAACGTAAAAAAAAATTACCAAATAAAAGATTAGTTAAAAAACCTGTTCCTGAAATGTTTTACAAATAAAAAAACAATAGTTGTTTTTAACTTTCGATTTGTTTTCTTAAATTTAACAAACAACTGGCGCAAAGTTTTCGAAAAAAGTCAGACCAAATTGGTATTTTCATTCTGATGATCATTACACGATGTTTAGGAACACCACACTTCTTCCTTTGTTTTGTAAAACTTTGATGAATCGCTCCGGAGCAACGGTTCGATGGATCAATTAAAAAATTTACAGGGCTACTGGGGGTACATTAAGCAGAAAAACAACCTGGCAACATTAGTATTTCCATCAATATTTGCAAAGTAGTAGTAGATTTACTGAAAAACCATAAAAAAGTCATTTTTTGTCCTTTTTTCAAACAAATATTAATGTTGAAAAAAACGTTTTTTCTAAAGAATCAATGAAAGGGTCTTGTATGAAATTTATTCAAGTTTTCAAAGCTGCCCTTTAATTCCCTGTGCGATTATTGGTTCCTGAGATATCGATGGTCGAAGACGAAAGAATCTTTTTTCATTCAAAATCGAACATCTCAGCAAAAAATTGATGTAAATAGACCAAAAAAGACGTAGAGAGCCCAAAAAAACCAAATTGAAGCTGAATAAACAAACTCACTGACCTACACATGCATTCAACTGAAATAACATTCCCGAGCCCGTATACGCTTGAAAAAAAAAATTGGAATTGAGAAAAAAAGAGTTGAGTATTGCGCCTACCGACATGGTATCGCCGAAGATGCTTTTCAGCATCAGAGACGCCCCTAAACAATAGCTCAAAAACCACTTTAAAACTGTTTTTTTTTCTCTAGCTATAAACAAATATGCATGATATTTTTTAAGGTTATAAGGATTCTTTCAAAGTGTTAAAAAAAACTATCTTTCGAAAGTTTTACACTGGTGTCCTCCTTTAAACAATTCGCGATCGTAAAATATCACCTCTCTTCTGTAGAGCGAGACTCCTGCGATCGTCATTGCTAAAAAATTCGATCCTTGGAGAAACCTGCCGAAGATAAGTCCCGGCAGAGAGAAAAAATGCTAAATGTTTTTATTTTAGCAATAATTATAAAATTTCAGCACTCTTTCGCAGAAAAATTCCGAACACATTTGTTTAAACAATCAGCATTGTAAAATTATACAACTCTTTTGTAGAGTGAGCCCCGAGCGATCTCGCGCGCTCGAGATTTTGGCAGAGACCGAATTTGTCGACGATAAGCAGCATCGAGATTCCAAATAGTCCTCGAGCTTATTTGTTTCAATTAATTAAAAAAGGATGGGAGAATGCCAGCACCCTTCCAAATACGAGTCTCTAGCAAACACACCGTTTGCGAGCAAGTTCAACCGTAATGGAATTTACAACGATGACCGTCATCGACAAAAGAAATCGATTTGAGGCTATTTGTTTAAACAATTCGCGATTGAAAAATGTCACCGCTCTTCCGTAGAACGAGGCTAGCGATCTTTATTGCTCGAGAAGTTGACCCTCCGAGAACCTGCTGAAAATAAACCTTGGAAGAGATAAAAATGCCGAACGCATTTGTTTCAACAATGAGCATTGTAAAATGTTACCACTCTTTTGTAGCGTGAGTTTCGAGCAATCTCGTTCGCTCGAGATTTTGGTAGAGATCGAACTCGTTGACGACAAGCGGCATCGAGATACCAAATAATCTTCGAGCTTATTTGTTTAACTTCATTTAAAAAGAATGGGAAAATCCCAGTACCCTTCCACAATACGAGTCTCTAGCAAACCTCGTTTGCTAGAAAATTCAACCGTAGAGAAATTTCCACCGATGACCGCCGTCGACAAAATAAATCGATTGGAGGGAATTTGTTTAAACAATTCGCGATCGCAAAGTTTCATCGCTCTTCCGTAGAGCGGAGCTCGCGATGTTCATTGCTCGAGAAGTTGACCCTCCGAGAACCTGCCGAAGATGAACCTGAACAGAGGTGTAAAAATGCCAAACGCATTTGTTTAAACAATGTGCGTTGTAAAATTTTACTACTTTTTCGTAGAGTGAGTTTCGAGCAATGTCGTTCGCTCGAGATTTTGGCAGCGATCGAATTCGTCAACGATAAGCGGCACCCAGATTCCAAATAGCCCTCGAGCTTATTTGTTTGAATTGATTAAAAAAGGATGGGAGAATGCCAGCACCCTTCCAAATACGAGTCTCTAGCAAATCCCGTTTGTCAGAATGTTCAACCGTAACGAAATTTCCACCGATGACCGTCGTCGATAAAAGAAATCGATTCAAGGCCATTTGTTTAAACAATTCGCGATCGCAAAATTTCACCGCTTTTCTGTACAGCGAGGCTAGCGATCTTTATTGCTCGAGAAGTTAACCCTCAAAGATGCTGCCGAAGATGAACTCTGGCAGAGATAAAAATGCCGAACGCATTTATTAACACTCTTCTCCGAAATTTCGTCGAGAACTGTGGAGTACGTCATCTGTAGTTTTTTGCACTCGGTAACGATCCCTGCGTCTGCGAGTAAAGACAGACGGCTGAGAAATCCAAAGCGAGCGTTAACATTCTTATATGCGGCACTTCTTCTTTCTAATTCGTCTGACAATCTAATCGGTCAAGTATGACGAGAGACGTGTTTATGCGCATAATTTGTTTCCCATCAAATGCCGCTTCATTGTCGTTCACCTCATCGAACTGGAAGGTCCTTTCTCTGCGTCGCCGATTTCCATGTGCGTATTCGTTGTATTGAGGTAATTCTTTCGCTTTGACTTCGTATTAGTCGAAACGATCACGCAAATTGACGACATGCGCTTAGAGCGCATCACACAGTTGTACGACTGCTGTCAAATCGATGCTAACGCGTTGAGCGAAAGGCTCGCAAAGACACAGCACTCACGGCTCTAGCAAGAAAAGCGCCTGACACCAGGCAATCCGTGCGACACCCATGCAGCACCATGCGAGGGAGAAAGCGTTCACTCAGGCGCCACTACTTTCTCACAAGCACTCGCATGGGGCTAGGGTGCATATAAGGGCGACGCCGGCTCACGAATCTCAGACAAGCTCGCTCGAAGTATCTGATGTTTCACGTCAGGTACACGACTGCTTTCTCGCCTTTTGTACTCCCAGCTCGCATATGCGGCGGAGATCCCGCAAACCCAATCCGTAGGGACATACTCTCCAAAAGAGAGCGGCCACCTCACAGAGATCCAACGCTACAGCGTGGAAGCTCATGTAGGTTGAACTGCCACTCCGCTACACCAAGGAACACAAACTCTCGTCAACGGTCCACCAGAGTTAGCCACTCCCAGAAGGGACGCAGCCACCCAGACTTCTCCTGGAATCGAGTGGGAAGCTCCCACTCGACGCAGCACGGCAGAGAATCGACCCGAAGGAAGTCAGACTCCACAGCTGTGGCCTGGGGTCCGCACAACTAAAACCCTGCCTTCGCTGCTCTGGAGCGAGTCCACGAGCTTCCACTCAAACACGACACATAGATTGTAATAATAACCATGACACCAAACAATAAATGACGTGAATCTTAATACCATCGCCCGTCTCCAGTTCTCTCGACGACCTACCCCAGCGCTGCACCGCCACTCTGCGAAAATCAATCACCGTACAACGCGAGCTAGTGAACACGCGTTGAAGACTTTTATTAGTTTTTTTTCGAAACGCTCCAATATATTGCTCCAAGCCACGACCATTATAGCATTCTCAAGCAATCCAACTTGTTGCTAAAACTCTTCGGCTTCGGCTTTTGTGGATGCCTTTTCGAAAGTATTTTCTGCGATATCGTCAAGAGCATCTCGAAGCTCCCCCATGATTTGAAAAGTGCTCGGCACACTTCCGCCCTAGCTGACCATCGTGTACTCGGCAGACTTTTTGGAAACAGCATTCCGGGCTGATTCTCGATCTTCGATTATACTCTTGCCTACCTGGACGTAGATGCACTTATGAACACATAGACGTGTTGTACGAATGTACAAATTTTAGTTGCCCTCAAACAGGATTCAGCAGCTGCTCGTCCAACTAAATTTAGGGAATGCGCTGCGCATTCCCACGATAATTTTGGCTTGAACCCCACTGTAACAGCCCGACATATTGCTAGCATTGTCGTATGATTGTCCACGGCAATCCATCATGTCAATGTTGTTATCAAGCAATACCTCCAAGATCGCTCGCTCTATTTTAAACGCGCTGCGACCTTCGATGGGTATAAATGCTAAGAAGCATTCAAGAGGCTCTCCGTTTTCGCGTACGTACCGGACAATAAACCGAATGCGAAATATCAAACGTCGAATCTACGCTTATGGCATAATATTTAGAGGCCTTGACTTCCGAGATCAAGTTTTTAAGAAGATTTATTGTGATGATGTAAGTAAATCATCGCACTAAACTCTTCGAAAATATGTTTAGAAAAATAGAATACGTTTCCGTTTCCAGGATTTCCGAATCGAATGATGTCATTTTAGAGAAAAGGATCATTTCGAGCCATCGATTTGACAATACCCAAGTGTTGTCATATATATATTGCATATGTAACTTGCTGTCAATCTTCCCCAGCATATTTCCTCATATCGCAAGCTTGTGTGTATTTTCTCGATGTACAAGACTTCTCTCGTGTTTCACTTTCCAAAAATTTGCCTAAAAAATCATCAGATAATTGTTAATAACAGATAAACTATGCAATATTTTTTTTTTAATTCTACGCACTTCCATAGACAATGTATTTTTCAAGATATATTCAACATTTCAAGTGAATCGGTTGAAAATTGTCTGAGTTATGTTACCGGCCCACTTAAAAAAATGCAGTTTTGAGATAAACGCTGTACAGTCGGCATTTCGAAATTAATCGCTTCAAAAAAAGTATTGCATACAGTCACTGATATGTATGATAAACACCCTTTTGGTAATATCGATTTATTTTGTAGTTTTTCTGAAAAAAAATCCCCAAACAGCCTATTTTTTCGACCTCTAGAGTGGCCCAAGACCTTAACTCTTGTGACAGATACCATAGATGGTTCAAGAACTCTTTTAGTACGGTAGTAGCCCCTTCAACGTCGTAATCCTCATAATGTTATGGTATCTGCAGGAGGTTCAAATCATTACGTTGCGCGGCAATAGCGCAAGGTGCTTGATACCACGCTTTGACAAAAATTATTGATATAAAAATGCACTCTCCGTAAACCTTTGTCTTCAGTAGCGGGGACTCGGAATTGATTTCGGAACATGTAAATTTTTAACGCATAGATAGCTTTCGCCATCCACCTTGCTTGGTGTACAGCTCCTCGTGCTCGAGTCATCATATCTCTTTTGCCGCTGAGAAATAATTTCACAAGCTGCAAAAGTTATTTATAATCGTTTTTCGGTTGGAGATTTTCTAGCATGTTCTCAATGCAAGCTCGAGTATGTTTTCGTTGTCGGGTGATCGGTGATCAGGGTGCCTGCATCTACTTCTTGTGACGTTAAGTAACTCGCGTGATCTAGAGTATCCCATCTGTCGCGAAAGCGAACAAATATTGGTTCATTCGGCCCAGAGGTTATACCACCCATACAGGTACATGTATCACCTGTACAGGTACATGCTGTACCCATACAGGTACATCATGTCTCTAATAGAAGTTCGTGGACATAACGCCGGAAACTACAAGCTCCGTTTTCATTTCCGGTATTTGATGCCATCGTATCAAAACTCATAGCTACGATATTTTCCTGAATGCCCCAATCTACGATAGTCCCGTGTACAGCTGTTGCAGTTTTTAGACCTGTCTCTTTGTCGAGTTTTGGCACTCCGAGGAGCTGTTCAACGTTTCATGTGGACACGATAACTAGAAGTGGACCCAAACAAACCCAAACAAACTGGAAGGCGGTCTATCTGCTTACGGCTCGTTAATTCCGGTAGCAACTTTCCATCTCAGTGAAGTGTTAATTGAGCGAAAGATGGACAATTTTTTAAACCCTTGCAGCCTCTGGGAGCCGGATCTTCTTGCGGTGGCACCTTATTGTCGATTGACTCATTTTCAGTGACGATATATCATGTCCCAACAAATCAGCAATTGTCGATACTATGAGTGGCTTTCCAATCTGTTACCTTTGTCCTGTCCAGCGCTAAACTTCAGTGGGAGGTAATAGTACCCAATTCAGCAGAAGTCGACGGTTTCGGAACAAACCTCGGGACAAAATCAGGATCAGGTCATTCGGAACTATCAGTATTTTCCTTTTTTTCTCTGTTGTTGCAAATAAACCAGTCACGATTTCTGTCATTTTTTGGCGGACCCTTTGTTCTCGAGAATCTTTGGTAAGCCCCGTAGCTTTTGGCTTGTTATCAGTTTTTTAACTGTAGCATGCGCAATATTAAAGAGACCATTCAACTCGTTACGGAAATTTGCTTCTTTGATTACCAATTTATTAGATCTTTTTGATTTATTATTTTGGTTTTTCTAGCAATGCCCACTTACGACGAAGCTGTTCAATTTTTCTAATCGCACATTGTTAACGACATGTGCGAATTGATTCGTCATGCCCGATGCGTAACAAATCTACGGCAACAATATTAGCGCTCGCACGAATCGTTTCCTTTAACATAAGGTGATAATATGAAAAAAAAACAGTCAATATGGCCCTTTTTGTTGACAGCTCCGAGCGTGCGAATTGTTATTACTGCCGGCCAACAGGCCAAACCCTCGATAAATTTCTTCGATTTTCCATACTCTGGCAAGAAAACGAAAAATGAAGCGCTTACGATGATAAATCTGATATCTCGTAAGCAGTAGAATTGTTATGATTGTATTTTCCTCAGAGAATCTTCACTTATGATAAAAGATTTTTCCCGTGACTTCTTCGGGGCTTCTCACATACAAACTACTCGACCGCAACTCCACCTTGCACCTTGATTCTCGTTCTGCAACACCTTCAGAAAGATACTTTATGAGCGTGTTGTGCGCGAGACCTAGCCTGCGTGGCGGGAGATACACGAACAAAGGGGATCCAAGAGGGGGCTGCGAGGTTGTAAGGAGAACCTTCCTGGTGGACCGCTGCATCACGCAAGACGCGGTCCAGCACAAACGTAACCTGTCAGTCGCTTGGATAGACAACCGTAAGGCGTTCGATATTGTCAGTCGCAAACTGATTATCCACCTGCTCGAACGCCTTTCGATGAGCCCTTACATAGTGGGATGCATTAAGCAGCTCATGCCGCTCTGCAAGACACACTTTGCAGTTAATACTAGTGAAGGGAACATGTCGACTGGAGTGGTGGGGTATAGGAGAGGGATTCTCCAAAGAGATTTTCTCACCCCCTCCAGTTTTGCGTCTCACTATTACCCCTATCAATCACCTTGCTGGCGGCACGCGGGTACGAAGCGGGGCCCCCGGGGGGCGAGGAGTCACCCATCTATTTTATATGGATAACCTCAAGCTACACGCTTTCAGGGAGGGAGGGCTTAAGCTCCTCTTGAACATCGTAGCAACGTACACGCGGGCGGCTGGTATGGACTGCAGATTGGACAAGTGCGCTGTTCTTCATCTCAGGAGAGGGTGTGGTGGCTGATGGACGGGAGTGTTTTCAAAGACCTAGACGCCGGAGGGTCTTATCGGTATCTTGGCATCAATCAGCGCTCTGTACAAGACGCTGAGGGTGTCAAAGGGGCCCTCTGCAGCGAGTATAGGCGGCGTCTCAGACGAATCTGGAAATCAGATCTGACTAGGAAAAACAAGATCACTGCCACCAATATGCTCGCTGTCCGGTTCCTGCCCTACTCATTTGGCATCGTCGAATGGCGTAGAGACGACCTTAAAAAGCTGGAAATCGGCACACGCAAGCTAATAAACATCTAACGGAGTCTGCAACTCCGATCTTCCACCCCGCACCTTTATATGCTGCGTCGAAGCGGCAAGTGCGGGATCTTAGGATTGAAGTGTCTTCATGGCCGCATTGTCCTCGGAGTGGCAAGTCATGTAATAACGAGCTCGGACCCGCTCCTGGAGATCCTGCGCCAGCATGAGCTTCATGGGGTGAGGACATCGCTTCATAAGGCGGCAGAGACCCTCGACTTGGAGTTCCGCTGGCACCGTCGCGGCGCCTTGCGAATAGACTCCGTCGCTCGGTTGCTCAAGTCCCGACGTCGGCGGACAATCAGGGCTGCCGAGCAGACTGTCCTAACTCGGCAGTCTTGATGCTGCCGACGGGCGAAGTGACAAGACACTTAAGACGAAAGAAACGTGCGCGAGTGCTACGACAGTGCATCGACACATCTACGGGCGTAGGGTTCTTTGCCATTTGACCCTTTTTAAGACCGAATGTAAAATATGCTGGAAAGTTAGAGAGTCTGCCTCCTTGGGGCGGGGACGGTAAACCCGACTCGTAAGGCTCGGTGGGCCAAGTGACTCATTAAACCTGAACCAATCAAAAATACCACATAATACAAGTTTAACACTTGGAAGTGTATCTAGGTGGGTATGAGCGCGTAGCTCGAATACCACAAAATAATCGAGTCCAATAATAATAATAATCAATGTCCTGACTCGGCAGAACCTGGACAGACCCATGCACGGTGTGTTTTTCCAAAACATGGAAGAGCTATCCGCCCAGCGGACCTTTTCCTTTTTGCGGTCAGCTGGACTGATGCCCGAGACCAAAGGGTTTATCTGCGCCTGCGAGGACGGAGTTATCAACACCCTCGTCTATCGTAGTCGCGTTATGGGTTAGCCTCTGCCGACAATTTTGTGCCGTGCATGCAAACAATCACTGTATGGCTATATCCACAATGTGGCTGTCATGATCCATCGTCATAGCGCGGCCCTAAGGGTGTTGTATTACCATCCACGGCACTTTTATTCGATAGATCGGGAGCCCGTGCCGACTTATTTACCAGAAGATAATGAGTCCGTTATTATGGGCGAAAGAGACCAGGTTCATTGGAACTTCTCGTCCGCAATCTTCGGGCCGGTTCAAGCGACTAAGCTTGATGTCCTCTTTGATTTCGACGACAAGACGACATACGTCATTAAGTTCTCGTCCCGGGGATTCAGGGTGACTCTCGTTAGCCTCATCATCGGCGCGCTTGGGGAGATGAAAGATTCTTTTGTGTCAGGCCTCGCCGGCGTACCGGTTTGCAAACCCGGTGTCCGGTTGCTAGCGGGTCGCATGCAGAAGGCGGTCATACTTGGATCCCTCCGTAAACTCAGGCAACACGATTGTGGACTGCGGTAGCCGCTCACCCTCCGGCTTGAGGGAGCGGCTATCGCAGAGCGATATTTGATTGTTTTCGTGCGTTTCTTTGACTGGGTGACAGCCAAGGTGGTGTCGGAACCCTCGAGTGTTCCCCAGCATTATTGTTTCGGTCTAGATTAAGACCGAGTCTAACCCCCGGGGGTAGTTGAATGTGTCCAGTGTAAACTGAGAAAGTTCCCGTTGCCCAGATCAATAAAATCCATTATCATAATATAATGTTAAAAATATACTTGTTATAACGATAACGATGAAGATAAATGTTTGTGTCAATACGGTCGATAATGCTCATTTTATACATATGTAAAATATTAACGAAACTGCCGATTGTGGCACCACGGTACCGCGAGCAATCAATATCGGGATCGTTAAATGCTTTTCTTCTGACATTGCTACTGGTTTTTGGTGACGATACCGTAAAACGATTGTAGGACATGTTTTCAACTATCAAATAACGCAGTAATGCTTTATGCAAAAGTGAACCATCTTCGAGATATATTTTTTTAGAGTGAGAGGCAGGCGACTTAAAAAATTGTTTAAAAAAAACTGCTGTATGGAATCAAACCTTTGTATTAATTGTAGATTGAAACCCGCTGCGTTGGTCTAGTGGTTAGCGTGCTGCGGATCGGGAGGTCGCAGGTTCGAAACCCAGTCGCGTCACTTTCGTCGTGAAATGTTTTTCTTCGACATTTGTCGGCGAAAGACAACTAGTTCCGTGACTGGGAGGCAAATTTGGGACCGGCTGCATCGGTATAGGTTTTTCCGCAGTTTCGGAACGTTTAAATACGATACAAAGGGGGAAGTCGATTGCGGCCGCAAGGTGGGGGGTGTGAAATGGGAGGTAGGGGGGAGTTATGGAATGGGCGATATAAGGAGGGGATAGTGGATTGGGAGGTAAGAACAAAGTTGAGGCGGATTGGGGCTGGTAAAAGGGGAAAGACCCTGTACAGCTGGAACAAACCAATAAAAAAATATATTTGTAGATTGAGGACACAGTAACAAAGAATTATCAATAATCAAGTAAGAATAATCATTAGACTTGCAGTTTTAACCCCCTAATACAAAAATGTTTGCAGATTATTCTTATTTTATTGTTGATAATTATTTGTTACTGTGCCCTTCAACTACAAATAATAAAAAAGTTTGATTCCATACAACGGTACTTTTATAATTCATTTTTAAAGTTGCCTCACTTTTGAAAAATTATAAAAATAATATCTCGAAAACGATTAACTTTTGTATAAAACATTACTGGGTTATTTTATAGCGGAAAACGTGTCCCACAACCATTTCAAGAGATCGTGACCAATAACTAGTAGCCCTGTATTTATTCTTATTCCGTTTCAGAAAGATATGAAATCTCCCTAAAAAATCTTTAACACGTCAAAAAACGCCAAGTAATAAAAAGTTCCCTTGAAAACATTGTCGCTTGTTTCACTCTCTACAAAATTAAAATTAAACTCGAAACATTTTTGATTCCATTCCAAACAATGGTTTTATTTAGATGGTTACTTTTTCAATTTGAACGTACAAATGAAGTGAAGCAACTTTTCATGAAAAAACCAAGCAAGTTTTTATAAATGTACACACAATTGTCAAATCCTAGAAATAATATTTTTCTCAATATTTTATCTGAAAAACCATATTACTATTATAATAAAAAATTCGAATTCCGATTATAGAAAAGTACCACAAGTATGTATCACAACCAGTACACTGGAAATGCTGTGCAACGATTTGGCATGCATGCTTAACCCTTGTGTTGCCACCCGGGTACCCGGTACCGCGATAGAAAAAGCATGATTTTCGTATAGTATATCATAAAAAAAAGTTTGTTGTAAAAATATAATAAGTAAATATGGATTAATATATAAATAATAACAATATATATTTATTTCGAATTGTTTATTTATTGAATGCACTGTACATAATAATAGCTGTCACATTTTGCAATGTAATTGTTGGACAAAAATCATGGAGTTTTCGTTTTTTGCACAGTAATATATAAATACTGTATGAAAAATTACGAGAAAAAAATTAAATTTCATTCTTTTACACAGATATATTAGAAATCAATGATTACAATTCAAACAGGTTGTGATTTTTGCTGTGTGCTGATCACGAACGGACTTATTACAGTCAACGCAAGACTTCCTTGTCTTTTTTCTCTTTCGAATAGGCTGCTCGTTGCAAATGTAGCATGATCCAACTACAACTTTTCTACCACTAGCGTCTCGTTGATCGTTGTTATCAGTTATCGCTTCTGTTACTGGCCTTTCATAGTAACTTTCGATTGCGACTTTCGTTGCATGATTTCGCATGACTTGTTCTTCTGAGAGCTGGCGTAGACTCGTCATCACTTTTGTCATCTTCTTCGCCGCGTCATCTCCTCAAGTACTCATCTTTTTCAGCGTAACTCAATGTAAACAAATAAAATAAATTCATGTTTTACAATAATATTGCACTTATAATAATATTAAATATATAATACAAATATTGTATTTATTATATTTACGTTACCTCAAAAACTCAGCTCTCGATAATTCCTCCATCTTTTTGCTTTCTGCTTCTGTTTTCCACAAACATAATGCACAAGTTCCATGCACACTTCACTAAATAATATTGGAGTATGCCAGAAAATAAAAACAGCGGATATAACACGCACACATATACCAAACTATCTAAACTCTCTCATCAGTGACTGCACGTCTTGCTTCTTCGAGCGAACGATACAAACTGAGCTATATGGCTTTATTGCTCCAAATATATAGGCATGTTTGTGTCTATGTATTTCAAAAGTGTTCTCGAATATTCTTCAGGTATAAAAGAACAAACACATCGACCTTTCTGCTTCTCTTTGATGTTCAACATCCCTGGCTGTCCCAGAAACGAGAAATTTGCGGTGTAGCTGCGCACGTTTTATACCTGCTTTAGGACTCCCAAGGTCACGGAACATAATTTAATTGTTACATTCAGGTAGGAATACGTTCCCAAAATATGAATAATTAAATATTGATCGACTACATATAATTATTTTTATTTACAATGGACTTTCACCAATAATTTCGTAGGCGGGGTACCCGGGTACCCGGGTGGCAGATGCTGTGAGTTTTTTTGGGTGGCAACACAAGGGTTAACAAAAAAAGCTCGCCCGCGATTTCGTTTTGCCAGCAACTTGACTATCAGGCTAAAAAAGATATAAATTGACGTAATTTATTATGTAAGTACATACCAAGTTTCTGATTCCGCAAAGTATAAATCAAATCCGTAATGAACCCCTAGACCACGCGGTTCTTGAAATCTCATTTTATTTGCATGATTTGAAAAGTTATGTCGAAGTATTTACTTTCTACTCTATTGCAGAACTACAATACATCTCATGAAATCTATCGCGTCGTATAAATTTCGATGTAATGGGCATACTTTTAGCAGGCTCTAGGTTTAAATTACGGTGCGCCACAGATGGTGGAAAAGGAATAGCGATATTACTCTCGAAGCCTATCGCTCCATTTTCGATAGTCTATCCAAGTACAATTGAACATTTCATTCCTGGTAATCCTGATATACCTGATACAATAACTAATGCAATGATACAATTTGAAATAATCTAAGTACATAAATTCTTACAAAAGTTGCTTATGCAAGAGGCTCTGGCAGATAAACTCGTTTTCCATCCGTAAATTATCGATAAAAAATATTTACCACAGGTTTACCACAGGTATACTTACGGTCACAACACTTTTCCGGAACACAAAAAATTCGAATTTTTGTCACAAATAATTCGACGATGGTCACACGGGTCGATTCTACACAGACCGCGCGCATACGATCTGACGCCTTCGGCTGTCGGATCAGTAGTAACGCTTTATTCAAATTTCTAACGATTCCTACGTATAGAGGATATTCCAAACTCCAGGTAAATGGCGACACAAGTCCCATTCAAAGCCAGGAACTATTGTGTATATTGGCCCAAAGTTGATCGACGGGTCGTTTCTACCCACGGTGACCACGAAGGGTTAATTTGAACTTTGTAGATAGTGCAACAACCGATCACGTTTTCAAGGGAAATTTTTATTACTTGGCGTTTTTTTACTTGTTAAAGTTTTTCAGGGATACCTTTCACAAAATATTTTCTCAAAAACTGTATCAGGCACGGGAATTTTGCAACGACCAGCGATTTGCTTAAAGTGACAATTACTGGGCCAACTACCTTATGTTAGTTTAAGGAAGTTAGGGTTATTAAAAAAAATTGGATGTCTCAAAATCCTATTAAAATAGACACGAGCTTTGGCAACGTCACAAAGTTCTGTCGTAATTCGAGGCTGTTAGGTTAACTGCAGTGACTGTCCCAGGTTACAGCTATGTTATACGCGTTTTGTGCCGTCGGCATTTTGAGACGTTATGTCAGGGGGACAAATGATTCAGAAAAAAGATCAGTGCGCCGCAGAGTTTCCGATAGAAAACACAGTATGTTAGTATTCGTGCCCACAAGCATCGTACTATGCTCACCGAAATTAGACAAAAGAGAGTACGTCATCATCATACAACCTCACTTTTTCGAAAATTTGTCGCATATTTTTCCTATTAGGTGTTGGAATTAATTCGTAGCGTTGTACAAGAGATGGCGTTGGTAGTACAGTATTTCGTTGTTACCGACAGTAATGTATTCATCGTGAAACAGCTATCATTGAATGTCATTTGCTGCACATAATCTCTTTTGGAATCGTAAATAACAACACTTTATAATTTATTGAATATGTCAACATTTGTGCCGAATAAAGTGATTTCGCGGGGAGTTTTACTTCCCGCTTTTTTTTCCGTTTTTTTTTGCATCGAATTGTCACTGGTGATGAAAAGTTGATCCATTAAGACAGACCGAAGCGCAAAAAGTCATGGGTTAAGCCCGGCCAACCATCAACATCAGAGGCAAAGCCAAATCCATGGGCCTAAGCTCCTGCGCGGTGTTTGGTGGGAATACTCCGAAAGACACGGCAAAGTCATTTTGCTGCACGACAATGCTCGCCCGCACGTTGCAAAACCGGTACAAACATATCTCAAAACACTTAAATAGGAAGTCCTACCCCACTCGCCGTATTCTCCATATATCGATCCTTCTGATTACCATTTGTTTCGTTCGATGGCTCATAGCCTGTCTGAGCAGAAGTTCACTTCTTATGAAGATTGTCAAGAATGGGTCGATCCGTGGATTGCATCTAAAGACGAGGCGTTCTTCCGACACGGTATTCATACCCTGCCCAAAAGATGGTCAAAAGTAGTAAAAAGCGAGGAGCAATACTTTCATTAATGTATTTTTTTATTATCATTAAAAACATTTTTTTTCATTAAAGAAACGCTACGAATTACATCCAAGTCCTAATACATTCTCATTAATTAGATCGGTAACCTGTCTTTCTTTTCGGTAAGATTGTTCTGTACACTATAATGCACACGATATTCATTGTTTTTGCGTCACTTTGTTTACATATGCGGGATCTATACGCGAAAAAGTGAAATGGTAGCGACGTTGCCCCATACAACCAATGCGATGAAGCGGAGATTGACGTAGACTTAAGGGGTGAGATCCAGTTAGAGACGTGAAAAAACGAGCATTTTCAATAATTTTTTTATAGTAATTAGGTTTGTTTTACAAAAGTGGTTACATAGACTTTTTATGTTATATTTCAACTTGACTTGTACACATTTTCAAAGAAAAATATTGATTATTTATAAAAATATCGCCATCTTTGTCGGACCCTCTTCGACATGTAGTGCTTTGTGGTGATCATCATAAAATTTTACGGTGACCATCATTAAAATTTTACGGATCATTCGAAATAAAAAAAAACAATAAAAATCATTAGTTTAATAATAAATCTAGTCCTTAATCGAAGCTTTTTTTAAATTAACAAAATGGCGGCTTCCGACAGATAATTTCCGATTTTCGACAAAAAGATCGCTCGCTTATTGTTTAAAAAAATAGAAATTTTCAACGAAAATGAAAATCCTTCGATTAAGGACTAGTTTTTAATGCTATCAATAAACACACCAAATTTCATCAAAATCCATCGAGTGGTTTTTGAATTATAGTGGTCACCGACTTGAAAAACATAGTTTCGAGAAAAACGCGTTTAAAGTTTTTCGATGTGAATACGGTATTATTTATTCATAAAATTTTGAGCTCAATGGATGAAGCTAAAGTTTTTTATGTATTTGATCCGCTGAATCCGAATATCACAATTTTTACCGAAAATTCGAGCATTCAATTGTTTATAGCTAATTGATAAAACAATTTAAAGTTAAATTAAAGTTTTTCCGGATGAATTATTTTTTAAAAATATTTTGGGCATTTTTAAAACGAAAGTATTCTTTATAAAATCTTGCTAAAGTTCATAGTTTTTGCATAACACATTTTTTTTAATTTCTGAAAGAGTTTTCCAATTTTACCCTTGATTTATGTATAGAAATACTAATTAAAAAATTACATCGAATCATCAATTCCTGACCCATACAATGGGGTTTCTGCCGATGTGGAAGCTTGCAATATATCAATTTGTTGTTGTCTTCGAAGCAAACATTTTCAGTTACTAACAAGACTATTTATAGAATATAATAGGGGGGGGGGTAGAAACCAGCTGCTTGCAGCTGCCGTCCGCTACCTGCCATGGGGACCCGACGCCCCTTCACTAATTGTGGGATATCCCGGAAACTATTCATTGGATTGATTTGAGATTTTCAGGGAATATTTTCGAAACATCATTCTTCAAGAAAATGTTTAAAAAAAGATTTTTTTAAATTCTGACTGTATCTCGGCCCTTACAAATGTAGAGGGAGGGCGAGAGAGGGGAGAGAGAGAGAGAGAGAGAGAGAGAGAGAGAGAGAGTTTTATTTATGCCCTGGCAAGCTTTGGGGCGAAGCAGTAAAAGAAATGATAACAATAAACAATACAAATAGCAACAATAATCATAGTAACGCAATAATAAAGGTATCAATCAAGATAACAATAGTAATGATAGTCGCAATAATGATGGTAGTAATGCTAACAGTGACAATAATGGTAGGTTAACCCTTACTTGCCACTGTGGGGTTCGAAAACCCCCATCCACTTTTTTTCTTATGCGAAAATGTATTGATGTGTATTCTACAGAAGTGTGGCAAGTAAGGGTTAATTTTTATGTTTGGCTACATAACCTACATGGGCTTTTAAAGCAAGCTCCTTAGATGATCTGACACAATTTTCAACAAAAAGATTCAACAGTTTGTTTTTTATAATAATTTTCGTCGCTGGGGTGTGAATCAACCTCAGTGTGCCAAGTAAGTAATTCTACAGATGTGTGACAAGTAAGAGTTAGGTATGCGGCGCAGTAAGTCGCCAGCGCGACTCATCATATACATAATGAGGAGAAATATTTGGCTCTATAATACGGATAAGATAAGGATAAGATAAGGATTAACAGAAAGGGGCGAATAGAGGGTGAGGGGGGGGGCTGGAAATCGAAACTCTTAGGAGCAACAGGCCAGTTCACCAAAAATTAAATATCTCATCGCTCCATGTCACATTCGTATGCCTACCCTACTGTCTTTGGCTCGGCGCCCGAAGAATTCGTAATCGTGATCGGTCTCTCCGGAGATTTCAAGTAACAATATTTGGGTCGCTCGAAAAAAACACATATGTATTAATGTACGAACGAAAAGGAAAAAAATACAAAATCGAGTGGGAATCATATTTATTGAGGGCAATTTTACAGCAAGGCCGATTTATTTATATGCATGCGAGTAGAGGAGCTAGGCCGATTCTAAGCCACTTTTGGGGGGAGGGTTCAGGGGGAGGGTCCAGGGGGGGTCCAGAGGGCAAGGTTCCCGGGGGGGGGTACATGGGGGTGTCCAGAGGGCGGGGTTCCCGGGGGGGGGGGTACATGGGGGTGCTCAGAGGGCGGAGTGTCCGGGGTGGGGGGGTGTCCAGCGCGGGGAAGCCAAGTGCGGTGGTACGGCGGAGGGGAGTCGTCGGGCGTGTGTGACATCACAAAGGGGACTTCTGTCGAGGGGGACCATGTGGTCCGTGGGGCGTCTGGCAGAGAAGCCGCCGTCGATAAGTATTGTGTGTGTATGAAGGGCGACCTTTCAACGCCCATTATTTATGACATGCAGCTGGTTCCATTCCGAAAGACAATGTCAATGCATCCACCCCGTCTCAAAGCTCACCGACAGGCAGGCCCTGACAGGTTTCTTGGAAAAGCGTGTGTGACAACCATATATGGGTCGGAAAATTTCCGGTAATATGAAAACGCTAGGCGCCACATGAAGGGCGGCGCCTTTCAAAGTCCATTATTTATGACATGCAGCTGGTTCCATTCCGAAAGACAATGTCTATTGCATCCGCCTCGTCTCCAAGCTTGCCGATACTCGAGACAGGTCCTGACAGGTTCCTCAGAAAAAAAACTATAATCTTTAGGGCTCAAAGGGAGCGCGGATGGACCACTTGAGCGCAGCTCTTGAAAAGTCGAGGTTTCCATTCCGAAATATAACGTTAAGATGTTCGCATGTGCGAGTATGTACGCAGTGCATCCGGCCAAGCACCCCCCGGACTTGACCAAAAACGAGCTCGAACCGGTTCCAAAGGTCTTGCTCCTAAAATATTGGGGTAAATATGTTGGCTTATTGTGGGATCGTTTGCCAGAACATCATCGGAATGGCAGTGAAGTGATATCATATCTTCCATGCTTGGAGCATTATAATACACCACAGATTAAAGATCACATCCACCTCAACGTCGGGAGTGTACAAAATGCTGTGAACGTGTTTGAACCTGTTTTTCGGGAGCGCGAAAAAACTTCGGGGGGGGGGATTCCCACGGTTCTTCGAACGTATTCAAACTTGTTTTTCACGATTGGAAAAGAGGGGGGGGTGAAAATTTGAGTGGGAGGCTTACGAGGGAGCTTATAATTTCGTGGGCCAAGCTCAGACTGTGTTAATCCACTGCACTACCAACATCTAAAAAGAACTTTGAAAGTGCGGGGAAAATGGATCTCTCGAGTATCAACAAAGTCGGTCGGATGGCGGAATTCCTCCCAACGAAGAAGCTGTCAGAACTCCCCGTTAAGTCGGAACGACTAATCTCCGACATAAGGGCCGTACAAACCAAATTTGGGAAACGCCACATCGCGGACATCGCGGATGAGTTTTCTGTCTTCTTACCGGCGCGACTTGTGAAGGCTTTCGACCAAGATCCGACAATGTTCGAGAGTATGCTGCAACTGGCGCGCAATGGTCAACTCTACATGAAGTACATTGGTGGAAAATACAACAGCGTCGAGTTCCATCGAGTCTGAGTATGGTGGAAAAGAACGCTCGTGAAGGCCCGGTGGAAACAACGAGTTCAACAGCAGCCAGCATCATCACCATCGTAGAGTGCAAGGACTATTTGCATCACAGTCATCATCATCGTAGAGTTTTCGACGCTCGAGTCTGAGTATGGTGGAAAAGAACGCTCGTGAAGGCCCGGTGGAAACAACGAGTTCAGCGGCGGCTGGCATCGTCACCATCGTAGAGTTTTCAACGCGTAGTGCTATGTAAAAATGTACAAAGAAAACTTTTTCATCGAATATAAGGTAAGAAAAAAAAAATTGTCGTCCGACTGCATTCGCCGTAGATATAGGAAATAAATGGAGAACGATATTTGTTCAAAATGTTTTTATTCATTTAAAAAAATCCCTCGCTCACACAACGCTTCGTACACAGAGAGCCAGCTTTTCAACGACTTTACATTCGCTTTGGCGCAATTGTATTTTCTATTGAAGGAATGATGGGGACATTTAACGTTTGCGATTTTCGGCAACTTCTACAGCGATGGACAGTTCAGAGTCTCCAGATCGATGACTTTTATTGCTGAATCCGTGAATCTCGATAGCCATGAGCACTTCTCGAATCTCTTGGCATAGATCGTAGGAGCTCCTTCCAAGATTCCTCGAATTGTCGTTCTAGCTGCTTCGTGTGGTATGCCGCCGTGTTCCCATCGTATTCCATGATAATTGCGTTTCAGCCACTTGTTTGTCATTTTGTACTTGGCCGGTAAAGCGTCCCAGGCGAATGGTGCATCGAAGAAGAATGTCAGCGGTTCAGCGTTCTTCTCATGGAGTTTGACGATGGACATCTCCTTTAGGACAAATTCGTTGACGGGTCTGTTGTAGCCCTGCACATCGACGATAAGCTCCATGTTGACTGAAGTGGACGCGAATCGTCGGCATGATTTTATACCAATTTTTTAACTCCACCACTGATTGGATTGTACTCGATAATACGATCATGGATGATCATACAGTACGCTGAAGTTTGTGGCGGAATATTGTTTTTCAATTGAAACTCAAGAGGCACGTCAACAGGGCCGGACTTGAGCGAATCGTTTTGTTTTGAGCAGTAAATGACAACGAGGGGGGCTTTTTCTAAAAATTCCACCCTGCTCAGTCATGGTTCAGCCTCTTTGTTGTAATAGGTCGGTTGAAAATTCGCATACATCTCATAGAGAAGAGCATATTGATTTTGATCAATGTTCAAATTCAAATTTCCATATGACGTCGCTCAGATTACAATGATCAAAGTGGGTCGCATTGTGTTGTTTCTTATTTTTCCGTTCTGTCTGCAGTGCGAGTATGACATATCGTGGCTTCTCCAGCTGATTCGAAGTTTTCACAGACCACACGTGCCTGGAGGTGGCAGGCAGTAATGGATATTCATACAGTTCCCATATTCGGAAACTCATGGAGATTGGTGCATCTTTGGCGAGAAACTTTAACAGTTGAATTGTTCGCTGATCCGAGACTGTCACATACGGTACGAGCCATTCTATTTTATGCAATGCGAGTTGGTAGTCTTCGGGCGCTGTTTGTACAATGGCATTGTCGTCGGTCTTTGATCTCGTGAGAATCAACTCGTGCTTGGCATTTACGACAATTTTCCGATAATCTTCGGCAAATCCGAGAAGCATGCTGAGCGGTATACAGACATCAAAGTTTCCTGATACATCTACAATCTGCTTGGTCTCTTCGACATGGAGCCATCCAGTGTTCTCGAGCATAGAGCTTTTGGCCGGTGAGAGAGATGAATATCCCTTAATTACACTCGTAATACCGGCATTCTTATTACGTACGATTTCTATGGCATTCAACTCGTATCGCACTTCCTCAAACAAATGACAAATGGCGTTGTTGACGAGACTTGTAGCAGTGGTTGGCGCCCCGTCACGCTTTGATAATTTCCCACATCTGTGTAGGGAACTCTTGCTCGGCAGGATGGAGAGGTCTTGATGTTGGATGGCAATACGGACTTCATCGCTGTTATTGAAGGTTGAAGATGCATATGGTTGATGAGCGTGAATCTCACAATGGACGATGGATTCATCAAAGACCACGGGCGTCTGAATGTTTACAATTTCGTCTTCCACTTCACACAACAGATGCACAGAGCACAGACTAAATAATTTTTTACACGCTTTCGCCATGCACTTTGAGACCCAAATTCTTCAAGAGTAGCACGTTTTGAGGTATTAGCACTTTGGGCGCTGGTCGACGACTGATTGTTTTTATCCATGGCCATTTATTGTTATTGGAAGATCTGTTGAAAACAATGCCCATCACGACTTTATATGCAGGCGTATGGTGATTACTTCACCGCGGAAATTTACCAAATCACCGTCTTGATCCACTATGCGAAGCTGAATCGTGTCAATTGTTCGGCTCGTGATTGGCAGATAAATTACGTGGGAGGGAACTTCAATGATCTTATAGCCCGGTGGCACAGATGGAAAGAATTCGTGAATTGTGTGTATTTTTTGTCCGTCAATATAGGCACCAGCGGTAATGTTACACTCAACACGTAGGGCGTTCACTTTGAGAATGGCTACTGGACGATCGGATTCGTGTCTTTTATTGGCTTCCAATTTGCGTGCGGTGAAGCCTAGTAGATGCCCAATAAAATCGTTTGGCTCAAAATTTACATCATGATCACACCCGATCTCACTGCGTAGCGTGTTATTGTTGGGTTTAATGCTGATGTTTTTACGCGAGAGCTCTGCTTGTACAAACGTCTCAATATCCTCTATTTCATAACTGCCCGTAGGTATCGTCAACACCTCATCTCCCACGTAAAGACGTGGTCAACGTCGATATTGGGAATAGAATTGAAGGTTAACAATTCCACGAGGCCGAGAGTGTAATTTTTGTGTGGCGAGAGTTCGATGGGGGGAAAGTATTGCGCCTCGAGTATCGACGATGAGCCAGATGTGGTCAATGTTAAACTTTCATCCATGATGCTGGTAAATTGACAACTGAATTCCCCCCGTCATTTCTCCCCTATATACAGGGTGACAATTATAAAGTGGCCACCCATTTTTTTAAATTCTTGCGCGGCCATTTTGGGACGGCAAAGGTGCGCTTTTGAAATGGTTTTTCGAGAACTCTTCGAAAAAAATATAGCGCCTATGTGGGAAAAGTATATGACACCAAAAAAAAAAAATTTGGGTAAAAATAAAAATGGCATTCCGCACTTAGAGAAGCAAAGTGGACTTGATTCTGAACACGTAGGACCCGGATGAGGGCCTCAAAAAAATGGTACCATTGAGAAAAAGGCCATTGGAAAATCAATATCGAACGATAGTTCAAACTGAACTCCGAGGAACGGCGGAGTTGGAATGGCCAGGAACGGAGTGGGCGTTGGAGCATTCGCCGGTATCTTCTTGACGTGGCTGTCATGAGGTTGCAGAAGTCACCGGGAGATGTCGGGTCGTGGCTGACGTTACGATGACAGGCGTCCGAGTGTGCGAGTGTAACGTGGAATATGAATGTCGAACGGGCTTCATTTGTTTGCAGGTCCCGCGGAATCGGCGAAGAAAAAATACGAAAGCACCTAAAAGCCCTGGCCATGAGTCAATAATTAAACGGGCGATTGTCATGAGGCACTCGACGACTGGCCTAACGATTCGAGCCGCGCTGGGTGGATGTACCGTTTTTGAACGCAACGAAAGCGGTCTTCCCGAAATCGTGTTTAAGGGGTCAATTAAGATAATAAAGAATGCGTGACGATTAAATGTGAATGCGGTCTTAAAGATTATGAGGAAGTAAGTTCACCTTAGAGTTTTACGGCAAGAGGAGGCGATTGAGAGTGGGATTTAAGGGGTTGAATTGCAAAACGGGACGCGTGCAAATTTGTTTGTCGAAAACGGATCAGAGGACTTCCTTCAAACGGGGCGAACGTTTCGTTTTTGGGTGTGAGGAAGCTCCTTAGCGAGATGGTGATTATCGCCGAGAAATGTTAAGGGGCTCACGCTGAAGAAGCGCACGCGTGAATCTTATTTTGAATCGAAGTAGAGAATTTTTACGAGATAAAGTACATTTATCGACTTGTGCAGTGACAGTTGAAACTTGAACGAAAACTCGACTTTGGGAAACCGCATTTAAGGGGCCAAATTAAGAAGAACGGCATTACGGCATTCGCGATTTATCGTGGAACGGGTTTAATGGGTTTGTGAAAATATGGAATAGAATCAATCTACTCTTTTCAGATGCAAAATAGCGACCTAACTTTGCCTCGAGTCCGGGACCTCATTGAAGTTATCACACAGTGGTCCAGAATCCCAAAAGGCCGGCCACAAGTCAAAAACGGATTCAATTCGGGTGAAAGTATGTACTCGGGGGTTTTCCAGGTCGCTGAATACGAATTCGGAGTCGAAGTTCTCTTCGAATCGACGACTTTTAAATCAGGAAACGAATCCGAGTATGCATGCAAGTGTTTCTGTTGTGGAATAATCCCTACCTACTGAGAACGCCGGGCCGAGCATCGGATTCGTTCACGTTCATAGTCCACAGCAGCAGTAGCAGTGCTCAACGGCTATTTTCGTGCCGAGAGTGAAACATTTTAAAAATCACCCACTGGGAACGAGTCCGAACAGTCTCAAGGTTATTTCGATAATGAAACACAAAACAGCATTTGAATGGACCGTTTTACATATTGGATTCGTCTCGATTCGATAAAAAAAACAAACGGTTGAAACGGGCGTATTTATCAACGTCGAATCTCATGTGAATTTTCGTTCGAATCGACGACTTTTAAATCGGGAAACGAATCCGAGTCTGCATGCAAGTGTTTCTGTTGTCGAATAGTCCCTACAAACTGAGAACGCCGCGCCGAGCATCGGATTCGTTCACGTTCATAGTCCATAGCAGCAGTAGGAGTCCTCAATGGATATTTTCGTGCCGAGGGTGATACATTTTTAAAAATCACCCACGGGGAACGAATCCGAATAGTCTCAAGGTTATTTCGATAATGAAACACAAAACAGAATTTGAATGGACCGTTTTACATATTGGATTCGTCTTGATTCGATAAAAAAACAAACGGCTGAAACAGGCATATTTATCAACGTCGAATCTCATGTGAATTTTCGTTCGAATCGGCGACTTTTAAATCGGGAAACGAATCCGAGTCTGCATGTAAGTGTTTCTATTGTCGAATAATCCCTACAAACTGAGAACGCCGAGTCCAGCATCGGATTCGTTAACGTTCACGGTCCACAGCAGCAGAAGTAGTCCTCAATGGCTATTTTCGTGCCGAGAGTGATACATTTTTTAAAATCACCCACTGGGAACGAATCCGAACAGTTTCAAGGTTATTTCGATAATGAAACACAAAAAAGAATATGAATGGACCGGTTTTCACATTGGATTCGTCTCGATCCGATAAAAAAACATACAGTTGGAACCGGCGTATATATCAACGTCGAATCTCATGTGAATTTTCATTCGAATCGACGACTTTTAAATCGGGAAACGAATCCGACTCTGCATGCAAGTGTTTCTGTTGTCGAATAATCCTTACAAACTAAGAACGCCGTACCGAGCATCGGAATCGTTCACGTTCATAGTCCACAGCAGCAGTAGCAGTCCTCAACGGCTATTTTCGTGCCGAGAGTGAAACATTTTTAAAAATCACCCACTGGGAACGAGTCCGAACAGTCTCAAGGTTATTTCGATAATGAAACACAAAACAGAATTTGAATGGACCGGTTTTCACATTGGATTCGTCTCGATCCGATAAAAAACATACAGTTGGAACAGGCGTATTTATCAACGTCGAATCTCATGTGAATTTTCGTTCGAATCGACGACTTTTAAATCGGGAAACGAATCCGAGTCTGCATGCAAGTGTTTCTGTTATCCAATAATCCCTACAAACTGAGAACGCCGCGCCGAGCATCAGATTCGTTCACGTTCACAGTCCACAGAAGCACTAGTAGTCCTCAACGGCTTTTTTCGTGCCAAGGGAGAAACATTTTTCAAAATCACCTTCTGGGAACGAATCCGATCAGTCTCAAGGTTATTTCGATAATGAAACACAAAACAGAATATGAATGGACCGGTTTTCACATTGGATTCGTGTCGATCCGATAAAAAAACAGACAGTTGGAACAGGCGTATTTATCAACGTCGAATCTCACGTCAATTTTCGTTCGAATCGACGACTTTTAAATCGAGAAACGAATCCGAGTCTGCATGCAAGTGTTTCTGTTGTCGAATAATCCCTACAAACTGAGAACGTCGCGCCGAGCATCGGATTCGTTCACGTTCATAGTCCACAGCAGCAGTAGCAGTGCTCAACGGCTATTTTCGTGCCGAGAGTGAAACATTTTTTAAATCACCCACTGGGAACGAGTCCGAACAGTCTCAAGGTTATTTCGATAATGAAACACAAAACAGAATTTGAATGGACCGTTTCACATATTGGATTCGTCTCGATTCGATAAAAAACAAACGGTTGAAACGGGCGTATTTATCAACGTCGAATCTCATGTGAATTTTCGTTCGAATCGACGACTTTTAAAGCGGGAAACGAATCCGAGTCTGCATGCAGGTGTTTCTGTTGTCGAATAATCCCTACAAACTGAGAACGTCGCGCCGAGCATCGGATTCGTTCACGTTCATAGTCCACAGCAGCAATAGCAGTGCTCAACGGCTATTTTCGTGCCGGGAACGAGTCCGAACAGTCTCAAGGTTATTTCGATAATGAAACACAAAACAGAATTTGAATGGATCGTTTTACATATTGGATTCGTCTCGATTCGATAAAAAACAAACGGTTGAAACGGGCGTATTTATCAACGTCGAATCTCATGTGAATTTTCGTTCGAATCGCCGACTTTTAAAGCGGGAAACGAATCCGAGTCTGTATGTAAGTGTTTCTGTTGTGGAATAATCCCTACAAACTGAGAACGCCGCGCCGAGCATCGGATTCGTTCACGTTCACAGTCTACAGCAGCAGTAGTAGTCCTCAACGGCTTTTTTCGTGCCGAGGGTGAAACTTAAAAAAAAATCACCCACTCGGAACGAGTCCGAACAGTCTCAAGGTTATTTCGATAATAAAACAGAAAACAGAATTTGAATGGACCGTTTTACATATTGGATTCGTCTTGATTCGATAAAAAACAAACGGTTGAAACAGGCATATTTATCAACGTCGAATCTCATGTGAATTTTCGTTCGAATCGGCGACTTTTAAGGCAGGATTCTACTTTGAAACTTTGAAAAAAAAAATTTTTTTTTTTACATTTTTCGAAAGTAAATATGTATGTTCAAGAATGTTCAGTCAAAATTTTACAAAGTTCCAAGCAGTCTAACTATCCTTTTTCGCCTTTCGAACGCACCTACCTGAGCACCCACCTATCACTCACCAAAACTTTAAACGCGTTTTTCTCGAAACGACATTTTCAAATACCGTGGTCGTGATAACTCAAAAAGTACTGAACCGATCCTTATGAAATTTGGAACACATATTCTATATGTGTGTACCAACCGATCTAACTACAATCAACTTAAAATTTTGATTAGAACTATTTTTTTATTGCAAAAAAAGACCCAAAAAACGCATTTTTTTCGTATTTTAGCCGCCATTTTGTTAATTTTGCACGTATATAAAATATTCTAGTTAGGTCGGTTCCTGAAGACATACTGAACATGAAACTATTTGATTTTTTTGTTTCAGACCATCCGTCGGGAAGATTTCACGACCACGGCAACGGTACCTGCTTTTCGAGGCGTTGGCTTTAAACTTATTTTACGTGTACGAAAAATGAATAAAATACATTTAAAAAAAATGTTTTATGTACTTAAAGAGTGTATTTATTGAACAGTTTAAACCCCATATCGATATCTTTAATAGTATTCTCAGAAAAAATTCACGAAAATAGCGTTTTTTCATGGTTTCAAAGTAGAATCCTGCCTTAAATCGGGAAACGAATCCGAGTCTGCATGCAAGTGTTTCTATTGTCGAATAATCCCTACAAACTGAGAACGCCGAGCCGAGCATCGGATTCGTTAACGTTCACGGTCCACATCAGCAGTAATAGTACTGAATGGCTATTTTCGTGCCGAGGGTGATACATTTTTAAAAATCACCCACGGGGAACGAATCCGAATAGTCTCAAGGTTATTTCGATAATGAAACACAAAACAGAATTTGAATGGACCGTTTTACATATTGGATTCGTCTTGATTCGATAAAAAAACAAACGGCTGAAACAGGCATATTTATCAACGTCGAATCTCATGTGAATTTTCGTTCGAATCGGCGACTTTTAAATCGGGAAACGAATCCGAGTCTGCATGTAAGTGTTTCTATTGTCGAATAATCCCTACAAACTGAGAACGCCGAGTCCAGCATCGGATTCGTTAACGTTCACGGTCCACAGCAGCAGAAGTAGTCCTCAATGGCTATTTTCGTGCCGAGAGTGATACATTTTTTAAAATCACCCACTGGGAACGAATCCGAACAGTTTCAAGGTTATTTCGATAATGAAACACAAAAAAGAATATGAATGGACCGGTTTTCACATTGGATTCGTCTCGATCCGATAAAAAAACATACAGTTGGAACCGGCGTATATATCAACGTCGAATCTCATGTGAATTTTCATTCGAATCGACGACTTTTAAATCGGGAAACGAATCCGACTCTGCATGCAAGTGTTTCTGTTGTCGAATAATCCTTACAAACTAAGAACGCCGTACCGAGCATCGGAATCGTTCACGTTCATAGTCCACAGCAGCAGTAGCAGTCCTCAACGGCTATTTTCGTGCCGAGAGTGAAACATTTTTAAAAATCACCCACTGGGAACGAGTCCGAACAGTCTCAAGGTTATTTCGATAATGAAACACAAAACAGAATTTGAATGGACCGGTTTTCACATTGGATTCGTCTCGATCCGATAAAAAACATACAGTTGGAACAGGCGTATTTATCAACGTCGAATCTCATGTGAATTTTCGTTCGAATCGACGACTTTTAAATCGGGAAACGAATCCGAGTCTGCATGCAAGTGTTTCTGTTATCCAATAATCCCTACAAACTGAGAACGCCGCGCCGAGCATCAGATTCGTTCACGTTCACAGTCCACAGAAGCACTAGTAGTCCTCAACGGCTTTTTTCGTGCCAAGGGAGAAACATTTTTCAAAATCACCTTCTGGGAACGAATCCGATCAGTCTCAAGGTTATTTCGATAATGAAACACAAAACAGAATATGAATGGACCGGTTTTCACATTGGATTCGTGTCGATCCGATAAAAAAACAGACAGTTGGAACAGGCGTATTTATCAACGTCGAATCTCACGTCAATTTTCGTTCGAATCGACGACTTTTAAATCGAGAAACGAATCCGAGTCTGCATGCAAGTGTTTCTGTTGTCGAATAATCCCTACAAACTGAGAACGTCGCGCCGAGCATCGGATTCGTTCACGTTCATAGTCCACAGCAGCAGTAGCAGTGCTCAACGGCTATTTTCGTGCCGAGAGTGAAACATTTTTTAAATCACCCACTGGGAACGAGTCCGAACAGTCTCAAGGTTATTTCGATAATGAAACACAAAACAGAATTTGAATGGACCGTTTCACATATTGGATTCGTCTCGATTCGATAAAAAACAAACGGTTGAAACGGGCGTATTTATCAACGTCGAATCTCATGTGAATTTTCGTTCGAATCGACGACTTTTAAAGCGGGAAACGAATCCGAGTTTGTATGTAAGTGTTTCTGTTGTGCAATAATCCCTACAAACTGAGAACGCCGCGCCGAGCATCGGATTCGTTCACGTTCACAGTCTACAGCAGCAGTAGTAGTCCTCAACGGCTTTTTTCGTGCCGAGGGTGAAACTTAAAAAAAAGTCACCCACTCGGAACGAGTCCGAACAGTCTCAAGGTTATTTCGATAATGAAACACAAAACAGAATTTGAATGGACCGTTTTACATATTGGATTCATCTTGATTCGATAAAAAACAAACGGTTGAAACAGGCATATTTATCAACGTTGAATCTCATGTGAATTTTCGTTCGAATCGGCGACTTTTAAATCGGGAAACGAATCCGAGTCTGCATGCAAGTGTTTCTATTGTCGAATAATCCCTACAAACTGAGAACGCGGAACCGAGCATCGGATTCGTTAACGTTCACGTTCCACAGCAGCAGTAGTAGTACTCAATGGCTATTTTCGTGCCGAGGGTGATACATTTTTTAAAATCACCCACTGGGAACGATCCGAACAGTCTAACGGTTATTTCGATAATGAAACACAAAACAGGATATGAATGGACCGGTTTTCACATTGGATTCGTCTCGATCCGATAAAAAACATACAGTTGGAACAGGCGTATTTATCAACGTCGAATCTCATGTGAATTTTCGTTCGAATCGACGACTTTTAAATCGGGAAACGAATCCGAGTCTGCATGCAAGTGTTTCTGTTGTCGAATAATCCCTACAAACTGAGAACGCCGCGCCGAGCATCAGATTCGTTCACGTTCACAGTCCACAGAAGCAGTAGTAGTCCTCAACGGCTTTTTTCGTGCCAAGGTTGAAACATTTTTCAAAATCACCTTCTGGGAACGAATCCGAACAGTCTCAAGGTTATTTCGATAATGAAACACAAAACAGAATATGAATGGACCGGTTTTCACATTGGATTCGTGTCGATCCGATAAAAAAACAGACAGATGGAACAAGCGTATTTATCAACGTCGAATCTCACGTCAATTTTCGTTCGAATCGACGACTTTTAAATCGGGAAACGAATCCGAGTCTGCATGCAGGTGTTTCTGTTGTCGAATAATCCCTACAAACTGAGAACGTCGCGCCGAGCATCGGATTCGTTCACGTTCATAGTCCACAGCAGCAATAGCAGTGCTCAACGGCTATTTTCGTGCCGGGAACGAGTCCGAACAGTCTCAAGGTTATTTCGATAATGAAACACAAAACAGAATTTGAATGGATCGTTTTACATATTGGATTCGTCTCGATTCGATAAAAAACAAACGGTTGAAACGGGCGTATTTATCAACGTCGAATCTCATGTGAATTTTCGTTCGAATCGCCGACTTTTAAAGCGGGAAACGAATCCGAGTCTGTATGTAAGTGTTTCTGTTGTGGAATAATCCCTACAAACTGAGAACGCCGCGCCGAGCATCGGATTCGTTCACGTTCACAGTCTACAGCAGCAGTAGTAGTCCTCAACGGCTTTTTTCGTGCCGAGGGTGAAACTTAAAAAAAAATCACCCACTCGGAACGAGTCCGAACAGTCTCAAGGTTATTTCGATAATAAAACAGAAAACAGAATTTGAATGGACCGTTTTACATATTGGATTCGTCTTGATTCGATAAAAAACAAACGGTTGAAACAGGCATATTTATCAACGTCGAATCTCATGTGAATTTTCGTTCGAATCGGCGACTTTTAAGGCAGGATTCTACTTTGAAACTTTGAAAAAAAAAATTTTTTTTTTTACATTTTTCGAAAGTAAATATGTATGTTCAAGAATGTTCAGTCAAAATTTTACAAAGTTCCAAGCAGTCTAACTATCCTTTTTCGCCTTTCGAACGCACCTACCTGAGCACCCACCTATCACTCACCAAAACTTTAAACGCGTTTTTCTCGAAACGACATTTTCAAATACCGTGGTCGTGATAACTCAAAAAGTACTGAACCGATCCTTATGAAATTTGGAACACATATTCTATATGTGTGTACCAACCGATCTAACTACAATCAACTTAAAATTTTGATTAGAACTATTTTTTTATTGCAAAAAAAGACCCAAAAAACGCATTTTTTTCGTATTTTAGCCGCCATTTTGTTAATTTTGCACGTATATAAAATATTCTAGTTAGGTCGGTTCCTGAAGACATACTGAACATGAAACTATTTGAT
This sequence comes from Ophion slaviceki, assembly GCA_944452715.1. Lineage (NCBI taxonomy): Eukaryota > Metazoa > Arthropoda > Insecta > Hymenoptera > Ichneumonidae > Ophion > Ophion slaviceki. The sequence goes on from OX101789.1 coordinate 5,942,438, forward strand.
TTTTTTGTTTCAGACCATCCGTCGGGAAGATTTCACGACCACGGCAACGGTACCTGCTTTTCGAGGCGTTGGCTTTAAACTTATTTTACGTGTACGAAAAATGAATAAAATACATTTAAAAAAAATGTTTTATGTACTTAAAGAGTGTATTTATTGAACAGTTTAAACCCCATATCGATATCTTTAATAGTATTCTCAGAAAAAATTCACGAAAATAGCGTTTTTTCATGGTTTCAAAGTAGAATCCTGCCTTAAATCGGGAAACGAATCCGAGTCTGCATGCAAGTGTTTCTATTGTCGAATAATCCCTACAAACTGAGAACGCCGAGCCGAGCATCGGATTCGTTAACGTTCACGGTCCACATCAGCAGTAATAGTACTGAATGGCTATTTTCGTGCCGAGGGTGATACATTTTTTAAAATCACCCACTGGGAACGATCCGAACAGTCTCAAGGTTATTTCGATAATGAAACACAAAACAGAATATGAATGGACCGGTTTTCACATTGGATTCGTCTCGATCCGATAAAAAACAAACAGTTGGAACTGGCGTATTTATCAACGTCGAATCTCATGTGAACTTTCGTTCGAATCGACGACTTTTAAATCGGGAAACGAATCCGAGTCTGCATGCAAGTGTTTTTCTTGTCGAATAATCCCTACAAACTGAGAACGCCGCGCCGAGCATCGGATTCGTTCACGTTCATAGTTCACAGCAGCAGTGGCAGTCCTCAACAGCTATTTTCGTGCCGAGAGTGAAACATTTTTAAAAATCACCCACTGGGAACGAGTCCGAACAGTCTGAAGGTTATTTCGATAATGAAACACAAAACAGAATTTGAATGGAGCGTTTTACATATTGGATTCGTCTCGATTCGATAAAAAACAAACGGTTGAAACCGGCGTATTTATCAACGTCGAATCTCATGTGAATTTTCGTTCGAATCGACGACTTCTAAATCGGAAAACGAATCCGAGTCTGCATGCAAGTGTTTCTGTTGTCGAATAATCCCTACAAACTGAGAAGGCCGCGCCGAGCATCGGATTCGTTCACGTTCATAGTGCACAACAGGAGTAGGAGTCCTCAATGGCTATTTTCGGGCCGAGGGTGATACATTCTTACAAATCATCCACTGGGAACTAATCCGAACAGTCTCAATGTTATTTCGATAATGAAACACAACACAGAATTTGAATGGACCGTTTTACATATTGGTTTCGTCTCGATTCGATAAAAAACAAACGGGTGAAACCGGCGTATTTATCAATGTCGAATCTCATGTGAATTTTCGTTCGAATCGACGACTTCTAAATCGGAAAACGAATCCGAGTCTGCATGCAAGTGTTTCTGTTGTCGAATAATCCCTACAAACTGAGAAAGCCGCGCCGAGCATCGGATTCGTTCACGTTCATAGTGCACAACAGCAGTAGGAGTCCTCAATGGCTATTTTCGGGCCGAGGGTGATACATTTTGAAAAATCATCCACTGGGAACTAATCCGAACAGTCTCAAGGTTATTTCGATAATGAAACACAAAACAGAATTTGAGTGGACCGTTTTTCATATTGGATTCGTCTCGGCCCGATAAAAAAAAACGGTCAAAACCGGCGTATTTATCAACGTCGAATCTCATGTGAATTTTCGTTCGAATCGACGACTTTTCAATCGGGAAACGAATCCGAGTCTGCATGCAAGTGTTTCTGTTGTCGAATAATCCCTACAAAATGAGAACGCCGCGCCGAGCATCGGATTCGTTCACGTTCACAGTCCACAGCAGCCGTAGTAGTCTTCAACGGCTTTTTTCGTACCGAGGGTGAAACTTAAAAAAAAATCACCCATGGGAACGAGTCCGAACAGTCTCCAGGTTATTTCGAGAATGAAACACAAAACAGAATACTGAATGGACCGGTTTTCACATTGGATTCGTGTCGATCCGATAAAAAAACAGGCAGTTGGAACAGGCGTATTTATCAACGTCGAATCTCACGTCAATTTTCGTTCAAATCGACGTCTTTTAAATCGGGAAACGAATCCGAGTCTGCATGCAAGTGTTTCTGTTGTCGAATAATCCCTACAAACTGAGAAGGCCGCGCCGAGCATCGGATTCGTTCACGTTCACAGTCCACAGCAGCAGTAGTAGTCCTCAACGGCTTTTTTCGTGCCGAGGGTGAAACATTTTAAAAACTCACCCACTGGGAACGAGTCCGAACAGTCTCAAGGTTATTTCGATAATGAAACACAAAACAGGCTATGAATGGACCGGTTTTCACATTGGATTCGTCTCGATCCGATAAAAAACATACAGTTGGAACAGGCGTATTTATCAACACCGAATTTCATGTGAATTTTCGTTCGAATCGACGACTTTAAAATCGGGAAACGAATCCGAGTCTGCATGCAAGTGTTTCTGTTGTCGAATAATCCCTACAAACTGAGAACGCCGCGCCGAGCATCGGATTCGTTCACTTTCATAGTCCACAGCAGCAGTAGGAGTCCTCAATAGCTATTTTCGTGCCGAGGGTGATACATTTTTATAAATCATCCAATGGGAACGAATCCGAACATTCCACAGCAGCAGTAGTCAGAGCCGGTTTATGCACTAGGCTCGCTAGGCCCGGGCCTAGGGCGCCGCTGCAAAGGGGGCGCCGCGCTTCGGCGGGATCCGCAAGTACGCGCGCCCCTTCTTATCTCGCCCCCTTATGACCGGCGAGCGGCGGGTGGGGGGGGGGGCTGACTTTCTCAGGGCTGGGGCGCTAATTTCCGTAAACCGGTCCCGGCAGTAGTAGTTCTCAATGGCTATTTTCAATGGTCGTCGATTCGAACGAAAATTGACGTGAGATTCGACGTTGATAAATACGCCTGTTCCAACTGTATGTTTTTTTATCGGATCGAGACGAATCCAATGTGAAAACCGGTCCATTCATATTCTGTTTTGTGTTTCATTAACGAAATAATATTGAGACTGTTCGGATTCGTTCCCAGTGGGTGATTTTTAAAAATGTATCACCCTCGGCACGAAAATATCCATTGAGGACTCCTACTGCTGCTATGGACTATGACCGTGACCGAATCCGTTGCTCGGCGCGGCGTTCTCAGTTTGTAGGGACTATTCGACAACAGAAACACTTGCATGCAGACTCGGATTCGTTTCCCGATTTAAAAGTCGTTGATTCGAACGAAAATTCACATGAGATTCGACGTTGATAAATACGCCTGTTCCAACTGTATGTTTTTTATCGGATCGAGACGAATCCAATGTGAAAACCGGTCCATTCATATTCTGTTTTGTGTTTCATTATCGAAATAACCTTGAGACTGTTCGGACTCGTTCCCAGTGAGTGATTTTTTAAAATGTTTCACCCTCGGCACGAAAAAAGCCGTTGAGGACTACTACTGCTGCTGTGGACTGTGAACGTGAACGAATCCTATGCTCGGCGCGGCGTTCTCAGTTTGTAGGGATTATTCGACAACAGAAACATTTGCATGCAGACTCGGATTCGTTTCCCGATTTAAAAGTCGTCGATTCGAACGAAAATTCACATGAGATTCGACGTTGATAAATACGCCCGTTTCAACGGTTTGTTGTTTATTGAATCGAGACGAATCCAATATGTAAAACGGTGCATTCAAATTCTGTTTTGTGTTTCATTATCGAAATAACCTTGAGACTGTTCGGACTCGTTCCCAGTGGGTGATTTTTAAAATGTTTCACTCTCGGCACGAAAATAGCCGTTGAGCACTGCTACTGATGCTGTGGACTATGAACGTGAACGAATCCGATGCTCGGCGCGGCGTTCTCAGTTTGTAGGAATTATTCGACAACAGAAACACTTGCATGCAGACTCGGATTCGTTTCCCGATTTAAAAGTCGTCTATTCGATCGAAAATTGACGTGAGATTCGACGTTGATAAATACGCCTGTTCCAACTGTCTGTTTTTTTATCGGATCAACACGAATCCAATGTGAAAACCGGTCCATTCATATTCCGTTTTGTGTTTCATTATCGAAATAACCTTGAGACTGTTCGGATTCGTTCCCAGAAGGTGATTTTGAAAAATGTTTCACCCTTGGCACGAAAAAAGCCGTTGAGGACTACTACTGCTGCTGTGGACTATGAACTTGAACGAATCCGATGCTCGGCGCGGCGTTCTCAGTTTGTAGGGATTATTCGACAACAGAAACACTTGCATGCAGACTCGGATTCGTTTCCCGATTTAAAAGTCGTCGATTCGAACGAAAATTCACATGAGATTCGACGTTGATAAATACGCCGGTTCCAACGGTATGTTTTTTTATCGGATCGAGACGAATCCAATGTGAAAACCGGTCCATTCAAATTCTGTTTTGTGTTTCATTATCGAAATAACCTTGAGACTGTTCGGACTCGTTCCCAGTAGGTGATTTTTAAAATGTTTCACTCTCGGCACGAAAATAGCCGTTGAGCACTCCTACTACTGCTGTGGACTATGAACGTGAACGAATCCGATGCTCGGCCCGGCGTTTTCAGTAGGTAGGGATTATTCCACAACAGAAACACTTGCATGCATACTCGGATTCGTTTCCTGATTTAAAAGTCGTCGATTCGAAGAGAACTTTGATTCCGAATTCGTATTCAGCGACCTGGAAAACCCCCGAGTACATACTTTCACCCGAATTGAATACGTTTTTGACTTCTGGCCGGCGTTTCGGGATTCCAGACCACTGTGTGACACCTTCAATGAGGTCCCGGACTCGAGGCAAAGTTAGGTCGCTATTTTGCATCTGAAAAGAATAGATTGATTCTATTCCATATTTTCACAAACCCATTAAACCCGTTCCACGATAAATCGCGAATGTCGTAATGCCGTTCTTCTTAATTTGGCCCCTTAAACGCGGTTTCCCAAAGTCGAGTTTTCGTTCAAGTTTCAACTGTCACTGCACAAGTCGATAAATGTACTTTATCTCGTAAAAATTCTCTACTTCGATTTAAAATAAGATTCACGCATGCGCTTCTTCAGCGTGAGCCCCTTAACATTTCTCGGCGATAATCAACATCTCGCTAAGGAGCTTCCTCACACCCAAAAACGAAACGTTCGCATCGTTTGAAGGAAGTCCTCTGATTCGTTTTCGACAAACAAATTTGCACGCGTCCCGTTTTGCAATTCAACCCCTTAAATCCCACTCTCAATCGCCTCCTCTTGCCGTAAAACTCTAAGGTGAACTTACTTCCTCATGATCTTTAAGACCGCATTCACATTTAATCGTCACGCATTCTTTATTATCTTAATTGACCCCTTAAACACGATTTCGGGAAGACCGCTTTCGTTGCGTTCAAAAACGGTACATCCACCCAGCGCGGCTCGAATCGTTAGGCCAGACGTCGAGTGTCTCATGACAATCGCTCGTTTAATTATTGACTCATGGCCAGGGCTTTTAGGTGCTTTCGTATTTTTTCTTCGCCGATTCCGCGGGACCTGCAAACAAATGAAGCCCGTTCGACATTCATATTCCACGTTACACTCGCACACTCGGACGCCTGTCATCGTAACGTCAGCCACGACCCGACATCTCCCGGTGCCTTCTGCAACCTCATGACAGCCACGTCAAGAAGATAGCGGCGAATGCTCCAACGCCCACTCCGTTCCTGGCCATTCCAACTCCGCCGTTCCTCGGAGTTCAGTTTGAACTATCGTTCGATATTGATTTTTCAATGGCCTTTTTCTCAATGGTACCATTTTTTGAGGCCCTCATCCGGGTCCTACGTGTTCAGAATCAAGTCCACTTTGCTTCTCTAAGCGCGGAATGCCATTTTTATTTTTACCCAGAATTTTTTTTTTTTTGTGTCATATACTTTTCCCACATAGGCGCTATATTTTTTTCAAAGAGTTCTCGAAAAACCATTTCAAAAGCGCACCTTTGCCGTCCCAATATGGCCGCGCAAGAATTTAAAAAAATGAGTGGCCACTTTGTAATTGTCACCCTGTATAGTGTATATTTGTCTTTGTGCTGCAGCTGCCGACAAAGAAACTTGAGATACAAATGTCCACATTCAATCGTATCATATTCCTGATATCTAGTATAATTATAATTAACGCTACCGACACGGAAATATCTCATGAGCTCGGATGGTGGTGGAAGATTGCCGAAACTATCAAGGTACATGACTTTCGATCCGGTCTTTTTGTAAGCGACCCAATGCGTGCCAGGACCGACATTTTCATCCAAATTTACAATTTCTGCTTCACATTCGAGGGGTCCACTCGCTGGCAATGTATCGCGCATGTAAAGTCCACGAAAATGTGGAATCTTTAGAATTTTTGCGTAGTTGAGTAGGTCGCGGTCGGTGAGGGGTCGGTGTGGTAGCGTTACTTCTAGTTTTTTGGCTTGATATGGAGGCCCAATCCCTGCTTATACGGTTTCAGATTTAGACCCCGACCTAATGCAATCGCTTCAATTGTTCGATTATGACGCTTACTTTCATCCAATTCACGCTTAGCTGCTTGAGCAGCATTTACAGCTTTAACTATACTAGCCACACCACCCGACAAAGCACCCGCAGCGCTAAGACCCGCAAAAATGGGCACGAGGAAGGGCAATAAACCACCAATTTTATGGGGTACAGGTAGAAACCGAGGTGTGTGCACTTTACCACCTTGCAACTTTACCGCTGCACGAGCACCCTTTAGAGCTGATTTGATAATCTTATGCAGATCATTACTTTGAATCATTATCTTCTTTGCAGCGCCAATTATCTTTTTCACGCAAACGCCACCCTTGCGGGCCTTCATTCCCATGCCAATTTTTCTCTTTGTCGTCATAATATTTGCCACACCCCAAGCACTGGCTTTTTCACCGATACTAGCGTCTCTCGCGGTCACACGTTGCCTAGCCTGTTCAGCCAACACTTTATCCGCCAAATGTCTCGTCTCAAGATTATCCGGATTTTTCGAATATGCAATATCGTGCTGTTTGCAAGCCGCATCCAATGGATTAATGCCCGGCTCACCACGAGCAAGGCGCTTGGCCAACTTTGTGCCTGGTCCACAATACTGATACCCAGGCAAATGTAGTTCAACGGGGAGTTTGTTGATTAGGCGGTTGACCCAACCTTTACCACACTTCCCATGCACAATCATGTCTAAAGACAATACGCGACTGACGGATAATCCCTATAAGAAACCTATTTATATGATTTCGCCGTTAGTCGTGTGTGAGATGACGTCCAGGAAGCAAACTATCGGAGGCGGACTGCCCGTGATAAATTTCGACGCGTTTGTCGAAGACCGTGGAGGGAAAAAGAAACAAAAACGTCATGGGAATTTATTGCCGGATAGCATACGTGCGCTGTTTTGTGGTCCATCGAATTGTGGGAAAACCAACGCTTTGCTCACTCTCATCATCCATCCGAATGGTTTGAGATTTGAGAACATTTACTTGTATTCCAAATCGCTCAAGCAGCCAAAGTATAAATTGCTCGAACACCTACTCAAACCTGTGAGTGGAGTTGAATATCATCCATTCGAGGCGCATGATCAAGTGATAGCACCAAGTGAGGCACGATCCAACTCCATATTCATCTTTGATGACATAGCATGCGAAAAGCAGGATAATGTTCGGGCCTTCTTTTCCATTGGACGACACGAGATTGTTGACAGTTTTTATCTTTGTCAGACGTACACTCGTATCCCCAAACATCTCGTGAAAGATAATGCAAATTTCGTGGTGCTATTCAAGCAGGATGATATGAATCTCAAACACGTCTACAATGACCATGTTAATCCGGATATGACTTATACGTGCTTTAAAAACATGTGCGTGAAATACTGGAATTCTGACAAGTATGCATTTATCACGATTGACAAGGATAGCGATATTAACGGAGGTCGATATAGACAAGGTTTTGATTATTTTCTCACCATTGATAAATGTCTCATCCCTGGTAGTTGAACAGACAGTATTGCTCATGCCGTGGTAGTGACAACATGAAGAGCGAACAATTGTTGCGTGAAAAGGATGTATTGCGTGAAATTGCCAAGGCGAGCGATGCAATCAGACGAAAGCATCGAGTGATGAAACTTGGGAAAGATAGCGATCAGCAGAGAATGCAGGATGTCTTTAAGCCTATAGTGGGGCCATTGGAAATATTGGTGTCGTATAAAAACGGTGAAGTGGTGAAGGAGGAAATTAAGGATAAAAAAGTGGATGATAATGTTGAAGAAGGAGATGCGCTAAATAGTGTGAAACATCAAAATGAGGCACATGATTCCTTGAAGAGTGAAACACAAGATTCGTTTAAATTGATATATGAGGATGATGATGACTCGCAAAATGTCGATGAGCTGATCAGCGAATATCTCCTGCTATTACAAACAAATAGAAAGGCAAGCTTGGATGTATTATATGGTGTAGGAAATCTCGCTAACAACAAATTAATGATTGGCAATTCTCCGATAATTTTCGACTCTCAACATATTCGTGTGGGAGATGCGAGTTATGCGAAAACTGTTGGATTAACGGAGCTGTTGTTTAAAAAAAGTGCCTAATGTCGAAACTCTCACACCGGTTGATTTGAAAAACTACGAAAAGATTGTAGTCTCGACGAATGCGGACAAAAAATTGTACAAGCCTAGTGAGGCTATACGACGTAACACCAGCCACAAATTTAACACATATATCGCAAATATAGTCGATCATCATGTGGGGCAGGGCATGCCAAAGTATAAGCTAGCTAAAAAAAACACCCAATTGGACTATATTTATTGAGACAATCCAAACGAGCTAGTGGATCGTCTTCGCTTGCTTTTGGCATCCCAAGCAGTCGGAAATTCATCACATGCGAAGAAAATTATATCGATTATTGAGGAATTGCGCGAAGCTGAAATCATTTATTAACTCGACATCGGGGAATTTACGCATTCGCATCATGAGTGTCGATTGTTTGGACGTCATTCAAGTAGGAGTGTACTCCACAGTAAGCAAGGTCCTCCAGGTCGACCCGGGATTGGCTTTAGAATTACCACAGATGGTCATTATGACTTGGGCAGAAACGATTGTGTAACATTGCAAATCCGGAAGGAGAAGATGACGCCATCACTCTAAGTGCGTTACAAAAGAAATCTCGAACTATCATTAAGAACATACGCAAAGAAATGAATGAGAGTCGTCAGTTGTTGGTTAATGGACTTGAAGCTACGATACGAGACATTGCGAGGACACTCGAGGCCGATGTCAAAGCTCTATAAGATTTGGTGATTCGTAATTCAAACGTCATTGCTGAATTGGACGCACGACTGAGTGGACTGGAAAATGAACGAAAAAAAGGGGCGCTCTCGTGCTGGAGCTACATAAGCCTGCTCGACGAAACTATCCGCGTCGACAAGTGGACATCCGTAGCTTGGACGAGACCTGGCAAGCTGATCTCGTCGATATGTCATCATACGCGCGTCACAACTCCAAACACAAATTTCTCCTTACCGTCATCGATAACTTCTCAAAATTCGCCTGGGCCGTGCCAATGCTGAGTAAGAGTGGTAAAGATGCAGCAGCAGCAATGAAGTCGATCCTCGTTAAGGGACGCATACCGCAGAACTTACACGTTGATCGGGGAAAAGAATTCTACAAATGATTCACATGTATTCAACATATAGCAACTTGAATGCATCCATTTGCGAGCGTTTCAATCGTACATTGAAGAACAAGATGTGGATGTAATTTAGTCTTCGTGGTAATTATAAGTGGATCGATATTCTTGATAATCTAGTAGCCGAGTACAACGATTCTGTACACCGCACCATTAAGATGAAGGGAGACTTTGTCCTTGAAATTTCCAAAAAATCAATTTGAGCTCAACATGAGCAGCTAGAAGAAGAGGAGATGCCTCTATGGACCAGGCATTGCCGATTAGCGGTAATTATAAACACATTTGTGTCAACACATTACAAAACTTTAAACGCGTTTTTCTCAAAAACACGTTTTTAAAAATGGCTGACATTCTCCTGATCGATGTAATTAACATATCGACCTGAAATTTGGAGAGCATACTCAGAAAATATGTATTCACGGAATGACGGATCGTTTTTTCGATACATACATTTTTGCATTTATTATTTATCTTTTTATGCGAAAAAAAAACCCGAAAATTCGATTTTTTTTAAATTGCCGCCATTTTCCGAAATTTGTACTAAACGAAAAACCCATCCGTCATTCCATGACCAAAGGGTCACAGATTGATAATATGCTTTGAATTTGTGTTTCAAATCGACAAAGAGCGGGCAGTGATGTCAGCCGTTTACCTCCCGCGATTTGAGGACCTGTTTTCGCGGAGCTACAACGGCCGCCATTTTGGTTATTTAAAATAAAAAATATATTTTTAACGTTCTGTATATCATGAATAAAAGCAAGAAAAAAAACGCACTCAAAAAGCTTTACTCGTTCCCTTTAAAAAAAATAAAATGTAAACACCTGAAATATGGCACTCCAAGGACAAAGTCTCCGTGAAGCCGAGAAATGTCAACGCGGAAAATGAGAAGCAACTGCAGCAGATTTTCAATAAACCTCCAATGAAAAGATCGCCGAAATTCGCCGTTGGTGATAAAATGAGAATCAGCAAATTTAAAACTGTTTTCGAAAAGGGTTACACCCCAAACTGGACAACGGAAATATTTACAATATATCGTGTGAAAAAAACTCATCCCGTCACGTATCACTTGAAGGACCATAAAGATGAACCGATCGCCGGTGGTTTCTACGAACAAGAGCTTCTCAGTGTCAAGCACCCCGATATCTATCTCATTGAGGTTTTCCGAAAAAAACACTTCGGCTGTGGAAGTTTGGCTTCGCAATCATTGCCTCTGCGCCATATCTGCCCTCCCATTTTGTTAAAAGCTTTACATCTACATGGTTGCGCACATTCTCCATCGTTTTGCCAAAAACCGCATTATTCATAATTTGAATAAATTCTTTTCGAAATCGTTTTTGGCAAGCGTTCGAAACTGGGTATTTAACTGAATATACGAACGCAGCCATGGGGATTGTGTAAACTGAAGGACTCTATGGATTTTCGTGAGGCAAAGTCCATGGCGTAGGCACTGTTGCAAATTCCGGTAGTGTATGATGTAGCGTTTTTTATCGCAGACAGTTGCTAACAGCTTTTCTTCCCGCTTACCCGGCGGTTTTTCATGTATTGGACAAAACGGCTTATCTTTGTGCGCATCATGTAGAGATTGGGGATATTCCAAGTCGACTTCAAGGATGTAGCCTATAGGTGAGTCTAGCGCGATGTATGATGGATCAAAATTGGACACGTCGTTGACCCATCGAAAATCTGCATATGGCAAGAGTTGGCACATTGCCCATCCATACAAATTGTTGCCATTAAAATACATCAAGTATGATGATGCTTTCGATGGATCAAACGACTCCATGTACTTGTTATTAGCGTGTGCACATCGGTTCGAGCATTGACTCAGACCACCGCGTATATCCCTCTCAACGAATAAAACCATGTCGATGTCAGTTAGTAATTCAAACTTGACATTCGAGTGTTTTAACATTGCATCCCAGGTATATCCGGGCAATGTGTAGTAATACGCGGGATCTAGTCCATAGCTCTCAACGCATGTATTTCGAAAGTTTTCGAAAATATCGGCTAATAACAAGACATCTGTCTTCAGATACAAATCGCTATAGTCACCCAGCGTTCGACTGGAGAACCGCTCCCAAACTTTCTCAGCATGTGCGTACTAGCTCTCACATACTGTAGCATCTGTCAGGGAACTGTAAAATGCGTCACGTGGTGGTAGGCAAGTGTCGTCTAACTTGGTCACGTCATCCATATATTCATAAGGGAAGACCCCCTTTCGCGTCAGCAAATTGAAATCATCTGTCGAGAGAGTTGGGAATTGTGTGCGTAAAATTTTGAGTTTGTCCTCGGTCAAGAATGATGCTAATTTGTCGAGACTCGTGTTGAGGAATTTGTATGAGTCGATAAAGCGCAATTGGATCTTGTGTTTTGAATCGTCTGTAATTTTAACATGCTTCGTGAAGGAGATGTATTTCTCCTTTGTGATTGGAAGCACATCGGTTGTCCCTTCGAACACTGTGGCTACTTCCATGATTATAAAATGTGCATCATAACCGGATAAATTGTGGAAAAATACTGGAATGAAAAGTGACTGTTTGTAATTTAAGTTGCAGTTGGAATGGGTAGGGCCTCTATAGCGCCCAGTCAGATGGCAATGATCTCGAACGCGTACATCATCTTGCGCAAATGGTTTCTCACATATGTGACATTGAGTCGCTGCTCGAAAACTAGCCCACTCACTCGGTGTTAAATACCCCATTGGTACATTATCACACAAAGTTTCTTTTATCCGCAGTGCTAGATTTTTTAGGTCTTCAACAAACCACGATACTTAATCGGCACTGCGACGCGAGTGATATAAAGATAACGAATCGTCATACGAACAACACACATAGTATCCGATACTAAACACTTCATGATGCTAATACATATCTTTCGCTAGATTCTCCCCATCGGTTTTTGCCAGCACACACTCCAAATCAGCATACACGATGAAGGGATGTCGCTCTTTCCGGCTAAAGTTGCTGAACTGGAGCCATTTATTGGTGTCGTTTGGTAGTCGGATCGCACAGTCATTTATTGCTCCACAATCGACCTCGTGCGATTCCAATTTTTCCTCTAATCCGAAGTAGTGCAAACACCTGCAAAGATAAAAATATTGTTTTGTTCAATTCATTTAGCATATATATACAGGGTGTCCCATTTTAATCTTACACCTGAATTTTCTCGAAAAATATTGCTCGGACGAAATATTGTGTGGAACAAAACTTCTAGGGATTGAAGGGGGACGTTTGAAAAAAATTTATTTGAGGAGCCAAAATTCAAAATGGCGGCGTTACAAAGGCTGACATGTTTTTTTCAAACGGAAACATAACTTTTTTTATTGCCAAAAAATGTGTCAGCTGAAAACTAAAAACTTTTGTTGAAAATTTTTTTTGATAAAGTTCATAGTTTTCAAGTGAGAACATCATTTTCAATTATTTCAGATGTATCCAGGATTTGTGTGCGTGCGTGCGTGCGTGCGTGCGTGCGTGCGTGCGTGCGTGCGTGCGTGCGTGCGTGCGTGCGTGCGTGCGTGCGTGCGTGCGTGCGTGCGTGCGTGCGTGCGTGCGTGCGTGCGTGCGTGCGTGCGTGCGTGCGTGCGTGCGTGCGTGTGTGTGTGTGTGTGTGTGTGTGTGTGTGTGTGTGTGTGTGTGTGTGTGTTTAACGGGTGAAGTTTAGCACCTCTTAATACTCGGTGCACTGTGGATCTGGCAAACCCCAATCGTTCCCAGATCGCTCGAACACTCAAATGAGGATCAATTGCTATCATGGCTAAAATAGCCATGTTTCGAGCCTCATGCAAGTCACCAAAATCGTTGACGATTTGGTAACGTCGACGGTGGCGGATCATCCGACCTGCCCTGGCTCGCCGTTCGATGGTTCGGATTGTCTGCCGTGATGGGTGACGACGATGAGGATATTCGCGTCGATACAAATTTTCGGCGCGTAAGTAATTGCCCCGACATTACTTTCAGATCTTGATATTAAAAAACGTAATCGCGAGAAGAGTTCGGGTATGTTTAAACATGAATGGAGGGATATTTGAACATCTCTAGAAAGGGATCACAATACACTTACAAGGAGGGTTTGGAGTAAAAAAATACTACGGTAGTTACGAACCGCAGAGACCTAATCCTTGTGAGTGTTCCACACGCGCGCCCACACACACACACACACACACACACACACACACAAATCCTGGATACATCTGAAATAATTGAAAATGATGTTCTCACTTGAAAACTATGAACTTTATCAAAAAATTTTTTCAACAAAAGTTTTTAGTTTTCAGCAGACAAATTTTTTGGCAATAAAAAAAAGTTATGTTTCCGTTTGAAAAAAAACATGTCAGCCTTTGTAACGCCGCCATTTTGAATTTTGGCTCCTCAAATAAATTTTTTTCAAACGTCCCCCTTCAATCCCTAGAAATTTTGTTCCACACAATATTTCGTCGGAGCTATATTTTTCGAGAAAATTCAGGTGTAAGATTAAAATGGGACACCCTGTATAATGGTAACTACATACCGATCACAGATATATTTTTTATGCCCCTTTTTGCTCAGTTGCTTCGTCACAAGTCTCGACAAGTTCTTGATCCATACGAAATGCCCCATATTGTTGTCCTCAGTATCCTGCATGTACAGCAAATTGATGTGCTTTTCCTTCTTGTGTTGAGTTATGCGTATCGGAACAATGTCCTTTTTGGTTGTGGTGGTATACACGTTGATGGATACATTGTTATGAGCTTCAAATTTTTTAATTTGATGTATCGTCACCGGGAATTCGATATCCTGGAGATTCAGTACTGTCGAATAATGAGGATATGAAGATGGACGAGCATTGTGTTGTTCAGCCGGGTATAGAGCAGCGACAACTGCCCATGCGAAACATACATTATCTTTGGATTTAACGTTAACCACGGCCCTCTTAATCATTATTTCCCGCGGCAATGATATGGAGCACCCGGCACGCATCGGATTATACTTATTCACATTTATCGTGAGGTTAAGTATTTTCTGCAGAGCCCAGCCACTATCACGTTCTTGAAATTCATCGAGTAATGTTAAAGTGGGCTCCATAACACGCTGTTCATACCACTCGTTCAAATCGCTTGTGCTAAATAGTTCGCAGTTTCGCGTGTTGATACTTTTATCCGCATGTTTGTCACCACTCGCGAATTCACCATTAAACACTGTATTGTTTTCGATGCTGTTATGCTTACTGATAATATTTTGCACATGTTGAAGCACTAGGACGCGAGCATCATTTAGGAAGTATCTCGGCTCGATGTGGCTGCGATTGATGATGGAACCGGTCAATATCCGACTCTCGAAGGATGTTTCAATCTCTCGCCAGATTAACTCATGATCACCATGTCCTGCGCCCGTGTATACGAAACGACTCCGCACACAATTCCTCAATCCTTGCAGACGCGCTATTTGGGCTATTAGCGACTGTTGATGTCCGATTAATAATCGCGGTCGCTTAATCCGGCTTTGCGTTTCCAGCCCTTCGATGAACTCGACGCATCGTTGCTCCCACGCGGTAAAATCTTCGATCGAACGTAAAAGCACGGCTTGGTCACGTAAGATTTGCTCCATGTTGATGAGTACGAAACAACTTCCACGATGTTAACAGACTGACTGCTTTATGCAAAGTGCGGCCAGATTTGAGCGGAGCGGATCATTAAAAAGGCTCTTCGGGAAAAAAAGTTCGGCCCTCTCTCTCGGGAAAACAGAGTTTTCCGATAGCGCGTAGATTGCTCGAGGAACGCTAGACAAAAAACAGGAAGTCGGGATGCATCGGGTCAAAAGATATTATGGGTCTTGCAGCTCAAGTGGTCCATCGGCGCCAATGGCCCTTGATCCCTAAAGTTTGTAGTTTTTCCAAGAAATCCCGACTTGTCGAGACCTGTTTAAAGTGTTAGCGAGATTCGTGGTGGGTGGCCTCGCATGCAAACATCTTGACATTATCTTTCGGAATGGAGACCTCAACTTTTCAAGAGCTACGCTCAAGTCGTCCATCCGTGGTCCCTTTGATCCCTAAAGATTATAGTTTTTTCCGAGGCACCTGTCAGGACCTGTCTCGAGTGTCGGCGAGCTTGGAGACGAGGCGGATGCAATAGACATTGTCTTTTGGAATGGAACCAGCTGCATGTCATAAATAATGGGCTTTGAAAGGCGCCGCCCTTCATGTGGCGCCTAACGTTTTCATATTACCAGAAATTTTCCGACCCATATATGGTTGTCACACACGCTTTTCCAAGAAACCTGTCGGGACCTGTCTGTCAGTGAGCTTTGCGACGGGGTGGATGCATTGACATTGTCTTTCGGAACGGAACCAGCTGCATGTCATAAATAATCGGCCTTGAAAGGTCGCCCTTCATACACACACAATACTTATCGACGGCGGCTTCCCTGCCAGACGCTCCACGGACCACATGGCCCCCCTCGACAGAAGTCTCCTTTGCGATGTCACACGCGCCCGACGACCCCCCTCCGCCGTACCACCGCACATGGCTTCCCCGCGCCGGACACCCCTCCCCCCCGGACACTCCGCCCTCTGGACACCCCCATGTACCCCCCCCCCGGGAACCCTGCCCTCGGGACCCCCCCCTTTGATCCTCCCCCCCTGAACCCTCCCCCCAAAAGTGGCTTAGAATCGGCCTAGCTCCTCTACTCATGCGCGATTTGTGTTGGTCCGTTGACATTTGTTGAAAATCAAAGGGCCCCGGCTTTCTTCAATTTTTTTTTTTCATGTAATACCTCTATCGACTCTTCCTCCTTATACGTTAGAGCCTTGATTTATGAAGGGAAAGCCATTTTTATTTATCGCAATTTGTGTTTTCGCTTCTTTACGTTCGCCCTGTGCCATTATAGGGATCAATCCGCGGAATTTTAGGACTGAGTCACGCAAAAGATTTGCACGGTCCGTATTCGAACGTCGATGTTCGAAAAAATGTCTTGAGTTTGAAAGATGTTTGGAAGAATTTATTTATGATTTTTTGAAATATTATCTTTCGGATTTTTCTTTAATGTTCATCATCGCTTCGAGTTTTGCTTCGCATTTGTCACTTCACTATATCAAGTTCCAGAGACAATTCGCCAGGGTGTTGACAACAGCCATACTTTTCTAAGGCACTGCCGTTTGCCTATATTGTAGGAACTTACTTGTAACAATGCTAATCGATTTCCATCGTGCAGTAAGAAGCTCAGCGTGAAAAGAACCCGCCTCGCTAATGTTCTTTGATGTTTCGAGCCACTCTAGCACATTGACGGAGCGATTGAATGCATTGATAGATGCAAGGCTTCACGAACATGAAGAAAATTATTTTTGTGTAAAGCCGAACGCCTCTCGTAACATTTGAATTTTCTTTTAGAATTCCTCATGGAGAATTCTTCTTGAATGCACGTATCTACTTACGCACTAGGAGAACTAGGTCCGCCCGTCATTATTCCAGACGAAATCTTTGCGACCCACAGTGGGGCCAAATCCCAAAAAGCTGGCCAAAACTCGAAAACGTTATGAATTAGGCTGAAAGTCAGTACCCGGGGGTTTTCGGGGTCGCTGAGTATGAATCCAAAGTCAAAATTTGCAATAAAAACAAAATGGCGGATTTAACATAAACCACTTTTATAGAGAAAGTACAAAATAGATACATATGTTGTATAATACGATTAAACGTACAATCGGTTGATTCAAAGTTCACGCATCGTCAACCGAAGAATAATATGATTCACAATAAGTTGATTCAACTTTTAAATCGCTGGAGCTTCCTGTACTCGCTGGTATACGTGGCGCAACTAACAATAGAACTGATTCTGGGAGCAACGACTTTAAGTTTTTTCGAGGCAATTCGCGCAAACTTGAAATTAATAGATCGGATATTAATAATAAGGATGAAATAATGTCTTCCATTGTTTTGGCTCGGGAACACCTTTTTGGAAAATCTTCACGAAACTTTTCAACGTATTTATTAGTAGACTCTTGAGCGTCTTCAGACATTTGTCCTATCGGCAATACCGATGAGTTGATCACTTCTGCACCATGAATCAATATCTTATGTACTGAAGTTGGCATTCACAACCACAGATATAATTGCACAAAGTAGCGAGCTGTCTGTAAGGCATAATCTTGAAGTGTTATGAAGTCGATTGCATGGCCATTCGAAATTGTCTGCATGTCATAACATGGAAACGCTTAAGGCGTCTGGCCACCTTGGCCGCTCGAAAAATGGGTATATTAAAAAAAAATAATAAACTCGAAAGTATGAGCCGGAATATTTTTATTTTTTTACACAACGTCAAAAAGGGCTTTAAGAATAAGGTTAATTAATTTCCGGTCAAAATATTAAAGAATGGCGCCGTTATGCACCTTGCCGCGGAGGCCCTTAGCACGATACGCGCGGTCATTGTCCCAGCTATTACCCGGTCAAGACACATCTGAAAAAAAAAATTAGCTCATTCGTGAGTAGTGTCGCTACAATGTAGCGTAGCGGTTTTTTTTTCGACCATTAAAAAAATTATGGTGAGCCATAATTTCGGTGAAAAATACAATTTTTTTCTTCGGCTCGCCATAATTTTTTTAATGGTATAACGGAGAGGGCGCTCTGATGCCTGGAATTCGACCTTCGGACCCTTACCTAACCTAACCCACGACTACAAATTACCGGAACGTAAACTAGACTAGGAGAAATTAGTCCGTTTTAAAAACGTGGTATATTAAAAACTAATTTATTTAAATAATTTTTTTTTCTTTTACTAAACTATATTTTATTTCTTTATGTATTTTTTTAAATTTTTTCTCTCTTTTTCTCTCTCTCTCTTACACACTTAATTCTTCAATTCAAAACCTGTTGCAAACTGTTAAATATTGTGTACATTATTAGAATATATCCAATACCTATTTGTATATTATATTATTTATATTATTATATATTTTTTATATTTATATTTTGATATTTTTATATCTATCTTGTCTGTCTATTTGTTTGTCTGTCATTCAGTTCTGAAGTATGTTTAAAGTTTCAAGTTTCGACCTCATCCGGAAGTTAGTTTAAAATCGATTGCAAAATTTGTACTGTACAGACGAACAAACAAACAGACACAAAAAAGCAAGTTAATAAAAGCGTGGTAAAAAGTGAAGAAATGCCATTATTATTTTTTACCACGATTCTTTCGTGTATTAAGTGCAAAAAATGTGCTATTCGAAATTTACGAGTATTTTCGCTCACGGAAAGTGAGAATTTGTAGAAAGAAAAAATAATTCATTTTTTTCAATACAAAATTTCCTTTCATTTAAAAAGTTTACTTTAACTCGATTCTCTATTTTTCATTTAAAAAAAACTAATAAACCCGCTAAAAGTAAAAAAGTCCATTTAGTAACTTTTTTGGTTTGCAAAATTAACTGGATGTTGACCACTGAATGCTGATCACTGAAAAAAATATTGTGAATACAGGGGGGGTATTAAACTTTAAAAATACTAGTAGAGTAGCTAGGAGGGTTCTGCTTCAAAAGGAGATCACCGGGTCGAGGGGAGGTCGCCGAGCGCGGGTGACGTCACAGAGGGGACCTCTATGGAGGGGCTAGCCATGTGGTCCGTGGAGCGACTAGCGGGAGGGGGAAGCCAGCGTCGATGAGTGTTTTGTGTGTGTGTGTGTGTGTGTGTGTGTGTGTGTGTGTGCGTGTGTATTTGTGTTGAAGGAAGGGGGAGGGGGCAAAAATAATGCATTGAATTAAATGACAACAAAACAATAGTTTATTAATAATTAAATTGAACAATGACCTTGCATAGTATATATTATACATAAAATCTTTGGTGTGTGTGTGTGTGTGTGTGTGTGTGTGTGTGTGTGTGTGTGTGTGTGTGTGTGTGTGTGTGTGTGTGTGTGTGTGTGTGTGTGTGTGTGTGCGTGCGTGTGTGTGCGTGCGCGTGTGCGTGTGCGTGTGCGTGTGCGTGTGTGTGTGTGTGTGTGTGTGTTTATGTGTGTGTATGTGTGCTTGCGTGCGTGCGTGTGTGTGACAGCCATATATGGGTCGGAAAATGTTCGGTCATATGGAAACGCTAGGCGCCACATGAAGGGCGGCGCCTTTCAAAGCCCATTATTTATGACATGCAGCTGATTCAATTCTGAAAGACAATGTCAATTGCATCCGTCCCGTCTCAAAACTCGCCGACACTCGAGACAGGTCCTAACAGGTTTCTTCGAAAAAATCTTTAGGGATCAAAGGGACCGCGGATGGACCACTTGAGCGCAGATGCACTCTCATTCATCGAGGTCTCCATTCCGAAAGATAATGTCAAGATGTTTGCATGCGTGTCCACTCCTGTCACGAGTCTCGCCAACACTTTAGACAGGTCTCGACAAGTCAGGATTTCTTGGCAAAACTATAAACTTTAGGGATCAAAGGCGGTGACCGCCGATGGACCACTTGAGCTGCAGGACCCATAAAATCTTTTGACCCGATGCATTCCGACTTCCCGTTTTTTTTTGTCTCATGTTCCTCGCGCGATCTACGCGTTATCGGGAAACTCCGTTTTCCCGCGAGAGTGAGAGGGCCGATTTTTCCCCCCGAAGGGCTTTTTAATAATCCATTCCGCTCAAATCTGGCCGCACTTTGCATGAAGCAGTCAGTCTGTTCACATCGTGGAAGTTTTTCGTACTCATCAACATGGAGCAAATCTTGCATGACCAAGCCGTGCTTTTAGGCTCGATCGAAGATTTTACCGCGTGGGAGCAACGATGCGTCGAGTTCATCGAAGGGCTGGAAACGCAAAGCCGGATTAAGCGCCCGCGATTATTAATCGGACATCAACAGTCACTAATAGCCCAAATAGCGCGTCTGGAAGCATTGAGGAATTGTGTGCGGAGTCGTTTCGTACACACGGGCGCAGGGCACGGTGATCATGAGTTAATCTGGCGAGAGATTGAAACATCCTTCGAGAGTCGGATATTGACCGGTTCCATCATCAATCGCAGCCACATCGAGCCGGGACACTTTCTAAATGATGCTCGCGTCCTAGTGCTACATCATGTGCAAAATATCATCGACAAGCACAACAGTATTAAAATCAATACAGCGTTTAATGGTTAATTCGCGAGTGGTGACAAACATGCGAATAAAAGTGTCAACACGCGAAACTGCGAACTATTTAGCACAAGCGATTTGAACGAGTGGTATGAACAGCGTGTTATGGAGCCCACTTTAACATTACTCGATGAATTTCAAGAACGTGATAGTGGCTGGGCTCTGCAGAAAATACTTAACCTCGCGATAAATGTGAATAAGTATAATCCGATGCGTGCCGGGTGCTCTATATCAATGCCGCGGGAAATAATGTTGAAGAAGGCTGTGGTTAACGTCAAATCCGACGATAACACATGTTTCGCATGGGCAGTTGTCGCTGCTCTATATCCAACTGAACAAAACAGCCACCGTACATCTTCTTACCCTCATTATTTGACAGTACTGAATCTGAAGGATATTGAATTCCCGGTGACGATACATCAAATAAAAAAATTTGAATTTCATAACAATGTATCGATCAACGTATATACCACCACCACCAAAAAGGACATTGTTCCGATACGCGTAACTCAACACAAGAAGGATAAGCACATCAATTTGATGTACATGCAAGATACCGAGGAAAACAATGTGGGACACTTCGTATGGATCAAGAACCTGTCGAGACTCGTGAGGTCACAACTGACCAAAAAGAAGAATAAAAAATATATCTGTGATCGGTATGTAGTTACCAAAATATGTATATATAGGTAATTATATATGCTAGATGAATTAAACAAAACAATCTTTTTTTTGCAGGTGTTTGCACTACTCCGGTTCCGAGGAAAAATTGCGATCACATGAGGTCGATTGTGGAGTGATAAACGACTGTGCAATTCGACTACCAAACGACACCAATAAGTGGCTCCAGTTCAGCAACTTTAGCCAGAAAGAGCGACATCCCTTCATTGTGTATGCTGATTTGGAGTGTGTGCTGGAAAAAACCGATGGGGAGAACCAAGTGAAAGATATGTATCAACACCATGAAGTGTTTAGTATCGGATACTATGTGTGTTGTTCGTATGACGACTCACTATCTTCGTATCACTCGCGTCGCAGTGCTGATTGTATATCATGGTTTGTTGAAGACCTAAAAAATCTAGCACTGTGGATAAAAGAAACTTTCTGTGATAATGTACCAATGGTGTATTTAACACCGAGTGAGTGGGCTAGTTTTCGAGCAGCGACTCAATGCCACATATGTGAGAAACCATTTGCGCAAGAAGATATACGCGTTCGAGATCATTGCCACCTGACTGGGCGCTATAGAGGCCCTGCCCATTCCAACTGCAACCTAAATTACAAGCAGTCATTTTTCATTCCAGTCGTTTTCCACAATTTATCCGGTTATGATGCACATTTTATAATCAAGGAAGTAGCCACAGCGTTCGAAGGAACAACCGATGTGCTTCCAATCACAAAGGAGAAATACATCTCCTTCACGAAGCATGTTGAAATTACAGACGATTCAAAACACAAGATCCAATTGCGCTTTATCGACTCATACAAATTCCTCAACACCAGTCTCGACAAATTAGCATCATTCTTGACCGAGGATAAACTGAAAATTTTACACACGCAATTCCCAACTCTCTCGACAGACGATTTCAATTTGCTGACACGAATAGGGGTCTTCCCTTATGAGTATATTGACAACGTGAGCAGGTTGGACGGCACTTGCTTACCACCACGTGACGCATTTTATAGTTCCCTGACAGATGCTACAGTATCCGAGAGCGAGTACGCACATGCTGAGAAAGTTTGGAAGCGGTTCTCCATTCAAACGCTGGGTGACTATAGCGATTTGTATCTGAAGACAGATGTCTTGTTATTAGCCGATATTTTCGAAAACTTTCGAAATACATGCGTTGAGAGCTATGGCCTAGATCCCGCGTATTACTACACATTGCCTGGGTATACCTGGGATGCAATGTTAAAACACTCGAATGTCAAGTTTGAGTTACTAACTGACATCGACATGGTTTTATTCGTTGAGCGGGGTATACGCGGTGGTCTAAGTCAATGCTCGAACCGATATGCACACGCTAATAACAAGTACATGGAGTCATTTGATCCATCGAAAGCATCATCATACTTGATGTATTTTGATGTCAACAATTTGTATGGATGGGCAACGTGCCAGCCCTTGCCATATGCAGATTTTCGATGGGTCAACAACGTGTCCAATTTCGATCCATCATGCATCGCGCTAGACTCACCTATAGGCTACATCCTTGAAGTCGACTTGGAATATCCCCAATCTCTACATGATGCGCACAAAGACCGGCCGTTTTGTCCAATACATGAAAAACCGCCGGGTAAGCGGGAAGAAAAGCTGTTAGCAACTGTCTGCGATAAAAAACGCTACATCATACACTACCGGAATTTACAACAGTGCTTACGCCATGGGCTTCGCCTCACGAAAATCCATAGAGTCCTACAGTTTACACAATCCCCATGGCTGCGTTCGTATATTGAGTTGAATACCCAGTTTCGAACGCTTGCCAAAAACGATTTCGAAAAGAATTTGTTCAAATTAATGAATAATGCGGTCTTTAGCAAAACGATGGAGAATGTGCGCAATCATGTAGATGTAAAGCTTTTAACAAAATGGGAGGGCAGATATGGGGCAGAGGCAATGATTGTGAAGCCAAACTTCCACAGCCGAAGTGTTTTTTCGGAAAACCTCGTGGCCGTGGAATTGCGCAATCTCGAGGTGAAATTCAACAAGCCAATATATGTGGGGATGTGCATACTCGATATATCCAAAACGTGCTTGTATGGATTTCATCACGAGTATATGGTACCTCTGTATCGAGATAAATGTAAAGTCATGTATACCGATACGGATAGTCTCATATATGACATTGAGAGCGATGATATATATGCCGACATGAAGCGCGACATTGAAAATGTTGATACAAGCGATTATTCGGCGGACAATCGGTATGGTATACCGCTCATCAACAAGAAGATGCCCGGTCTCATGAAGGACGAATGTAATGGAGCAATTATGACCGAATTTATTGGACTTCGATCGAAAATGTACGCGACACGTATCGAGGGTAAGAAGGACACGAAAAAAGTTAAAGGTGTCAAGAGTAGCGTTGTGGCGAGGACAATCACGTTTGACGATTATGCTCAATGCTTGAAGGAAAATATTGAAATGGAGCGTAGTCAAACGTGCATTCGATCAAAATTACACCAAGTCTACACCATTCGCGAGACGAAAATTGCTCTGAGTCCTCATGACGATAAGCGGTACATCATACCTGGTACCTGTGATACCCTACCATGGGGGCATTATAGAATACAGTCGTAAAAAGTTTTGTAATTTTATTTTTCTACGACCATGATGTAAAATTGTGTATATTTTTGTGAATATCGATGTATAAAACTTGTGAAAATCATGTATATATTTTGTTCACTCGATGTTAAAATTATGTTTGTTGTTGTAAATATTTAATCGTGTAAGAATGGATTTATTATTTTCTGTAAATAAAGAAACGGACATTTTATAATCCCATGTGTTTATTCACTCTATCCATCTCCTTGTACCCACGTTCCACGAAAAAACATGCATAAGGGGTTCAAGAGACTTTCTACGACGTTCATGAGACGTTTGAAGATGTTCGTGAGACGTTCAAGACACTTTCGAAAACGTTCATAAGACGTTTGAAAACATTCAAGAGAGGTTCGAAGACGTTCAGAGACTTTCGAAGACATTCAAGAGATCTTTGACGATATTCATAATACGTTTGAAGACATCGATGAGGGGTTCAACGACGTTTTAGAGACTTTCACAGACATTCACGAAGGGTTTGAAGACGTTCAAAATACTTTCGAATACGTTCTAAAGACTTTCGACGACATTCATAATACGTTTGAAGACATTCATGAGGGGTTCGGAGACGCTCAAGAGACTTTCAAAGACATTCACGAGGGGTTTGAAGACGTTCAAGAAACTTTCGAATACGTTCAAGAGACCTTCGACGACATTCATAATACGTTCGAAGATATTCATGAGGGGTTCGAAGACGCTTGAGAGACTTTTAGAGACATTCACGAGGGTTTCGAAGACGTTCAAGAGACTTTTGACGACATTCATAATACGTTTGAAGACGCTTAAGAGACTTTCAAAGACATTCACGTGCGAAGACATTCAGAGAGACTTTCGAAGACATTCAAGAGATCTTTGACGATATTCATAATACGTTTGAAGACATCGAATCCCAAACAAACCCAAACAATGCGAGCAAAACTCAGACATTATGAAAGTCTTTGGTTTATGGATGTCGTCGAAGATCGTGTTATGTCAAACGTCACCGAAGACTTTTATAATGTTTGAGTTTTGCTCGCATTGTTTGGGTTTGTTTGGGATTTGCCCAAACATTCATCCCAAAAAGGGATTCACCCTCTCGCGAATGTCTTTGAAAGTCTCTCAAGTGCCTTCGAACCCCTCATGAATGTCTTCAAACGTATTATGAATGTCGTCGAAAGTATCTTGAACGACTTCAAACCCTTCGTGAATGTTTGTGAAAGTCTCTAAAATGTCGTTGAACCCCTCATCGATGTCTTCAAACGTATTATGAATATCGTCAAAGATCTCTTGAATGTCTTCGAAAGTCTCTCTGAATGTCTTCGCACCTGAATGCCTTTGAAAGTCTCTTAAGCGTCTTCAAACGTATTATGAATGTCGTCAAAAGTCTCTTGAACGTCTTCGAAACCCTCGTGAATGTCTTTGGAAGTCGCTCAAGCTTCTTCGAACCCCTCATGAATGTCTTCGAACGTATTATGAATGTCGTCGAAGGTCTCTTGAACGTATTCGAAAGTTTCTTGAACGTCTTCAAACCCCTCGTGATAGTCTTTGAAAGTCTCTTAAGCGTCTCCGAACCCCTCATGAATGTCTTCAAACGTATTATGAATGTCGTCGAAAGTCTTTAGAACGGATTCGAAAGTATTTTGAACGCCTTCAAACCCCCCGTGAATGTCTGTGAAAGTCTCTAAAACGTCGTTGAACCCCTCATCGATGTCTTCAAACGTATTATGAATATCGTCAAAGATCTCTTGAATGTCTTCGAAAGTCTCTCTGAATGTCTTCGCACGTGAATGTCTTTGAAAGTCTCTTAAGCGTCTTCAAACGTATTATGAATGTCGTCAAAAGTCTCTTGAACGACTTCGAAACCCTCGTGAATGTCTTTGAAAGTCTCTCAAGCGTCTTCGAACCCCTCATGAATATCTTCGAACGTATTATGAATGTCGTCGAAGGTTTCTTGAACGTATTCGAAAGTTTCTTGAACGTCTTCAAACCCCTCGTGAATGTCTTTGAAAGTCTCTTGAGCGTCTCCGAACCCCTCATGAATGTCTTCAAACGTATTATGAGTGTCGTCGAAAGTCTTTAGAAGGTATTCGAAAGTATTTTGAACGCCTTCAAACCCCTCGTGAATGTCTGTGAAAGTCTCTAAAACGTCGTTGAACCCCTCATCGATGTCTTCAAACGTATTATGAATATCGTCAAAGATCTCTTGAATGTCTTCGAAAGTCTCTCTGAATGTCTTCGCACGTGAATGTCTTTGAAAGTCTCTTAAGCGTCTTCAAACGTATTATGAATGTCGTCAAAAGTCTCTTGAACGTCTTCGAAACCCTCGTGAATGTCTCTGAAAGTCTCTCAAGCGTCTTCGAACCCCTCATGAATATCTTCGAACGTATTATGAATGTCGTCGAAGGTCTCTTGAACGTATTCGAAAGTTTCTTGAACGTCTTCAAACCCCTCGTCAATGTCTTTGAAAGTCTCTTGAGCGTCTCCGAACCCCTCATGAATGTCTTCAAACGTATTATGAATGTCGTCGAAAATCTTTAGAACGTATTCGAAAGTATTTTGAACGTCTTCAAACCCTTCGTGAATGTCTGTGAAAGTCTCTAAAACGTCGTTGAACCCCTCATCGATGTCTTCAAACGTATTATGAATATCGTCAAAGATCTCTTGAATGTCTTCGAAAGTCTCTGAACATCTTCGAACCTCTCATGAATGTTTTCAAACATCTTATGAACGTTTTCGAAAGTCTCTTGAACGTCTCACGAACATCTTCAAACGTCTCATGAACGTCGTAGAAAGTCTCTTGAACCCCTTATGCATGTTTTTTCGTGGAACGTGGGTACAAGGAGATGGATAGAGTGAATAAACACATGGGATTATAAAATGTCCGTTTCTTTATTTACAGAAAATAATAAATCCATTCTTACACGATTAAATATTTACAACAACAAACATAATTTTAACATCGAGTGAACAAAATATATACATGATTTTCACGAGTTTTATACATCGATATTCACAAAAATATACACAATTTTACATCATGGTCGTAGAAAAAAAAAAATACAAAACTTTTTACGACTGTATTCTATAATGCCCCCATGGTAGGGTATCACAGGTACCAGGTATGATGTACCGCTTATCGTCATGAGGACTCAGAGCAATTTTCGTCTCGCGAATGGTGTAGACTTGGTGTAATTTTGATCGAATGCACGTTTGACTACGCTCCATTTCAATATTTTCCTTCAAGCATTGAGCATAATCGTCAAACGTGATTGTCCTCGCCACAACGCTACTCTTGACACCTTTAACTTTTTTCGTGTCCTTCTTACCCTCGACACGTGTCGCGTACATTTTCGATCGAAGTCCAATAAATTCGGTCATAATTGCTCCATTACATTCGTCCTTCATGAGACCGGGCACCTTCTTGTTGATGAGCGGTATACCATACCGATTGTCCGCCGAATAATCGCTTGTATCAACATTTTCAATGTCGCGCTTCATGTCGGCATATATATCATCGCTCTCAATGTCATATATGAGACTATCCGTATCGGTATACATGACTTTACATTTATCTCGATACAGAGGTACCATATACTCATGATGAAATCCATACAAGCACGTTTTGGATATATCGAGTATGCACATCCCCACATATATTGGCTTGTTGAATTTCACCTCGAGATTGCGCAATTCCACGGCCACGAGGTTTTCCGAAAAAACACTTCGGCTGTGGAAGTTTGGCTTCACAATCATTGCCTCTGCCCCATATCTGCCCTCCCATTTTGTTAAAAGCTTTACATCTACATGATTGCGCACATTCTCCATCGTTTTGCTAAAGACCGCATTATTCATTAATTTGAACAAATTCTTTTCGAAATCGTTTTTGGCAAGCGTTCGAAACTGGGTATTCAACTCAATATACGAACGCAGCCATGGGGATTGTGTAAACTGTAGGACTCTATGGATTTTCGTGAGGCGAAGCCCATGGCGTAAGCACTGTTGTAAATTCCGATAGTGTATGATGTAGCGTTTTTTATCGCAGACAGTTGCTAACAGCTTTTCTTCCCGCTTACCCGGCGGTTTTTCATGTATTGGACAAAACGGCCGGTCTTTGTGCGCATCATGTAGAGATTGGGGATATTCCAAGTCGACTTCAAGGATGTAGCCTATAGGTGAGTCTAGCGCGATGCATGATGGATCGAAATTGGACACGTTGTTGACCCATCGAAAATCTGCATATGGCAAGGGCTGGCACATTGCCCATCCATACAAATTGTTGACATCAAAATACATCAAGTATGATGATGCTTTCGATGGATCAAATGACTCCATGTACTTGTTATTAGCGTGTGCATATCGGTTCGAGCATTGACTTAGACCACCGCGTATACCCCGCTCAACGAATAAAACCATGTCGATGTCAGTTAGTAACTCAAACTTGACATTCGAGTGTTTTAACATTGCATCCCAGGTATACCCAGGCAATGTGTAGTAATACGCGGGATCTAGGCCATAGCTCTCAACGCATGTATTTCGAAAGTTTTCGAAAATATCGGCTAATAACAAGACATCTGTCTTCAGATACAAATCGCTATAGTCACCCAGCGTTCGAATGGAGAACCGCTTCCAAACTTTCTCAGCATGTGCGTACTCGCTCTCGGATACTGTAGCATCTGTCAGGGAACTATAAAATGCGTCACGTGGTGGTAAGCAAGTGCCGTCCAACCTGCTCACGTTGTCAATATACTCATAAGGGAAGACCCCTTTTCGTGTCAGCAAATTGAAATCGTCTGTCGAGAGAGTTGGGAATTGCGTGTGTAAAATTTTCAGTTTATCCTCGGTCAAGAATGATGCTAATTTGTCGAGACTGGTGTTGAGGAATTTGTATGAGTCGATAAAGCGCAATTGGATCTTGTGTTTTGAATCGTCTGTAATTTCAACATGCTTCGTGAAGGAGATGTATTTCTCCTTTGTGATTGGAAGCACATCGGTTGTTCCTTCGAACGCTGTGGCTACTTCCTTGATTATAAAATGTGCATCATAACCGGATAAATTGTGGAAAACGACTGGAATGAAAAATGACTGCTTGTAATTTAGGTTGCAGTTGGAATGGGCAGGGCCTCTATACCGCCCAGTCAGGTGGCAATGATCTCAAACGCGTACATCTTCTTGCGCAAATGGTTTCTCACATATGTGGCATTGAGTCGCTGCTCGAAAACTAGCCCACTCACTCGGTGTTAAATACACCATTGGTACATTATCACAGAAAGTTTCTTTTATCCACAGTGCTAGATTTTTCAGGTCTTCAACAAACCATGATATACAATCAGCACTGCGACGCGAGTGATACGAAGATAGTGAGTCGTCATACGAACAACACACATAGTATCCGATACTAAACACTTCATGGTGTTGATACATATCTTTCACTTGGTTCTCCCCATCGGTTTTTTCCAGCACATACTCCAAATCAGCATACACAATGAAGGGATGTCGCTCTTTCCGGCTAAAGTTGCTAAACTGGAGCCACTTATTGGTGTCGTTTGGTAGTCGAATTGCACAGTCATTTATCACTCCACAATCGACCTCATGTGATCGCAATTTTTCCTCGGAACCGAAGTAGTGCAAACACCTGCAAAAAAAAAGATTGTTTTGTTTAATTCATCTAGCATATATAATTACCTATATATACATATTATGGTAACTACATACCGATCACAGATATATTTTTTATTCTTCTTTTTGGTCAGTTGTGACCTCACGAGTCTCGACAGGTTCTTGATCCATACGAAGTGTCCCGCATTCCTTTCCTCGGTATCTTGCATGTACAGCAAATTGATGTGCTTATCCTTCTTGTGTTGAGTTACGCGTATCGGAACAATGTCCTTTTTGGTGGTGGTGGTATATACGTTGATCGATACATTGTTATGAAATTCAAATTTTTTTATTTGATGTATCGTCACCGGGAATTCAATATCCTTCAGATTCAGTACTGTCAAATAATGAGGGTAAGAAGATGTACGGTGGCTGTTTTGTTCAGTTGGGTATAGAGCAGCGACAACTGCCCATGCGAAACATGTGTTATCGTCGGATTTGACGTTAACCACAGCCTTCTTCAACATTATTTCCCGCGGCATTGATATAGAGCACCCGGCACGCATCGGATTATACTTATTCACATTTATCGTGAGGTTAAGTATTTTCTGCAGAGCCCAGCCACTATCACGTTCTTGAAATTCATCGAGTAATGTTATAGTGGGCTCCATAACACGCTGTTCATACCACTCGTTCAAATCGCTTGTGCTAAATAGTTCGCAGTTTCGCGTGTTGACACTTTTATTCGCATGTTTGTCACCACTCGCGAATTCACCATTAAACGCTGTATTGATTTTAATACTGTTGTGCTTGTCGATGATATTTTGCACATGATGTAGCACTAGGACGCGAGCATCATTTAGAAAGTGTCTCGGCTCGATGTGGCTGCGATTGATGATGGAACCGGTCAATATCCGACTCTCGAAGGATGTTTCAATCTCTCGCCAGATTAACTCATGATCACCGTGCCCTGCGCCCGTGTGTACGAAACGACTCCGCACACAATTCCTCAATCCTTCCAGACGCGCTATTTGGGCTATTAGTGACTGTTGATGTCCGATTAATAATCGCGGGCGCTTAATCCGGCTTTGCGTTTCCAGCCCTTCGATGAACTCGACGCATCGTTGCTCCCACGCGGTAAAATCTTCGATCGAGCCTAAAAGCACGGCTTGGTCATGCAAGATTTGCTCCATGTTGATGAGTACGAAAAACTTCCACGATGTGAACAGACTGACTGCTTCATGCAAAGTGCGGCCAGATTTGAGCGGAGTGGATTATTAAAAAGCCCTTCGGGGGGAAAAATCGGCCCTCTCACTCTCGCGGGAAAACGGAGTTTCCCGATAACGCGTAGATCGCGCGAGGAACATGAGACAAAAAAAAACGGGAAGTCGGAATGCATCGGGTCAAAAGATTTTATGGGTCCTGCAGCTCAAGTGGTCCATCGGCGGTCACCGCCTTTGATCCCTAAAGTTTATAGTTTTGCCAAGAAATCCTGACTTGTCGAGACCTGTCTAAAGTGTTGGCGAGACTCGTGACAGGAGTGGACACGCATGCAAACATCTTGACATTATCTTTCGGAATGGAGACCTCGATGAATGAGAGTGCATCTGCGCTCAAGTGGTCCATCCGCGGTCCCTTTGATCCCTAAAGATTTTTCCCAAGAAACCTGTTAGGACCTGTCTCGAGTGTCGGCGAGTTTTGAGACGGGACGGATGCAATTGACATTGTCTTTCGGAATTGAATCAGCTGCATGTCATAAATAATGGGCTTTGAAAGGCGCCGCCCTTCATGTGGCGCCTAGCGTTTCCATATGACCGAATATTTTCCGACCCGTATATGGCTGTCACTCACACGCACGCACGCAAGCACACATACACACACATAAACACACACACACACACACACACACACACACACACATACACACACACACACACACACACACACACACACACACACACACACACACACACACACACACACCAAAGATTTTATGTATAATATATACTATGCAAGGTCATTGTTCAATTTAATTATTAATAAACTATTGTTTTATTGTCATTTAATTCAATGCATTATTTTTGCCCCCTCCCCCTTCCTTCAACACAAACACACAAGCACACACGCACACGCACACACACACACACAGACACACACACACACCCACCCACACACACACACACACACACACACACACACACACACACACACACACACAAAACACTCATCGACGCTGGCTTCCCCCTCCCGCTAGTCGCTCCACGGACCACATGGCTAGCCCCTCCATAGAGGTCCCCTCTGTGACGTCACCCGCGCTCGGCGACCTCCCCTCGACCCGGTGACCTCCTTTTGAAGCAGAACCCTCCTAGCTACTCTACTAATACTGTTCATCTTCCAAACAAAAAACCGGGTTAAACAATGGAATTCATTACTTTTATAGGGTATATTGGTCATTCTGGAATGAGAAATTGACCGACGAATAATATTACACTTATACAAATTAAAATTAAAATTCGTCTCATAAAAAAAATGATTGGAAAAATTGGATTTTTTCTTTTTTCAAATTGCCACTTTTCATAAGCGAAAATACCGCGTTTGCGTCATCTTTACCGTTGGACTTTACAGCGCGTACGCAACAATCATATTTGTTGCTGAGAGATATAGAAAGTACCGCACCTACCGATCACAACGGTAGTTGAGAAGCAATCATATTTCCTAGGAGGTATATTAAGTACCGTACCTACCGATCACGACTGTGGTCGAGAAAAATGCACAAATAATTGTTGAAACAATTATTTTGACATCATTTTTAGCCTTGGTCTTTGCAACACATGGGAAGCAATCATATTTGCTGAGAGGTATAAAAAGTACCGCACCTACTGATCACAATCGTGATCGAGAAGAAATACAAAAGTAATCCCGGGCGGAAATTGAGTTGGGGCTGTGATCGGGCTCCAATAATATTCCCCTAACTTTATTCGGGCCCTAATCTGGAAGCCACATGAGGGCCGTTAGCGGCCGGTCACACTTCGTCAACAAGGGCCCTTAAAGGCGCAACGACCGGGGCCTTATAAGTTGCCTCAATGGCGCCTCATCAAAACCATTTTAGCGCCCTGAAAATGCCTCAACGGCGCCTCATCATAACCATTTCAGCGCCATAAAATATCCGTATCAGTGGATACACGTGTATGTTAAATGCGTCAGGGTATATCTGTATTTGTTTTTATGTAATTGTTCATGTGCATAGGTGTGCACGGAAAACAAGAAACAGCGAACATCACAGTATAAACCGCATGAAAAACAGGGTGCCATATTTCATTTTACAGTAAAACAAAGTAATGTAAATCCTGTCCTACAAAAATGACGAATTTTCCTGTACACACTGAGATTTTTACAGTTACACTGGCTTATTTACAGTTCGGTATTGTGAATACATCAGTGTTTTCAGTAAAAATATTCAACTGTAAAATTTACATGAGATCACTGATTTTTATACTGTACGCAAACTGCAAGGGTTACAGTGTACACTGTATTGAGTACAGCGTGATGAATTAAATTGTACAGTGTGGCACGGTAGTTTTACTCTTCTTTCGACAGTTCGTAACGTAATCTGTGCACTCTGAGATTTTTACAGTTACACTGATTTATTTACAGTTTGGTATTGTGAATAAATCAGTGATTTCAGTAAAAATATTCAACTGTAAAATTTACATGAGATCACTGCTTTTTATACTGTACGCACATGAGGCACGAGGCCAGGACACAAAGGATTGCCAGTTAGTAGTGCGTGGCTGATGGGACGCGGTCATCGAAATTTGTGCGACAGAAATCAAGAAATTATAAAGAAAGAGAGAATTTAAAAAAAAGGTACATTCTTGTCTAATTAGGACTTGACTCGCGCGTGGGGTGAGGCACGTGGCTAGGACACAAAGGATTGCCAGTTAGTAGTGCGTGGTCGATAGGATGCGAATGTTGAAATTTGTGCGACATAATTCAAGAAATTATAAAAAAGAGAGAATTATTTACAAAAAGGTACGTCCCTGTGTATGTGACTGATTTTTTAATATTTTCTACACAGTTTTCTCAAACTTCTTTTATGGATAAACGTTTTTTTGTGTGTCTCACTCAGTTCAGTATATTCTTGATATGTATATATATGTGTTTATATGTATGTGTATATATGTGTGTATGTGTGTGTGTCTGTGTGCGTGCGTGCGTGAGTGCGTGCGCGAGCGCGCGCGCGCGCGCGCGTGTGTGTGTGTGTCTGTGTGTGTGTGTGTGTGTGTGTGTGTGTAGATTACATTGCTTACAATATACATTGTAAGCGAAGGTTTCGCCGAATTTTTTTAATTTTATTTTTATAATCAAATTTACAGTATGATGTTGTAAACGGTATTCACTGGTTAGGACTTGTCTCGAGCGTGGCGCGACCAGGACACAGAGGACTAGCAGTTCTTTCAGCGCTTCAATTGTTCTTTCAGCGCTATCTAATGTTATTTTACTCCTAATTTTGTATAATATACGATTTGTGGCCTTATTAAATTACGGGGTTCATCAAGTTTGAATTACAGTATTAAAACAAGAACGTTTCCCGTGTTCACACTGTAAAAAGCAACGATTCAAAACTGAAACTATATCTGTTGCTAACCAGTTTCTAGAACAGAGTACTTCACTGTTAAAACACCTACATAAACTCTGTCGATATAACTGGCGCATTCATTGTATATAATACAGATTAACCAACTGTCAAAGTACAAGTTTTGTTAAATTTATATTACAGTGTTGAACTGTCAAAATTTACATTTGACTACACTGTATTTTGGACTGTATGTTCCAGTAAAAGATACAGTAGAGCGGTTCGAGTTCAAAGAGGACAGTATAGGAACTGTAATAATTTACTTTGAGCACACTGTATTTTGAGCACTGTGTTTCAGGTAATATCGCTGTGCAATCGCTCGAGTCCAATGCGAACTGTGTAGCTCCTGTATTTTGTACTATTTCTTTTTTTCCGTGTAGGCGTGAGAACATGTGTATGTATGTGTGCGCGCGTAGAAATGTGATTGCGTATTTGGATGTGAGCCTTTATGACAAACTGCCATGACAAAATTAATACAAAAAATAATCCATTCTAAGGAATGGATGTCTAGTATAAATAAAAAAAATATATGGGTCTACTGAATCACTAGAATCTATTTCTATTGAGGGAAAGATCTGGAAAACAAAGACCAATTTATTTACTCATCCTACACAGTCAGATAAAGTTTATGAATGGGAAATATCAGCGAAGTCTTCAGAAGAAATAATTTTCCCTATGATGAGTATTGAGCGAAAATTAGTTGCTATAAAAATGTCGAGAAAACGGGTTGTTCACAATTATGCATTACTCCATGTATGAGTGAAACCATGAGTAATTGTTTGTATCTATGTACAAGGTTTCTTTAATTTGATAAATAAATAGTCTGATGTTTGTCTGCATATTTGTGTTCGTCGTTGATTTTTTATTTGCTAATGCCCTTACGCTTTTTCCCAATTTGCGTTCGATAATATTATTCAATCGATGTATATAATCGATTTGAATAATTGAAATACCATCAACCATGTAGCCTAAGCTATTTATACTGGATTATCGCTATAATAGTCAGATCTGGGCCTATTGTGGAGATCCCTACTTGTTTATGCCTATATTGGCCAAGTCTGGGCCTATTGTGGAAATCCCTACAGGTTTATCCCTATAATGGCCAAGTCGGGTCCTTTTGTGGAAATCCCTACAGGTTTATCCCGATAATGGCCAAGTCTGGGCCCATTGTGGAAATCCCTACTAGGGAAAGCACTAGAAAAGCCCTGAAAGGCCCTTATTTTTATTAGGGATGCCCTATCAGTTTTCCGCACGGGATTGTTTCAACAATTATGTTTGTGTCAATTTTACCGTTGGGTTTTGCAGCGCAGAAGCAGCAATCATATTTGCTGAGAGGTATAGAAAGTACCACACCTACCAATTCCAATCGCGATCGAGGAGAAATGCAAAAATTATTATTAAAACAATTATTTTTGAATGGCTTTTGCCGTTAGTTTCAGGAGCGCATAAGCAGCAATCATATTTTCTAAGAGGTATAATAAGTACCGCACCTACCGATCTTAACCGTGATCGAGAAGAAATGCAAAAGTAATTGTTTAAACAATTATTTTTGCGTAATAATTACCATTGGGTTTTGCAGTGCAGAAGCAGTGCAGAAGCAGTGCAGAAGCAGTAATCATAATTGTTGAGAGGTATAATAAGTATCGCACCTACCGATCACAACTGTGGTCGAGAACGCACGCGAAAGTGATTGTTTAAATAATTTTTTTGCGTCATTTTTAACGTTGGATTTTACAGCGCGTACAAAGCAATCGTATTTGTTGCTAAGAGATATAGAAAGTATCGCAACCTACCGATCACAACCGTGGCAGAGAAGCAATGATATGTGCTGAAAGGTATAATATAATAAGTACCTACCTACCGATCACATCCGTAGTCGAGAAAAAGGCATAAATATTTGTATAAACAATTATTTTTGCGTCATTTTTACCGTTGGTCTTTGCAACACATAGGAAGCAAACATATTTGCTGAGAGGTATAGAAAGTACCCCACCTACCGATCCCTATTGTGGTCGCGAATAAATACGTTAATAATTGTTTAAACAATTATATTTGCATTACTTTTACCGCTGCGGCTTGCAGTGTTTTACCACATGTCATATGGGCTGAGAGAGGTGCGACCCCTTGCATCTACCGAACTCAAACGTGATCGGGAAAAATGTATAGTTATTAAAACAATTATTGAGAGTGGAAATAAGTATCCGCCGTTTGACAAAAGGGGGCCCCACCAGGAGGTTATGGTTGAAATTGTCAGATGTAAAACGTCATATCGTAAGGTTGTACATCTGGCAAGACCATAACCTTAAAATATTAGCGATTTTGTATAAGCATCACATAATTTTTGCGTGCGAAAATGTCGAGTTTTGAGCCGAATAAGCGCCATTTACTGGAACTCTTGCGTTCCTACCGGCACGAGCCGGACCGGCGTCGAAGTAAGGCGCTACTGGCGAGCGGCTGGGAGCCAACTGCGCGGAGCACAGTGTTTTAAAGTCTCGAGAATTGTGACAAAATATCAAAGAGATTTCAGATTCAACGCAAAATCCGTATATAGGGGTTTTCGACAATACCAATGACAAATTCGACATCCGCATTTTAAACTCGCAATTGCTGATCCAAAATGGCCGACATTTTACAAAAAAAACTTTTCAGTTTCGTCTGAAAATCCGTTTATGAGGGTTTCCAAGGTTGCTGATGACGAATCCGAAATGCAAACGCAAAAACTCACAATGGCGAATACAAAATGGCCGACATTTATGCAAAAAACTTGTCAGACTTAATTGAAAATCCGTGTATAGAAGTTTTCGACGACACCGATGACGAATCCAAAATCCATATTTCGGATCTTGAAGTGGCCGATCCAAAGTGACCGATATTTTACAAACGTTTCGTCCGAGAATCCATTTATGTGGGTTTCCAAGGTTGGTGATAACGAATCCGACAACCAAATTTCGAAATTAAAAGATTCCACATTTTAGGAAACAATACTAACTCATTCTTCACACGATTCAGCCTTTGCGCACCATAAGTTTACTTATCTTTAAGTGCATTCATTCAAAGTTGATACCCTCAAGCTATATTCACTAGTCGATCTAAGAACATTTATGCGATTAATTCTAGATATTTTATTCGAAGGTTACTGGGGTTACATAAAACAGTTGTTTTCAAAACTTGGCATGGTCAAAAATTGAAAAAAGTTCAAGTTTACAAAAACTGTTAATGAGTTTTTTCCTTTCAAAAAGTTTAGTTTCACAAAAAACTGTTAATGAGTTTTTTTCTTAATGAAAAAAAGATCTGTTGAAAAAAAAACTGTTTTTTGTAACCCTAATAACCTTCGTCGAAAAAATCGCATAAATGTTCTCAGATCGAGTAGTGAATACAACTTAAGGGTATCAACTTTTAAATGAAACAATGAAAGATGAGTGAAATTATGGTATGCAAAGGGCGAATCGTGTAAAAAATGAGTCAGTATTGTTTTCTGAAATGTATCACAAATGTTCTACAAAAAAATCAAATTTTCATTTTTAATTTTTCGAATTTTTCGTTCTCAAATTTAGCAAGTAACTAGAAAAAATTTAGAAAAAGTAAAAAAATTGCCCTTTTATTTTGATGATCATTACACGATGTTAAAGAACAATACTTGTTCCTTTAATTGTTTTGTAAAACAATGACCTATCGGTCCGGAAAAAAGGTTCGATGGATCAATTTGATAATTTTCAGGGCTATTGGGAGTACATTAAGCTGAAAAAACCTGGCAACAGTGGTAGTCAAGTAGTGGTAGGATTACAGAAAAACCATAAAAAGTCATTATTATGTACTTTTTTCAAATTAATGTTAAGGGTGAAACATTTTTGTTCTCAAAAATCAACGAAATGCTCTTGTAGAAAATGTATTCAAGTATTCAAAGCTGCCCTTCTATTCCCTGTGCGATCATTGGTTGCTGAGATATCGATGATCAAAGACAAAAGGATCTTTTTCATTCACAGTCGGATATCTCAGCAAAAAATGACGTAAAGGAACAAAAAAACAAATTGTAGCTGAACGAACAAACTAATTGATCTATGCATTGATTTAACTTTTTTTTAAATCCCGAGCTCGTGGACCCTTGGAAAAAAAAAACAAAAAGATGCTGCAACATTTTTTCTCGCGCTATTTCTTATGATTGCGCGATAACCGTACCTCACAAAAATGTTGTGCCAAAACGTCTCGAAATTAGAAACTTTAAGCTACAGAATGCTTTTTTTCATCCTGGTACGACCCTCTTTCATAGAGATACAACGTTTCAAAAAGAGTGAAAAAATTAAATAGATGTTCTATTCCTTAAATTTTTCGAATGGTTTTTTAAAACAAAATGATACTACAATCAGATAAAATTAAAGTCAGGCTATAAATACTGATTTCCGAAATACAATCCATGAAGAGCGGGTATATAAGTGCGGATGTAAAAAGGTACAATACAAAACACAAAACTATTTGAGTCCCTTAATTCGAAATGCAGATAAGCACGCGGTAAAGGTCGGGTTTCAACTGACCCGCTGCGCGCTTACGTGTGCTCGAGCGCATCGCTCGAAATAAAGTTGGTTATAAAAAAGGTAAGCATTGCAAAGCATCTGTTCCTTGGAATATTCGACAAAAAACAGTCTAAACTATGTATTACATATTAAACCAAAGTGGTAAAAATGGGTTAAAAAAAGGTGACTCGATAATGCGACCCGCTCGATTGGAAATTAAATTTTTTGAAGAGTTGATATTTCACGTTATTTTTAGTAAGAATTAAATAAAAATCAATACAAGAGTAATTTATATTCGAATTCTACATGCTTTAAGGAATACTCTCGATCAAGCTACATTCAAATCGAACACACCAAGCATTAACTATTCACTTCTGAATAATTACAAATATTTTGGAGCGACTGCGTCTGACGCGCATCGTTTCGAAAGCGTTAACCCGGGCTGATGCCCAAGAGGAGATATAGAGATTTACCGTTCGGGCCTTTCGGCATAGTATACGGCAAAGTCATCCCTACACTATTGTAGGGTCATTTTCCTGAAAAAAATACCGAACTTTTTCGATTTTGTCACATTTTTCGAGACTTTGAAACACTGTGCGGCGGCCCATTCCACCACCGCCTAGTTTGTTTCGGGAAGGGAAACCGATCGCACGGTTACGTATCCACTGTAAATCGATCACGTTTTGCCATTACTCTGCCCCCTAGTTTATTGCGGTGTGTTCTTTTTGCCTGCTTGCTTGCTACTTGCTCCCTGGATGCCGCTCACTTTAAGCCCATGTCGGTGAATCACAAACCTATGCACGGAGAATCCTCCGTGACGAAGAAACCTCCGGAGCGACCGGATCCTCCTGATGGGATCTCCACGGACGCCTCCTTCTCGCCCCCAATGCTTAATCCCTTAATACAAAACTCCCAGGGCATCAAAGCTGCAGAAGGACTGATGAACCTATCCGGATCCATATCCAACGCAACTTCATCAAGATGCACCCACTCTCCAAGGAACTTACACGGCCACTCATTCGCCTCGGTAATGAACGATAACAACATTTTCAAAAAGCCGAAAAAACCGCAAAAGTAAGAGGCCCCCATAAAGAAAACGGTCGCGCTCGCGACATTCGAGCGAAGACGACATAAAAAAACCATCCGGTCAAATTAACAGCTGCGGACCAAAGCCCTAACCCAGCATACCAAACACCGAAAGTCACCCAGATAGTCAGTCGTGATCATCACGCCGTGCATACAATTGATGAAGCAAATTTTACAGCATATTGACTACATGACATGATGCAAAGCCGTGAACTCATTTAGTATAGTGAATGTACAAAGCATTTTGATCTCAATATGTCGTTTACAAATACATCGTACGTTTGAAACACGTTGAACTCATATCGCTGTGCGCAAGTGTCCACAATTAATATCTGCAAATTTTACGTCATATGGAAGTCATCCAATGGCTTGTGTTGATGAATTCACTGGGTTAGCACTGGTAGTAGACATGCCATGCAAGCAATATGACGGCAATATGCATGTATGTCAGTGATACATTCGATGGGCGCAACATGACGATATGAGTGTTTCTCAGTGATACATCCTATGACGGCGATATGCATGTTTCTAAGTGATACATTCGTTGAGCGCAACATGACGGCGATATGCATATTTCTAACAAGGAGAAGGCAGAGCCTGGATGTCGCGAATCGGGTTCTCCTTTCGCATGGTGAAAGTTGAAGACCTCCGAATTAACGTCGTTTTTTATTTTTGTTCCAATA
Organism: Ophion slaviceki; assembly: GCA_944452715.1. Lineage (NCBI taxonomy): Eukaryota > Metazoa > Arthropoda > Insecta > Hymenoptera > Ichneumonidae > Ophion > Ophion slaviceki. The sequence goes on from OX101789.1 coordinate 5,982,941, forward strand.
AGCCTTAGTTGCTGAGATATCACTATTTGAAAATTAGGGAGTTTCGTCTCGCGCGTAGAGTACGTTCAGCGTTGACACTTGAGACAAAAGCGGCCGTAGCTAATACGGTAAGACGACAGACCGGCACTCTGAAAGTTCACGGTTTGCGTCCCCATGCTTCCTTTTAATTCAATTCTTGTTTAAATTTTATAATCTCTCATAAGACTTTACATGTGCAGGTAAATAAGAAAATTCGAAAATATGTATTACTAGTTTTATTTATCTATTATATTAAAAGAAATTAATCGAATAATGAAGTCACAATTACATAGCAAAATAATATTGTATAACAAATAATTAATCTAATAATCAAGTCAAATTAATCTAATAACAAAGCAAAATAATATGGTATAAAAAATAAATAATTAATCTAATTCACAGGAAAGCATATTTGAAGATATATATCTTCAAATATGCTTTCCTGATAGAATCCGCAAGGTTATTTTATGTTCGTGGTGTCGTGAGCCTTTGTGCTTCCTTTGCTTTTACGATGGTTTCCACCCTCCAATTTGTCAACATACTGATCTGATAGAAGAAGAATCAGAATAATTACCTGCCGCGAAATTTGCAAGTGTGAATTAGATTAATTATTTATTTTTTATATACCATATTATTTTGCTTTGTAATTTTGACTTGATTATTAGATCAATTATTTGTCATACAATTTTATTTTTCTATGTAATTGTGACTTCATTATTGGATTAATTATTTTAAAATAATAGATGAATAAAACTAGTAATACATATTTTCGAATTGACTTCTTTACCTGCACATGCAAAGTCTTATGAGAGATTATAAAATAAAAATAAAAATTGAATTTAAAAAAAAGCATGGGGAACCGTGAACTTTCAGAGTGCCAGTCCGTCGTCTTACCGTATTAGCTACGGCCGCTCTTGTCTTAAGCGTCAACGCTAAACGTACTCTACGCGCGAGCCGAAACTCCCAAATTTTCAAATCGCGATATCTCAGAAACTAAGGCCTATTGGAACAAAAATAAAAAACGACGTTAATTCGGAGGTCTCCAACTTTCACCACGCGAAAGGAGAACCCGATTCGCGACATCCAGGCTCTGCCTTCTCCTTGTAAGTGATACATTCGACGAGCGCAATATGACGGCGATATGCATACAAATCCAGAATGATACAAATAGGCAGACTCAAAGAAATTTTGCACAAGTGTTAGAATGGCTAGGTAGGTAGCACGTTCAGCTCTCGAATTAGAAGACGTGGTTCAAACCGTAGGTAGGTACAAAATTTAACTAGGCAGAATACGTTTCAATCCATTTATCATAGAGGCAGGAACATAATTTAAGCATATAGGGGTATAAAAATCCTACCAGATTTTTTTAATCAATATTTTTCGATTTTTTTTTATTGTTCACGCTATGACACTCATATGAGCTCCATATGAGCACAACATAGTTACGTCACGCCATGCCGCTAATATGAGCTCCGTATGAGCACTACAGTTTCTTCACGCCGTGACACCCATATGAGCCCCATATGCACTCACTTATTGTTAGATGTTCGTGAGCCAAATTTGCTAGTCTGATGGATTCACTGCATGCATATTTGCGTGAGAACAACTTTGCTTCATTTGGATGTATTATTGTGAATCATCATGTGATGCAAATATGACTTCAACGGGAGCACTCATAAGGGATACACAGCTGTGAGACTTTCTATGCCGCAGTGATAATGTACATATGATGTCAATATGAGGTACATCCGTCTATCTGGGTATGCTGTACTCATACGGAGCTCATATTAGCGGCATGGCGTGACGTAACTATGCTGTGCTCATATGGAGCTCATATGACCCAGATAGACGGATGTACCTCATATTGACATCATATGTACATCATCACTGCGGCATAGAAAGTCTCACAGCTGTGTATCCCTTATGAGTGCTCCCGTTGAAGTCATATTTGCATCACATGATGATTCACAATAATACATCCAAATGAAGCAAAGTTGTTCTCACGCAAATATGCATGCAATGAATCCATCAGACTAGCAAATTTGGCTCACGAACATCTAACAATAAGTGAGTGCATATGGGGCTCGTATGAGTGTCACGGCGTGAAGAAACTGTAGTGCTCATACGGAGCTCATATTAGCGGCAAGGCGTGACGTAACTATGCTGTGCTCATATGGAGCTCATATGAGTGTCATAGAACGAAAAATAAAAAAATCCAAAAATATTGATTAAAAAAATCTGGTAGGATTTTTATACCCCTATATGCTTAATTTATGTTCCTGCCTCTATGATAAATGGATTAAAACGTATTCTGCCTAGTTAAATTTTGTACCTACCTACGGTTTGAACCACGTCTTGTAATTCGAGAGCTGAACGTGCTTCCTACCTAGCCATTCTAACACTTGTGCAAAATTTCTTTGTGTCTGCCTATTTGTATCATCCTGGATTTGTATGCATATCGCCGTCATATTGCGCTTATGGGATGTATCACTGACGAATATACATATCGCCGTTATATTGCGCTCATCGAATGTATCACTTACAAGGAGAAGGCAGAGCCTGTATGTCGCGAATCGGGTTCTCCTTTCGCGTGGTGAAAATTAAAGACCTCCGAATTAACGTCGTTTTTTATTTTTGTTCCAATAGGCCTTAGTTTCTGAGATATCGCGATTTGAAAATTTGGGAGTTTCGGCTCGCGCGTAGAGTACGTTGAGCGTTGACGCTTGAGACAAGAGCGGCCGTAGCTAATACGGTAAGACGACGGACTGGTACTCTGAAAGTTCACGGTTCCCCATGCTTTTTTTTAATTCAATTTTTATTTTAATTTTATAATCTCTCATAAGACTTTGCATGTGCAGGTAAAGAAGTCAATTCGAAAATATGTATTACTAGTTTTATTCATCTATTATATTAAAATAATTAATCCAATAATGAAGTCACAATTACATAGCAAAATAATATTGTATAACAAATAATTAATCTAATAATCAAGTCACAATTACAAAGTAAAATAATATTGTATAACAAATAATTAATCTATTAATCACGTCACAATGAGAAAGCAAAATAATATGGTATACAAAAAATAAATAATTAATCTAATTCACACTTGCAAATTTCGCGGCAGGTAATTTTTCTGATTCTTCTTCTATCAGATCAGTATGTTGACAAATTGGAGGGTGGAAACGATCGTAAAAGCAAGGGAAGCACAAAGGCTTACGACACCATGAACATAAAATAACCTTGCGGATTCTATCATTTCCTGTGAAATAGATTAATTATTTGTTGTACAATATTATTTTGCTTTGTAATTGTGACTTGATTATTAGATTAATTATTTGTTATACAATGTTATTTTGCTATGACTTCATTATTGGATTAATTTCTTTTAATATAATAGATAAATAAAACTAGTAATACATATTTTCGAATTTTCTTATTTACCTGCACATGTAAAGTCTTATGAGAGATTATAAAATTAAAAAAAAATTGAATTAAAAAAACGCATGGGGACCTGAACCGTGAACTTTCAGATTGCCGGTCTGTCGTCTTACCGTATTAGCTACGGCCGCTCTTATCTTAAGTGTCAACGCTCAACGCACTCTACGCGCGAGACGAAACTCCCAAATTTTCAAATCGCGATATCTCAGCAACTAAGGCTTATTGGAACAATAATAAAAAACGACGTTAATTCGGAGGTCTTCAACTTTCACTACGCGAAAGGAGATCCCGATTCGCGACATCCCGGCTCTACCTTCTACTTGTTCGAAATATGCATATCGCCGCCATAGGATGTATCACAGAAACACGCATATCGCCGTCATATTGCGCTCACCGAATGTATCACTGAAAACATGCATATTGCCGTCATGGAATGCATTACTAAGAACCATGCATATCGCCATCATATTGTGCTCGTGGGATGTATCACTGACAAAATATACATATCGCCGTCATGTTGCGCTCAACGAATGTATCACTTAGAAACATGCATATCGCCGTCATAGGATGTATCACTGAGAAACACGCATATCGTCGTCATGTTGCGCCCATCGAATGTATCACTGACAAACATGCATATCGCCGTCATATTGCTTGCATGGCATGTCGACTACCAGTGCTAACCCAGTGAACTAATCAACACAAGTCATTGGATGACTTCCACATGACGTAAAATTTGCAGATATTAATTGTGGACACTTGAGCACAGCGATATGGGTTCAACGTACTTCAAACGTACGATACATTTGTAAACGACATATTTAGATCAAAATGCTTTGTACATTCACTATGCTAAATGAGTTCACGGTTTTGCATTATGACATGTAGTCAATATGCTGTAAAATTTGCTTCATCAATTGTATGCACGGCGTGATGATCACGACTGTCTACCTGGGATAGTTACGTCACGCTATGCCGCTAATATGAGCTCCAAATGAACACAGCATAGTTCCGTCACCCCATGCCGCTAATATGAGCTCCGTATGAGCACTACAGTTTCTTCACGCCGTGACACCCATATGAGCCCCATGTGCACTCACTTATTGTTAGATGGTCGTGAGCCAAATTTGCTAGTCTGATGGATTCACTGCATGCATATTTGCGTGAAAACAACTTTGCTTCATTTGGATGTATACTTGATGATTTCCAGTCGTCCTGAAATCAATTCCTGCGTATAAATTTTATTGTCAATACTTGGTCTCGAACCTATCTAACCTAGTTACTTCTATACCTAATGCACGTACGCTAACCATTGTGCTATCGGCTGCTTGCGGTGTTTTCATCAAGGAACGGAATACATGGTTACATTGAACGAGAACAGTAATGAAGACATTTTACATTTTATGAGCGTGTGTGTGTGTGTGTGCGCACGCGCGCAAACACACATAAAATGTGAAATGTCTTGATCACTCTCCCGTATATGTATTATATATATATGTGTGTGTGTGTGTGTGTGTGTGTGTGTGTGTGTGTGTGTGTGTGTGTGTGTGTGTGTGTGTGTGTGTGTGTGTGTGTGTGTGCCCGCGCGCACGTGTGTGAGTGTGTAGGTGTGTGGGTGAGTCGACGTATTATGTACATTATTGAATACATACAGAAATTATATTTTTAAATTACAGTATTTATTTTTCTTTTACCTTATCAACGTACAAATCGACTTTTCATATTCCATTATGTAAAACTAAAACACCTTTAAGGCGGAATATACATTTACAACGATGAATAAATCTATTTCTTTTTTTCTTTAAACGATAGATCTACATATGTAGAATATTTTCCAGAAGTTTCAAAACGAAATTCGAAAAAAAATTTACGTTGCAGCCCGTCAACGCTGTTACTTTTAATATACTATTAAAGAATACTATTAATACTATAATAATACTATAATATATATACTTAAATAATACCTTATAGAATACTATAAGGTATTATTTAATATACTATTAAAGAATACCTACAGTTTGATAGATGGAGCGTTGATAGATAATTATTCCTTAGTTTAAAAAATCGCCCGAAATTGGTTAGTTTTTTCCCGTTCAAATGTATATCCCGCCTTAATGGCCGAATAAAAACATGAAGGAAAAGGATTAAATAACACTGGAAGATATGCAGTATCCCACGCGAAGTAGCTTTCCATGACAGTGGACGACTTTTGGCCGTTTGTACTTTGATATAGTGAATCGAAAAATTTTTTGGGAAGAAAACCGCTATTCGAACTGATCAGGAAATCTCCAAAGCACTGAATAAAAAGTTTGGTGTACAGCAATTATAAAATGCAGCGAGGAGAACATTTGTACCAAAGAGAAAATTTCGATTTGCAGTGAACAGAATATTTTTCCCGAACAAGGAACCTCCTTTACAGAAGAGTATGCTCGTCGAGCAGATTTCTGAACCGGAATCTCTGGACAGAAAATTTGTTTGGCACCGGACAGGAAAGTGGGTATGCATAGAACAAAAAATGTCCTTTGCCCCAAACAAGGAATTTCCGTCATTCCAAAAAGACAATTTTCTTCGCATTGGACAGAAAAATTGGTTCGCACAGAATAAAGAATTTTCTTTGCCCCGAACAAGAAATTTTCCTCACTCCAAACAATTTTCTTTGCCCTCTCTAAAAAAATTGGTCCGTAGAGAAAAAAAAAATTCTTTGCCCCGAACAGGAAATTTCCTCCACTTCAGACAGAAAATTTTCTTAGCACACGATAGAAAAAGTGGTCCGCACAAAATAAAGAATTTCCTTTGTGAAAACTTGGTCCGCATAGAATTAAATTTTCCCCTTGCCACTAAGAAGGATCTTTCAGCACTCTGGACAGAAACTTTTCTTAGAAACAAACAACATATTGATCCGCACAGAATAAAGAATTTTCTTCGCAGTGACCTTTTACCAAAAAATTATCTTATATATACGTCAATAAACTGAGTGTTGCACTCACCATGTTTTCACAGAGCACATTATTTTCGTCATTCATGTAGATCTGCTCGACGAGCAAAAACTTATGTGTTTCGCTTTGAAAATAACACAAATCGCAATTAAAAAACTCTTTCGCACGTCCGTTCATAATGTAGCGAGGTTATGAAGTCGCCATATTGTCATATCAACTCACTGGACGCGTGTTGTTTGTGGTACATGCGTGCAAGTGAGTTGTTTTACGATGCTTTGTATCATTCGAGTACCTAAACTAACCCGTGCGGAAATTGAGTTGGGGCTGTGATCGGGCCCCGATAATATTATCCTAACTTTATTCGGGCCCTAATCTGTAAGCGACATGAGGGGCGTTAGCGGCCAGTCACACTTTGTCCACAAGGGCCATTAAAGGCGCAACGACCGGGGCCTTATAAGTTGCCTCAATGGCGCCTCATCAAAACCATTTTAGCGGCCTGAAAATGCCTCAACGGCGCCTCATCATAACCATTTCAGCGCCATAAAATATCCGTATCAGTGGATATACGTGTATGTTAAATGCGTCAGGGTATATCTGTATTTCTTTTTATGTAATTGTTCATGTACACAGGTGTGGGCGTGAGTACATGAGTATGTATGTGTGCGCGCGTAGAAATGAGATTGCGTATTTGCATGTGAGCCTTTATGACAAACTGCTATGACAATATCAATTCAAAAAATAATGTGAGGCGAACTCTCTTCACTGCAAACATTTATTTTTGAGGAACTATCCACTATGATAAAATTTTTTAGAATTGTGATAACTTGTAACACTTAAGTTTGAAATTATAAGATTATCACATTGATTATAGTTATAGTCACAGCCGGAAATGAGTTTGTAAGGGTACAGAACGCGCAGGAGCGACATTATATGCCCGCTGTATAAAGTAAAGTATTAATGACTCCAATAAAAGTAATATTATCTTAGTTTTAATTAGGAAATTATTAAGTAATTGAATAAGTAATTCTCAATCATTAATATATCACGGAAAAATATCAATATATCACGGGAAAAAAATACACCACGGAATTCAATTGTTTTTCTGCAAGGTCCACGTAGATAAGTCATCTCGATGAGACTTAACGCATCCTGCGCCCTCCATGCCAGTCTTTTGCATTATTTAAACAAATATATTCTACTACACATCCACTCTAAGGAATAGATGTGTAGTAGAAATAAAAAAAAATATATGGGTCTACTCAATCACTAGAATCTATTTCCATTGAGGGAAAGATCTGGAAAACAAAGACCAATTTATTTACTTATCCTACACAGTCAGATAAAGTTTATGAATGGGAAGTATCAGCGAAGTCTTCAGAAGAAATAATTTTCCCTATGATGAGCATTGAGCGGAAATTAGTTGCTATAAAAATGTCGAGTAAACCGGTTGGGACTGTTCACACTTATGCGCTAGCATTACTCCATGTATGAGTGAAACCATGAGTACCATGAGTTGTTTGTATCTATGTAAAGGGTTTCTTTAATTTGATAAATAAATACTGTCTGATGTTGGTCTGCATATTTTGTTCATCGTTCATTTTTTATTTGCTAATGTCCTTACGCTTTTTCCCAATTTGCGTTCGATAATATTATTCGATCGATGTATATAATCGATTTTAATAATTGAAGTACCATCAACCATGTAGCCTAAGCTATTTATACTGGTTTATCGCTATAATAGTCAGATCTGGGCCTATTGTGGAAATCCCTACTTGTTTATCCCTATACTGGCCAAGTCTGGGCCTATTGTGGAAATCCCTACAGGTTTATCCCTATAATGGCCAAGTCGGGTCCTATTGTGGAAATCCCTACAGATTTATCCCCATAATGGCCAAGTCGGGGCCTATTGTGGAAATCCCTACAAGTTTATCCCGATAATGGCCAAGTCTTGGCCCATTGTGGAAATCCCTACTAGGGAAAGCACTGGGGAAGCCCTGAAAGACCCTTATTTTTATTAGGGATGCTCTATCAGTTTTCTGCACGGGAAGTGTGCTGTTTGGGAGAAAATAGGTTGATTCGACACGCTTCATGTGTGTTACATTAAGCGTGTTCTCCGGCAACTCATTTAGGTACTAGTACCTATTAGAAGGCCAAAAAAGCTAATTTTCAAATAAGATTATCTCAGCTTAGCTATCACCATGTTTTTTTTTAACACTAGGCACTTTATGGAGAATAAAGAAAAACCCGAGTCCTTGACTGGTCATTTTGTCCGTGATTGGTAGAGGGCGCCAAAGTACGGTCCTCGAAAAAAAAGTAGTCCCATAGCGGACAGATAATCTCCGGATTGGGAGATCTCAAACAAAATCGGGAAAAAGCGCGTTAAAGAGGAAGGTTTTTTACACAGGAGTCCACTACCGATATTCAAAAAAGTAAAAAAATAAAAAAATGATTTATACTTGAAAAGAAAAGTGCAAAAAACCACCTTTTTTTTATCTTTTCTGTGTTGCCAAATTTTTTGTTGATAACTTTTTTGCAAAAAAGTGGTGGATTCCTGCGCAGAATACCTAAATAAACAAGTAAAAAAAGCCCGGTGATGACCGGTCCAGTGAATCCGGAGATTAACTGTCCGCCATGCGAAAATAAGTCGTTTTGAGAAAAACGAGTTTAAAGTTTTTTACGTATTCTTTTCTATATTTCTCGGAATATGTGAAGTTTGATTACCTTTAATTTATTAATCCGCAATCCCTGGACCGTATAAAAGTACGCCTGAGTCCTGTTCAGCCTGATCCACCTCCTGTTGGGCTTCTTTTCTTGCCAAACGCCCTTCCTTGGTTGCCGCCTTGCTAGCTTTTTCAGCCATCGCAATCCTCTCTTCGTCCTTCTTCCGAACATAGTTGTAGGCACTAATTACTATAGTGCAGCCCATTATTCCCAACATTTTTAAGAGAGTCATACGTCCCTCATTAAAAATAGACAAGGAACTGTGAACAGCCAGTTCCACGACTTTCTTGCCTACAAATGTATGTTTGGGAACGATCGCCCAAAGCATCTTGTTGTAGCACTAGTCATTTTGTGTATTCTTTCCTAAGCACCGTGAAATCAATTCGTCGTCGCATAGTTTTTTATAAACTGGTTTTACCATCTCCTGGACCTCCTTACTCAGTACTGGTTTGTGCTTATACGGCTTGTTATCGGTTTGAGCCTGCAGGTACTTGCACCAGTCTGCATAGCAGTACTGATGCTGCGGTGCATCGTCCGTCAAAATAACATGATAAAAGCCGGCTTGAATTTTTTTGTCATGTTTTCCTTAGAATTTGGATTCCGCTGGATGGCCAAACTGTAATTAATCGACATTTGTTTCATCATTTTTCCAGTTAAGTCGGTTGTTTTTGCTTGCGGTGGTGGTGGTAGGACTTCACTGACTTTTCTTCTTTTCCGCGGTTGTTTAACTGGTGTCTTCTCTTCTTTTTCAGCCATTTATTTTTCTGCTTCTTGTTTTTTACTCTTCTTCAGCTTTTTTGAATTTTTTATCTCCGTCAGCGATTTTTTAACGTCTTTCAAATGACGGAACATTCGCTTTCCAACATGCAAGACGCACTCGAGTTTTTTTACTATAAAATCTCCGTACATTTTAGCCTACAACATATTTGTGAAAGTTTTCGAGTCTCCGTCGCCAATGTCCTTCGCTAAATCGAGTTTCATAGAATTTTCAAAAATCTTTATCATGCCTTCAACTTCCATGCCGCCGGAGCTACCTTCATAATTAGCAGAACACTCTTCGCTATGCTCGCTTTCGTACCATGTGTCAAACTCAGCACAATTCAATTTTTTGTCATAACTTCGCAACTTTTGCACGTTTTCGAGGACCCGATAAAATCTAAAAGTTTGCTCGTATATTTTCCAATCACTGTAGAAACGCCGATGAGACAACTATAGCCACGCTTACTCCAGGTGCCGTCTCCCGAAACCGTTACCTCGTCCTCTGGTAAACCGTTCTCTTTATTTCTCTGCTTTTCCGCCTGGCCAGCTTTCTTTAGACAAACATCGGCGACGGCTTTGGCTGCAATTTCAACGTTAGATAGAAGTCTATAATAAGTCGTTGCACTAAAATTCGATGTCAAGTCCATCAGCGCACAAAAGAGTTCCAAGCCGTTACGACCGACGCCAAGAAATCACAACACAAACACGATTCGTCGGTTGATTTCGAATCCAGCGTTTATGAAACTACACGAGTTGATTTGTCGATCACCGCACTCGCAAGCAATGTTTATTTTGAAGCCAATTGCTTGAGTACAGGTCTTGGTGAACACAACGTCTTTGTCACATGTTTTACATTTCAGCATAGTCGATTAGGCCGAGAAACCGAGGGAAAATGCCAGTATACAGAAATGAAAACTATCATCACGTTTTACGTCGAAATCTGTATTTGATGATAATTTCTGCGCAGATGTGCTTGTAAATGTTGTGTTGTGCTCCGATGTGTACTGATTCCTTGTAAAATCGTGCGATGTTTTTCTCATATTTTTTTGCAACTTTCGTGTTTTCTTTCCTTTCGTCTAAGGACCTATTTTAACGCTCCGGGAGACAACCGAAATAGAACTGGGAACGCGTTTAGAGGCCAGGTCAAGATCTGTATACGTTAGTACACAAAAGGACCCCAGTATTGTAGAGAGTGGGGGTATACAGCCGCCGCGCCCGGGAACCGAGCGCGGGCTACCTGACCCGACCTAGAGTGCTATATATCGCAGTAACTTTTTTCTATTCAGAATTTTTTCATAAAATTTTAAGGAGTGATTTTTGATGCTTTGCGGAGTCGAAAAAAGAAAGAAAATTTTTTTGAACCCGCTAATAGGTACTACTAGTACCTTAAAAACGTGTTACCAAGAATGGTATAGAGCGTATTGTTTTAACACGATAAAATAAGTAAAACACATTGTTTCAACGTGTTCGTATTGCTTCAGCACATCGACGACACGCTTATTTGTTACAGTGTACAAACATGGAGGTTATTTGTGGAACAAGATATATCCGATGAATGGCCGCTTCGTCACTGTTTGCAAACGTTGACTCTTTTGACGAAATTTGAGATAACATTTTGGCATAATTGCGGACTAATTTCATTAATAGTGCGTCCTTCCTTGAGTTTTGAAATGGTTCGTGAATCATTGACATACACTTTTCCTTTCAGAAAACCCCAAAGAAAGAATTCCAATGGCGTCAAAGCACACGATCTTGGTGGCCAATTTACATTGCCGCGGCGCGAGATAACGCGACCATGAAACTTCGTCTGCAATAACTGCATTGTTTTGCGCGTAGTGTGGCAGGTTCCGTCGTCTTGTTGAAAGAATATGTCTTTCGAGTCCAGGCCATTCAATTCATTCCATAAAAAGTTGGTTATCATGTCACCATAACGAACAACATTGACGGTAACCGAATTTCCAGCTGCATCCTCGAAAAGTACAGCCTAATTACTCCTCCAACCCAAAATCCGCACCAAACAGTGACTCGTGGTGCATGCATGGGAAGCTGTTGAATCACTTGTGGATTTTCGGTGCCCCAAATTTGACAGTTTTGTTTAGTTACGTAGACACTAAGTTGAAAATGCGCCCCATCGCTGAAGATGATTTACTTCAAAAAATCACCATCGATTTGTTGATGCTAGAATATCCAATTGGCGAATGTACGGCGCTGCGTATGGTTGGCTGGCTGCAGGTCTTGTGTCATTTGAATCATGTAACCTTGCATATGCAGATGTTTCGTCAAAATTCACTGCGCAGAGCATCTTGAAATGTTCAATTGCTGAGCACTATGGCGAATCGAGGTGGAAGGGCTTTCATCGACACTCGCACTCACTGCGGTTATGTTATCATCCGACCGACCGGGACGAGGACGGCCACTATTTTTCGAGGTCATAATTGAACTACTCACCTCAAATTTTGTGATTAAATTCACCGCAGTGTTGCGAGATGGTGCGGTATGATGGCCAAAAGACGGGCGAATTTTTCGAACCGTCTCTGAACATTTTTCACGATTTTTCTAGTGAATTTTCACAATTTCTATGCGTTGCTCGATCGTGTAATTCTCCATGACTGACGTCAAACCTTCCTGATGCCAGTTGTCAAAGATTAGTACTCCATGTTCGGCGAAAAAATGGCACGCAATTTAAAATGTCAGGTCATTTTACCACACCCTTTATAAAACACATCCAAATAATGACGTTCCGAATAATGAAAAAACGAACGAAGACCACGAAAACAGTCCGCGAGAGAGAATCAGTGAAAAAACGCACCTGAAGGGTATCTCAGCTTTGCAAGTGAGTATGCTATTGCACCGCATTCTTCCAGGAAACCAGGACCTTAACGTTCAACCGTTGGGGACACCTGAGATCTTGGTACGCCTCCTGAGTGCATCGGTGGCGAACAAGTTAGTTGAAAGCACCGCTTCACGAGACAAGGACCTCCTAGCGTTCGACCCGCGAATCGAGTCACAAGACTCGGAGTAATCCGTGTCCTTCGAAATCAGGAAGCAAGAAATGTTGGACGGTCTTAGGGCACCAATGAAAATAAAAAACGTAAGACGATTAAATCGATGCATCACCAACAGAAAGTGCGGGACCCGCGAAGTAGCGCCCTCCAGGAGTATGCTTATCACCTTTGAGGACCAAATGTTGCCCTCGCATGTCACGATCTATCGCATGAACTATCCCGTTGAACCATGGGTTGAACCGGTAAAGATATGCTTCAACTACTTTCGACACAACCACGAACGTAATGAATGTAGAAGCAAATTATGCTGCTTCCGTTGCGGTGCCCTCTTGCCTCACACCATACACGATTGCCCCACACTCTACCTTCCTCCGATTTGCTTGCAGTGCCAGGGCTTACATGTGCCATCTGACGCCTCGTGACCGATACTTATCATGCATAAGCAAATCAAGAAAACGGCAGCCGCCAAAACGATTCCTATAAGAGAAGCCAGAAAAATCGTCACGGGACTCACCCGGATTCCCATCCCGCGAATCGACTTTCGCAATGTACCCGCGGTCCACACCGCACCTGTGGCTCCTCTCCCCAAACACAAAAGATAGCCTCGCTCCCACCCACAGCATTACATATAATATCCCACCCACCTTCATCAGCTTAAACACCCGCAACAAGACTGCAACTAACTTCAGCAACAACAGCAACACCTCTGTACTCTGGATCATGCAAACCAACTCCTCTGCATAAGCACCCTCCCGACAACAAGACACCTGTAATGAACGCTCTCCAGGAGGTACATCGACGGTCTCTGGATGCTTCGAACAATTCTCTGCCACTTTGAACAAACTAAAAAGCCTCTCTTCGAAGGCTTCCCAATTCAACTCGCTCAATAAGGGCCTTCCAATTCAATGAAAACCTCAAGGCCCTACAATGGAATTGCCGCAGTACCTCCTCAATATTGCACAGGAATACGACATGATCTTCTAACTGAGACATGGCTGAAGTCCTTCCATTTCTCACTCTATTTCTTCAATATTATCGGCTCAGACCGGCTAAACAGAAGAGAATCGCGATCGCCCTGAAATTCTACATTCCATTCTCAACAGGAGACAGTAGTAGACCGTCTTCCCAGCACCATGGATACGTTAACAGTAACCATTTCCGCCCCAGCGGAAGACCTCATCGTGTGTATATATAAAAACTCGGAAAGCCCTTCAAAGGAAGGGTACTGGTCCAAGCTTGTAGACTCTACGCAACCTTTTTCTAGAGTGCTTATATGTGGAGACTTCAACTGTCACCACCCGAACTGGGGATGCCCGACCGCCTGTCGCGGAGGTAGTGCCCTCGCCACGGCCCTTGTCGGCGTTATTCTTTTCAACGATGGATCACACACTGATCACCAGGCTCGACAAAAACCTCTCCGCCATAGACCTCACACTTGTCTCAGCGGGCCTGGGTTTGCGGTGTTCGTGGTATGTCTACAAGGACTCTCTAGGCAGCGATCACTACTCCATCTGTACGACAATCCGAATCCCAGTTGACCTCCGCAACTTCTAGAACCACAAAAGGAACCTCGACAGAATATATTGGACTCTCTTCCGCTGCACCATGAAGGATTCTTCCATTAACTTTCACGCTGACACAAACACATTCGATGCGTCACATATATACACAACGTTCCTCCAAAAGATCAACCATGCTACTGGAATGGCTTGCCCGCCACGGGCGCCACGCAACGGGCCGCCCAGGAATCAACAAAGATCCCATGGTGGAACGACGAATGCACCGCTGCCGTTATCAAACGCAAACAAGCACTCTCGACATACCTCTCCCTCGCTAACTATTAGGTGCGCAACTAAGTCCCCGTGTTTCACTCATGGATGGCGCTAGCGACACATGCAGTCGGCATGCAGGTCTGAAATTGGGTGTCTTTATAGCTTGGGCACCTGTTAAGAATACCCAGTCGTAATATAAACAATTATCGCAACACAACGACCTTTTTCTAACCTCGAAAATGTCAAAGTTTATACCAAATAAACAGCATTTGCGGGAAGCATAGCTTTTCTGCTTCAACCTAAAAAAACAGCAGCTGCAGCACGTCGGTTACTTAAGGAGGCCTCCGGCGAACATATACCATCAAAAACAACGTGTGAAGATTGGTTCAAGCGGTTCAGAAGTGGCGATTTTGAGACTGGGGACAAGGAGCGCTCGGGAAGACCGCAAACATTTGCGGACGCCGATCTGCAAGCGTTATTGGATGAAGATGACACTCAAACAGAAGATCAACTTGCCGAGGCATTAAATGTGACTCGGCAATGTATTTCGAAACTCTTGCACGCCATGGGAAAAATTCATAAGGAAGGAAAGTGGGTGCCGCATGAGTTGACTGAGAGAGACAAATGGAAAATCGAAGAGCCACTTCCGAAATGTTGCTTTTGCGGCAGAACAGAAAGAGTTTCCTGCATAGAATTGTTACTGGCGATGAAAAATGGATATATTTCGAGAATCCCAAACGCAAAAAATCGTGGCTTTCACTTAACGAAGCGTCAACATCGACGGCACGGCCAAATCGCTTCGGAAAAAGACAATGCTCTGCGTTTGGTGGGACCAGAAAGGAATCGTGTACTATGAGCTGCTGAAACCGGGCGAAACTGTCAATGGGCATCACTACCGACATCAACTAATCAATTTGAACTACGCATTGCTCGAAAAATGGCCAGAATAGGACACGAGACACGAACGTCTGATATTGCAGCACAACAACGCTCCGTGCCATCGCGGTTCCATCATCTAGGACACCAAACAGCACTGAAATGGGATCTGCTACCGCACCCGCCGTATTCGCCAGACTTGGCCCCTTCGGACTATCACTTGTTCCGGTCGATGGCGCATGGCTTGGGTGGGCTACACTTGGCCAATTACGATGCAGTACAAAATTGGTTCGACGAATGGTTTCAGTCCAAAGACACGTCTTTTTATTGTCGCGGTATTTATGTATTGCCAGAGAGATGGCAGAAATGTGAAAATAGCGAGGGACAATACTTCGAATAAACCATTTTTTGTATTTGTCTTGAAATTTTCGATTTTTTATTGGTAAAAAAACCGGAAACTTAGTTGCGCACCTAGTATGAAAACTACCTCTGCTTTAAGAAAACGGACGCTGCCACTAAGAGTAAGCTCCAGAAGGCCAAACGCAAAGATTCACCAAATATTGTGGTCGCTCAACAGCAGAAATCCGATCCCTGCCGTTTAAGGAAAAATCAAAACTTACAAAAAATATGCGAGGTAAAAAATATGAAAAATGCGAAGACTCGTTAGCACAGTCTGTCCGCCATCGGCCTCCTTCCCTAAGAAGCCCACCTCTTTTTCCGCCCATACTGAATTCCGGAACCTTCCGTTTGTAACTCTAGAGCTGTCGTCCGTCCTGAGAAAGACAAAGCCTAAATCTTCGCCAGGCCTGAAGCGCACAACACACGCCATACTTCGCCATCTCCTCGCAGAAGCACTGGACTTTCTCCTAAACCCAAACAAAGATCATGCGCAGATAATCTCGCCATTCTAATAACCGAGATCAGCACAGGATTTGCGTGTAGAGAATGCGCGGTGACTCTATTTCTCGATATCGCCCGAGCCAAACAACGTCGACCTAAAGTTACTGACAATGGACCTCCGAGACGAAGTAAGTGTACTTGAGGGAACCGCCATTTTCATATGGAACTTTCTCTCAGCTCGTCGCCTCCACTTCATTGTTAATGAACATCTCGAAGGCCCCTACGCATCGTTCAAACGCGTCCCTCAAGGATCTACCCTGAGCCCAGCACTCTTCAACCTGTACACCCGATAAGTTGGAGAAGATCTATATCCGAACTGTGAGATTTTTCAATGAGCCGACGACGTCGCCATCTTCTGTAGATATCCGCACCTGTATGACTGCCTCGAAAAAATCCAGTCCAGCCTGGAGAGTATTAATAACCATCTCCTAGAACTTGGACTAACAATTTCTCCCACCAAATCTCAGCTGGTTGTTTCCACGAAGAAACGTTTTGATCCCAACTTTGCCTATATACACCAGGCTCTCGTCCTCGCAATTCGCAAAGTTCGACTATAAACTCGACTATAAACTCTTAGACAATAACCACCTGCAAACAGTACGACGCACCGTAGGAGTGATTACGACTCTAAAAGGAACATAGTTGACCCCCCAATGCCTATGAACGTTTATACAGCCCTCGTTGAAAGTACGTTTGATTACGGATCGCACGTTCTTCTTTCGAACAACTTCAAACTGATTGACAAACTCTCGAAGTTGCAATACCAATCTCTTCGCCTCGCACTTAGGCTCCACTCCAACAAACATCATCCTGGCTGAGGCCAATAAATCTCCACTAAGAATTCGGTTCAAGCATCTTGTCAATCAATACAACCTAAAACGCCTCTCCTACGAAAACTCTGTAACTCTGCTGAAATTAAACACCCTCCACGAATCTATACGGTGTACCCCTCGCCGTGATATTAAATCAGAATTCGTCCTCTATCGAGCATATACTTTGAACATCTGCTACAAATCGACAACAGCCTCTTGTGAATACCTATCGCTGCACCACAAATACGAGTACGACCTCAACCTCCAATTACTCTCGGTCAACGTAACTTCTAGACGAAAGCTACAAGACTCGCACAACATCCCTATGACTTCTAGTACCTCCTTCATACGGAACGTGCCGAATTAATGTTTCTACACAGACGGCTCCAAGAGAATTCATCCTACGTGGGACTAGCAGTCTACTGCCCTGCTCTTCGCCTGTCGCTGAAATATAAAATATCCTCCCACGCATCCATCTTCACGGAAGAATCCTTAGCCATTCTGCTAGCAGCTCGAATGGGAGAAGGGTATCCTAAGGGTAGCCATCTTAACCGACTTACTCTCAGCAGTGCAAGCTCTCACCGCAAAATACTTCTCTGAACAAAAGTCGCCAATCCTTTTTGGGTAGGAAAAAGGCTGACGGCTTTACACGAGCAGTGATCTCATCGGGACCTCTTCCATGCACTGACTTCGATCACGATATGAACACAGCCGTAAATGAAGCAACTAACAAATTCCACACTGCCGCAAGCACACGCAAGGGAACGTCATACCACTCTTTTACTCCCCGTCGAAACCACCATAGTTCTTGAACCGAGGGCTCGAAAGAGGGATGCTAAAATTCGTATTAAGAACGAGAGCCAATCGCTACAACCGCAACGCCAGCTTCTTCCTTACTTGGTCACACGCTTGCCCGCCCATGCGGCTTTTGAGAAGAGGACCTCGACCATGTATTTTGGAGCTGCAACAATTTGATGGAAGAGAAAACAACACTTTATAATGCGCTCATAAAAAGAAAGCTCCATCCTTCATACACAATCTTCCCAATCTTAGCCTCAATCCTGTGCCTCAATCGTTACGGTAGAAATCCTAGTTAAGTATTTTAAGGATTTTAAGCTGCAAATATGATTTTTTTCTACACTACTCACTTGCTATTACTTACACGTTTATGCTACGAGTATGCCCCGCTTTTAACTGATAACCTCGCTTAACGATGGTGGCCACATAGACCACACATGAAAATGTAACGCCCCACAGCCACTAATAAAATACCTGTAACCTTTTACCTGTAACCATCACCGCCTCTCGTCAGCCAGCCTGGACGGCGCTCCGCACACCAGAGGGAGGAATTGCGTTAAGTCTGCGCGTGACTAGTATAGCGGCGTCGTAGATTTCGCAATGCGGGGTAACTCGGCGCGTGAAAATCAAGCTAAAGATTGTTCTTTCTGCAAGGACGATTCACTCAGTACGTGACTCCCGTCGTGTCTTACACCAGAAAACTTTAGGACTTCCTTGCAATAGAGAGAAGTGTAGCGATACGTCTAGTGAGGTTATTGTTTCTTCAAGTGACATTGAAGACATGCCTGACTGGTATTGTCATCAAGCTACCAAAGCCCGAAGACGCCTACGAACCATATATTCCCGTCGTTGTAATCGACAGAACCAGGCGGCGGGTCAATAGCGCGCCAGTAACGTCATCAAGGCGCCATAAGTTACACCTTTTCCGCATAATAGCGTCATCAACCTCAAAACTCCGAGAACATGTGGCGAGCGTGAACAAATCGCGTTTTGTTCAAAGGTTAGCGAAGGTTAGCCTGCTGACCTTCATGTTTCTTAAGGCCTTAGGCCACTATAGAGGCCGAAAAAAATTTGGGGATGTTTTTCCGAAAAACTACAAAATAAATCGAGATTACAAAAAAGGGTGTTTATCATACATATCAGTGACTGTATACAATTTTTTTTAAGTGATTAATTTCAAAATGGCGGCTGTGCAGCGTTTTTGCAAAGACGTCTCCGTTTTTCCAGGGTCCACGGCCGGACAAACAGCTCCTGTAATTTTTTAATTATAATGAGCCAATGAATTTTTTTTGATTATATATAATAATTGCTATAGAAGTACGTAGAATTTTTCGAAATATTCATGTTTGGCCAAATGGCGCATTTATAAAGTGGAAAATGAAAAATTTGCCTAAAAAATCGTCAGATGATTGTTAATAACAAATGAACTATGCAACATAAAAAAAATCCTACGTACTTCCATGGACAATGTATTTTTCAATATATATTCAACATTTCAAGTGAATCGGTTGAAAATTGTCTGAGTTATGTTTCCGGCCAACTTAAAAAATGCAGTTTTAAGATAAACGCGTTTGAAGTTTTGAGTAGTAGAAAATCATGAATAATTTTGCAATACCTTCAATCTGCGATGCCTGCACCATATAATTGGCCTTCCAGATTATCGTCCTGCTCTTGCATTTCTTTTCTACTTGATGAAGAGAAAAAATGGATCTTTCTAAAATTCTAGAGTGGCCTAACCCCTTAAGTTTGTAGTGGATATCCGCATATAGTCCACCTTATTTGTAAGAATATTTTATCGTTCTTACATTAAAGAGGCCTCAACGTTCTGCGCATGATCTGCAACTCGTGGCTCACCAACCTACCGTCTGGAACGACATCAAGGGTGTATCTCGGAAGTCGCTTTTTCTTCGTCGTGACGTTCCAGAGAATCTATCAAGAGGCGCTCTCTTCCCTGTTGGCCAAGCGTGCACCCCTTCGCAACATCACATGATATATGCTCTTTAATCTTTCGGCGTTTTTTCTCCGATCTAGAGTTCCAAGGACGCTTTGTTGGACTGGAGGATTTCAATTGCACGGGGAATGTGTTACGAAACTCATCGAATGCCTGGGTGGGGGGCGCGTGGCGCCCTCCTTTGGGGTGCCGCATGGTTTAACCTCCATTATTCCAAGGACGTAATATTTGAGTACGCTTTGGAATTTCTAATACATTCGGATCGGCCGCTTAAATGGAAATTGAATCAGAAGTTTCAGGCACTTCTTGAAGCTAACGCCTTTCGTCATATTACGTCCCAGCCTTCACTTTTTTTCTCTCTCTTTTTGAAACCACGATGGTAAATACGCACGATAGCAGCACCCTCACCCATCGACTAAAAATCTATATTTCTTTAACTGTAAGCGAGCGATAGCCGAAACGTACCACAAGACCAAAAGCGAAACCGTCGCACGTAGGTCCCCACGCATGAACATAGCCAACGACAGACGAATTTACGAGAGGAACGTACTCGCAGCCTCGGAAGAGAAACCCTACGCCTAGAGCACTCGAACAAAATGCAGGGACTGAACTACGCCACAATCCTACCTTGTCCTAAAACCCAAACAATCCCACGAGGAAAACTCGCTCGCGTCCGAACACGTCACCCGGTCATATCGCAAGACCCACGAAACCTCGGTCACTGAACCCGATTCTTGGACATAGAACAATGGCCGCATTTACCATAGCGGTGACCTAATAAGTAGACGAACAAAACTATTCCCACGCATGACGCCGTAAGTCAGCGTACATTCTCACGATTAATTAACCAATCACTAAGAAGCTCCGATCCGAAAATGCATTCCCCCAAAAAAGCTCCTTCCCCTACAACCAGACTTTCCTAATTTTCATATCACGAAGGAGCAGACACTCTGTAACCGAACTCCCAACTGAACAGTCGACTTACAAGGCTAAACCCTTTCGCTCTGCGTTTCCGTGTAATCATTGTACGTGTAACTATCTTTGTATAAAATTATAAGTTTGTAAGAGTTGAACGTAATAAACGTGAACTACGTGAATTAAGACAAAATCTATGCGTCTGAACATTTTTTTGTCAACGATCAATCCATCGGGCGGATCCAACTCTGTTACCAGAATCACACACCACAAATTCGTTTAAATCCAAATTGTTATTAAACTGTGTTCGGAACTCACGCAGAAGCCAAACAAAGACTCACTGCGCAATCTAATTCAATTCAAACTTTCGCGCTCTAAATCGGCAACCTCGCGAGTCCCACCTAAATCTCCCGCCGGGACGTAGTAATCACACGCACGATCAAAGTATGGTAGAAAAACTAAAACATCTCGAAGTCAATGACAATGAGGATAGAGACAGGTGCTTAAAAATGTTTAATGCTAAAGGCGATTTGAAGTTCGTATTTGGCATTCTTACGATTAGCCTGACGATGGTTGCCATAACCTTTGGGGTTGAAGTGTGATTCGGGGATAAGCTTGCAACGATACGTCAATGTTGTCTAAGCGATAGTCACACGAGTGTCACAAAGATACGTTACCGGCCACGATTTCCGTGTTTTGTCCCGGGTACTACCATTTAGTATACAGGGTGGACCATTTAACATGACCACCCGAAATATCTCCGTTGTCGAGTGGCGAAAAAAATTGTTGGGAGGTAATTTGATTGATTTCGAAAGGCTGATACGGTGGTGCAAAATTCTTTTTTGTCAAGGCCATAGTTTTTGCGTTCTCAATGTGGTTAATGGTTTTTCAAATGGGAACGTCTTTTTTCTTAAAACGTTGTAGCTGATATTCAGACGAATCCAACGACCCATGATATCATGACCTTGAAACGATTTTTCACCAAAATACACCTATAAAAATGGGAAATAGTGATGGTATTAACAATTAGAATATCCGAATAATGTAATTGAATTTTTTGTGCAGAAAATTGATTGTAACAAATGTTCGAAGTAAGTCATAAACTCATAATGTCTACACCAATCCAAATGGAGACTTCGGAGGCCCATTACCCAGCTCAACAGAGTCAAATCTACACATCACAGACAACGATTCCACCACCAAATGCGCATAACTATTATCAAGCGTCTTCCGAATATAATTTATATCCGCTACACGCTAATTATCAAAATTTCACAAGACATTTACCCGAGTTCGATGGGACGCCTGAAACATGTTCGTTAAATAATTTTTTCGCATTATCGCTATTGCGATAACGCGAAAGAATTCATCCCAGCTGTAGGCGAACGATTAATAGTCAAACTCTTAAAGAGTAAATGCAAAGGAATCGCTTGCGGTAGTCTCGAAAGCTTTACAATAACAACAATCGATGAGTTCACAGACATCCTAAAACAAAAATTCATCCCTTCCAAACCCCCTCTCACCTGGATCACGGAAATGAGCACATTTTCCCAAAAAGATAAAGAAACGGTACTCAGCTTCTACAGTAGACTAAATACTGACTTGAAAAAGACAAACCAAGCCATCGAGAATTCGAACTTACGTTCCATCGAAGGAGCGAAAATTTTCGCGGAAGACATGGCAACCGATCAATTTCGAAGAGGTCTTAACGCCGCTTATCGCCCCCATATAGCATGCAAACGGTACCCAAATCTCGAAAGCATTTTCAATCAAGCAACAGATATCAAAAAAATGTTAGAACCAATCGACCCAGAAAATACACAATCGACTTGCCTACCAATTCAACCTTTTAACCAATCAAATAGTCAAAACGAAAACAAACCCGGAAGCTCAACCTTTCGTGCAAGCCCGAGCAAATTCTGCAATTATTGCAAAAAGACAAACCACATAACAAATTATTGCTACCTTCTGGCAAAAGACAATTCACCAAAAGGCACTACAAACAGAAGCAATATATCATGCAACTATTGCAAAAAGCCGAGTCACTCCATAAACCAATGCCGTAAACGAGCATATAACAACGGAAGAAAAGACGAAGCTCAAGCTGAAAAACAGCCGGGAAACGAGTAAACGACCCCTCGACCAGGCGTCTCGACGGGCCCAAACACCCAAGGACGCCAGACACAGTAAAATCGGAAACGAAACAAAAAATCCTCCGAGCCTCTTGTAACCTGAGCACACGAACGAATAACTACCACCCACCCACAATTATCATTGAATCGGAAGCACTCAAGAAAACGCAGACATTATCTCTCGCAGACTCAGGCTCACAATTAAATTTGATCAAGATCGAAAATATTCTTCACCCAAACCTCATAAACAATCACATAATTTACGAATTATACGGAATTTCGATCATCAATAGACCCAGGACACTCGGACAAATTAACATCGCAATTCATGACCAGTCCGTAACATTCAATGTTGTCCCGGACGGCTCCCTGTTGAATTCGACGCAATCCTTGGTCATGAAACAATCGGAGAAAGTAAAGGTAGAATCGACTGGGAAGGGCGATACGTACGAGTCAATAACGTGGACATCCCATTCACAAACACAGAATCATTTCTTCTGCGGGCCAGACAGAAAACGATTATGTTCATTCGAGTCGGAAACTCACTAGAGACAGGTTACGTACCCCGTATACTATTTCGAGGTGGCATCTTTGCAGGCGAAGCATTGGTTAAAAATACCAACGGCAAAGCATACCCGTACGCGATCAATAACTTGAACGAGGACGTCAGAGTGGAGGTTCCCGTAATTTAACTCTATCCTTTCGATATGAGTACAGACGAGAACGATCAAGAGGATGACCACACCGCGAATACACAGACCCTAGAGTACAAAAACCCTCGGACGCGAGAAAACCGTGCCAACGGAGTAATGAGTCTTTTGCGGCTTAATCACCTCAATGACGAAGAGCGTAATGCAGTATCTACACTCGTAGAATAATACGTAGACCTCTTTCATCTACCTGGTGGACCCCTCCGATCAACAAATGAATGCAAACATCGGATTACCACTGTAGACGCTCGACCGGTCAATACAAGACAATACAGACATCCGCCATTCCAAAGACCGGAAATAGAAAAACAAATTAACGATCTGCTACAATTAAGCATCATTGAACCCTCGAAGTCACCGTATAATTCACCAGTTTGGATAGTTCCGAAAAAAGCAGACTCAAAAGGCAATAAACGATGGAGACTCCTAAGCGATTTCAGAAAATTAAAAGATGTCACAATAGGAGATGCTGACCCCCTGCCGTGAATAACAGACATCCTTGACCAACTCGGCGGTGCGCAGTACTTCTCCATTTTTGACCTAGCATCTGGCTTCCATCAGATAGAAATGGATCCAAAAGACAAACACAAAAGAGCCTTTACGACCCCTCACGGTCATTACGAATTCAATAGAATGCCATTCGGATTAAAAAATGCACCAGCCACATTCCAACGATTGATGGACCTTATTCTAAAAGGGTTACAGGGTAACGATTTATTCGTATATCTAGACGATATAGTAATCTACGCACGATCAATCGAGGAACACGAAAGCAAATTTAGAAAACTTGCGGGAAGATTACGTAACGCAAATCTAACTCTCCAAACGGATAAATAGGAATTCTTAAGAATCGAAGTAAGATATCTGGGACATCAAATCTCTGCAGATGGATTAAAACCCGATCCAAAAAACATCGAAGCCGTGAGAGAATTCAGAATACCGAAAACTCCAAAGAACGTAAAAGAATTCCTAGGTCTAGCTGGATACTATCGCCGCTTCATAAAAAATTTCGCAGCAATTGCAAAACCCCTTTCGGATCTCACTAGCAAAAATGTTAAATTTCATTGGACATCTCAACATCAATTAGCATTTGAAACATTGCGAGACAAGCTATGCTCAACACCGATTCTCCAATACCCAAATTTCTCGGAACCTTTCATCGTAACAACCGAAGCAT
This sequence comes from Ophion slaviceki, assembly GCA_944452715.1. Classification (NCBI taxonomy): domain Eukaryota; kingdom Metazoa; phylum Arthropoda; class Insecta; order Hymenoptera; family Ichneumonidae; genus Ophion; species Ophion slaviceki. Next base: position 6,007,864 of record OX101789.1, read on the forward strand.
CTAACTACGCCGTCGGCGCAATCCTTTCGCAAGGAAAAGTCGGAGAAGACCCCATGGTCGCAGCTGTTTAAAGGGTCCTTAACAAGGCCGAAAGAAATTATTCCACTCTGAAAAAAAGAAATGGTCGCTGTGGTGTTTGCCTTAAAAACCTTCCGACCCTATCTTTATGGCAGGCCATTCACCCTACTGACCGACCACCGGCCACTCGTCTGGGTAAACTCTATGAACAACGTCACGCATACTGCGATGGAGAGAAAGATTAAAAGAGTCCGATTTCAAAATCCAGTACAAGCCAGGAAGAGTTAATACAAACAAGATACGGCAATTCCGAGAGAAACGTATGTAAGCCCGCTTGCCAAAGGATCAAATCTAACTCAAGGTGACCGGCCTGATCAACCGATCATCAAGGACCTCAGCAAAAACTAGGCCACGTAATAAATCAAATTGTTCAGAGCATCAAGAATCAAATTCCTCAGAGCGTCAAAAATCAAATCCTCCAAAACACCAAAACAAAGTCTTCAGAGCATCGAAGATCAAATTCTTCAAAGCAACAATCATCAAATTCCTCAGAGCATCAAAACTCGAATTCCTCGGAAAACCAGGAATCGCATTCACCAGAATATCGAAGGAAAAAACTCAAAGTACTAGTTAAACGAAGAAGCCACACACGTCGGCATCTCCCCTTCGGGAACCCTTCAAAACCCGAATCTACATCGTCTTCGAGAGACGAGGAAGACATTACCCACATGGCGCCGAGTAACTTCGCCACGCTCGGAACATCTTCACCATCAGAGCAAGAATCAAGTGACAACTGCCTAAGCAATGTTGCCGTAAATTTTGAAAAGTGCGCTCATGAAACACTAGGACTCACTCCATCACCCACTAGACGTACCAAAAGGAAATTCCACCAAATCCCTAACCGTCCAGATAGTCATGGAAACACGAGAGAAGAAGTTCTCGGAGAGGATGAATTGTTCCCTCTTAACGAAAAGGAAAGTCTCCCGGACAATCGCACCACTGAACCTATGGACGTAGGCTTTTTAAACGAAGATAGAAAATCAACAGATGAAAGTCATAAAAGTCAAGTCACGAGACCCCCAACTACCAACGTAGAACAGCGCACGGACGATGTAACAGCCATCGCCAAAAAGTGGGAACCAGCCCTTTTAGCCACTCGTAAATCCTCCAGACAACGAAAACCCAAAAAATGTTTCTGCTGCCCTGATGCGAGCAGAATGCCCTGATGCTGCCCTGATGCAGCAATTACTAGTGCCCCACGTGCACAAGTAGCGAAGGGTAAAAAAGAGCCACCCAGAAGTACTTCACAAGCAAAAGTAATCAGAAATTCTCCGGGCTAAGAACAACCCTCACCCACTCTTCCAGACGTTGCAAACGCCAACAGCTCCGAAAACGAATCTTTTCATCAACAAGAAAATGCTCCCTCCCCGACACCATTAAATAATCCGCCCCCCCCCCTACGATAGAAAACGGAAACGACAATAGCAGAACAAATACCACTGAAGAGGAGCCAATAAACAACAACGAGCAACAAACGGAATTCATTAACGTCATCAAAACAAGAGACAACATCGAAATGACAAAAAACAATTACATTTGTTTCATTTCCGCCGATGGTACAGTCTCGAACGAGATCGGCAAACGATTAATCGAGATGGGCTTGCTAAAAAATATATCCCCAACTAACACCTTCGAAATCGGACAAGTCCTCATATCGGGGACACCAAAGAAACGAGTGTTTGCCCTAGTAACACAGGAAAACTCCACATGATCCTTAACGAAAGAAAATCTTACTAAATCCCTCCGAAATCTGAAAACAACGATGGAAGAATTGAACGTCAAATCAGCAGCACTTTCTCAGAAGCGCAGTAACCTTAACGACTCAGCATGGACAAAAATAAAAAGCATCATTCGAGAAATTTTCGCAGATACCGAAATCCAAATAAAAACTGTCGCGACGAAATCACTGTCCCACCAGAGCAAGACAGGCTCGACATCATAAAAGAACGCCACGTATCTCCAATAGCAGGTCATAAGGGCGTAACCAAAACTTACAACAGAATCCGACAACAATATTTTTGGGATAATCTCAAAAAACAAGTAGAAGATTACATTCGCCAATGCGCCAGTTGCCAGAGAAAGAAGTTGGTCAGAATTTAAACCAAACAACCCATGGTAATTACAGATACTCCGATTAGCGTATTTGACAAAATTGCCATGGATATAGTGGACCGATAACCCCAGAATCTGAACTTGGTGACCGCTTCATACTAACAATTCAGGACAACCTCTCGAAATTTTCATTTGCAATTCCGCTACAAAGCGCGACCGCGCACGAAATCGCTTACGCACTAGTTACGGAATTCATATGTTTATTCGGATGTCCTAAAGTAATATTGACAGACCAAGGTGCAGCCTTCACCGGCCGTGTAATGAAACAATTAACGAGGATCCTAAAAATCAAGCAAATCAAAACGACAGCATTCCATCCACAATCGAACGGATCGCTCGAACGAAATCACCAAATGCTCACGGATTACCTGAAACATTGCACCAATAAGAAAGATTGGCATAAATGGCTACGGCTGGCAACTTCCGCATACAACACAAGCGTACACGAAGGTACGAAATACAGACTATTCCAGGTAGTCCTAGCCAAGGTAGCACGACTACCCTCACAATTTTCATATCTGGACGAAATCTTAACGTACGACGAGCACTTGAGAAATCTTGCGCATCATTTACAAGAAGTTCGACAATTAGCTCACAACACCTCGAAAATGCCAAACACAAATCCAAAATTCACTACGATAAAAAAATCAACCCCGTAAAGTTCAAAATCGGAGATCAAATCTACCCGATTGAAAATCAGCGAACAGGAAAATTTGACGACAACTACTTAGGTCCTTATGAGATAACACAAACTTTTCCAGACCAAAACGATATCGAAGTCGCGTTAACAAACAATAAACGAAAAATTATCCATTGTGATCGGGCTAAACTAGCACACTAATAAATCAATCTCACAAACCCGAAGCCCGATGCACTCAGACCTGCACGACTCCTTCCACATCATCTGAGCTCATCCATCGCGCCCCACCGAACTCGACTTCCACAAACTAGATTAAAACATGCGACTCCTACTTAAAACATACATTAACAATGGGTAGGATAAAGTCAAAATATATGCATATCTTTTCCTCTTTGTTCACCCTGGTGGATGAACACCAGATAGAATCTAAGAATAAAATTAATCAGAGCGAAATGTAACTTCTCGCAACCATTATGTTACTGCATTATGTTACTGTATCAAATAACAAAACAATACCTATCTCCCAATATACTTAAGCTACATTGTAAATCGATCAATGACGATGCCAGCTAACAAACGGGACGACCATACCTTTCGATTACAATTGTAATTGAATCGAATTGAGCGAGACGCTCAATCTTGAAGGAGGGAGGTGTTACGTCCCAGCTTTCACTTTTTTCTCTCTCTTTTTGAAACCACGATGGTAAATACGCACGATAGCAGCACCCTCACTCATCGACCAAAAACTTATATTTCTTTAACGCTAAGCGAGCGATAGCCGAAACGTACCACAAGACCAAAAGCGAAACCGTCGCACGTAGGTCCCCACGCATAAACATAGCCAACGACAGACGAATTTGCGACAGGAGCGTACTCGCAGCCTCGGAAGAGAAACCCTACGCCTAGAACACTCGAACAAAATGCAGGGACCGAATTACGCCACAATCCTACCTTGTTCTGAAACCCAAACAATCCCACGAGGAAAACTCGCTAGCGTCAGAACACGTCACCCGGTCATATCGCAAGACCTACGAAACCTCATTCTCGCTTAACCCGATTCTCGGACATAGAACAATGGTCGCATTTACCATCGCGGTGACCTAATAAGTAGACGAACAAAACTATTCCCACGCATGACGCCGACCTATCACGTAAGTCAGCGTACATTCTCACGATTGATTAACCAATCGCTAAGAAGCTCCGATCCGAAAATGTATTCCCCCAAAAAAGCTCCTTCCCCTACAACCAGACTTTCCTAATTTTCATATCACGAAGGAGCAGACACTCTGTATTCGAACTCCGAACGGAACAGTCGACTTACAAGGCTCTTACTTTCGCTCTGCGTTTCCATGTGATCATTGTACGCGTAACTATCTTTGTATAAAATTATAAGTTTGTAAGAGTTGAACGTAATAAACGTGAATTACGTGAATTAAGACAAAATCTATGCGTCTGAACATTTATTTAATCAACGATCAATCCATCGGGCGGATCCAACTCTCTTACCAGAATCACGCACCTCAAATTCGTCTAAATCCAAATTGTTATTAAACTGTGTTCGGAACTCACGCGGAAGCCAAACAAAGACTCACTGCGCAATTTAATTCAATTCAAACTTTTGCGCTCTAAATCTGCAACCTCGCGAGTCCCACCTAAATCTCCCTCCGGGACGTAACAGTCACACGCACGATCAAAGTATGGAAGAAAAACTCAAACACCTCGAAGCCAATGACAATGAGGATAGAGGCAGATGCTTAAAAATGTTTAATGCTAAAGGCGATTTGAAGTTCGTATTTGGTATTCTTACAATTAGCCTGACGATGGCTGCCATAACATTTGGGGTTGAAGTGTGATTCGGGGATAAGCTTGCAATGATACGTCAATGTTGTCTAAGCGATAGTCACGCGAGTGTCACAAAGATACGTTACCGGCCACGATTTCCGTGTTTTGCCTCGGGTACTTCCATTTAGTATACAGGGTGGACCATTTAACATGACCACCCGAAATATCTCCGTTGCCTTTAGAGTGGCGAAAAAAATGTCGGAAGGTAATTTGATTGATTGTGAAAAACTAATACAGTGGTTAAAATTTTTTTTGTCAAGGCCATAGTTTTTGCGTTCTCAATGTGGTCAATGGTTTTTCAAATGGGAACGTCTTTTTTATTGAAACGTTGTAGCTGATATTCAGACGAATCCCACGACCCATGATATCATGACCTTGAAATGATTTTTCACCAAAAATCACCTATAAAACGGGAAATAATGATGGTATTGACAATTAGAATATCCGAATAATGTGATTGAATTTGTTGTGCAGAAAATTGATTGTAACAAATGTTCGAAGTGATGGCCCTTAACTTTGACACATTTTTGAAGACGTCGGATGAATGATTCTCTTGACCTTCAAATTGTTTTTTAGTGTAATAGCTGCGCAGGCTCTTGTAATTCGTTGCGCATTTTCGCCGGCGTCGTCGGAACATCATGGTAAACACGATCGTTTATAGCTCCCCAAAGGAAGAAATCAAGTGGCAATAAATCCGGCGAACAAGCAGGCCAAGGAATTACTGCACCTCTCCCAATCCAGCGTCCGGGACATTTTCGGTTTAACTCTTCGCGAGCTATAACTGCCCAATGAGCTGGCCAGCCATCATGTCCATACTACCTTCGACATCGCTGTGCTAACGGGACATCTTGTAGTAATTCCCCCCAAGTGTTGTTAAAAAAATCGACGTATCTCCGTCCATTCAAATTGCCGTCTATGAAAAATGGTCCACTAATCCGGTCCTCAATTATGCCACACCACACATGAACACTCCCAGGACGCTGGTACACAATTTGCCGGAGCCACTTCGGATTTTCGTTTGACCAATAGTGCATGTCATGCATATTCAACTGTTCATGATTAGTAAAAGTTGATTCACCAGTAAACAAAACGTCGTCGAAAAAATTCGGATTCATTTGTAACTGGCACAGAGCTCATTCATAGAATTGAACCCTATTTCCAAAATCGGCACCATGAAGTTCTTGATGCAAGGAAATATGGTACAGACGAACTTTATGATGTCTTAATATTCTTAAAACACTCGCCTTGGAAATTCCGGAACAGCGCTTAATTTGCCGACTACTTAAGGATGTATGGCAACTAAGTTATTTACTACTGTTCGAATTGAAACTCACTGATATTGTAAAGGAAAATATCGAGAACTTTTTGAGATTAAAAAAACAAAATTTGCCCACGTGAATGCTAAGATAAACGAATTCAAAGTTGGGTCATTTAACACGGGGAACATAGGACTGTACGTCCAAAATTCCCTTTACATTAGCAAAAAAGGTATTTCCGGAGTACTTTTTTGTAAAAAAAACTTTTGTGCGGTATCGCTGTAATATGCATGATACGGTAAAAATAAAAAATCGACATGTGCCCATACATTTTGCGAGATATTGCGAGTTAAATGGGACCGTTTTCGTATTTCTTTAGCTCGTATGTCGTAACCACGACAACGTCAGGGAAAACATACATCAAATCAGCAACTAAATTTGCAGTTAAAAATTGAAAATTCTTCTTTCTGTACCGCATGTTTTACTTTGAGCTGTGGTAAATCTCCTTTTTAGCTTGAATGAATATTACAATTATTTTATTTAGTCTTTAAATGCGATTTTTGCAAATTGCATAATCAGTTCTGTAACGACTCTGCAGTAGCTGCCATACATCCTTAAGGCGTCTTCTCACTTTCGACGCTAAAAAGGCTATTTTCATGCATTTTTTATAGGTTTACATTATAGATATTGATATAAAAGTCGTTATACTTGATAAATACACTTTCGAAATACATTGAAATTTTTATTTATTTACTTAAGTCACCATTTATAGACGACAATGGTAGTTAAAAAAATGTCCTAAAAAATTTGTAGGCCTGCGCTGTTGATGAAATCTCGTAGATGGATCATCTGAAACAAAAAAATCAAACGGTTTTAAATTCAGTATGTTAATGGCTATAGCGCACATCATACGATTTTTTATGTATGCAAAAATAACAAAAAGACGGACATTTTTCGAAAAAAAAACAAACAAAAAAACGCATTTTTCCACCGTTTTGGCAAAAAAAATAGGAATTATCAAAATTTAAAAAAATCCTTGATATGCGCTATAGCTATAGTTTTAAAGAATATGTGGTAAAAATTTAATGATGATCGGTTCAGTAGTTTCGAAGATTTTATCAACAAGCCGTCGAAAAACGTTGTCTCGAGAAAAACAGGTTTAAAGTTTTTTTAAATAAAAAATCATGAAAACGTCTTACCTGTGCTTAATCAGCGATGCCTGTACCATAGAGTATGGTACAGGCATCCTTCTACTTCTTCATAATGTTTATTTTCATCTAAAATAGCGTTTCTGCGATTTGTTCCGGCTTCTTTTGAGGCACCGGACCTGCGGCGGTTCGCTACGCCTATACGCTCACTATCACGTTTAGCGACGTACTGTACGGCGATCGAGCCGAGTTTGACGCCCATCACCTCCAAAATCTTCAAAACGGGTTGTAAACCTTCGTTGAAAATGCAAGCAGCTGTTTGGCAAGCAATTTCAACTGTCTTTTCCACTGAAGATGTGTTTAGGTGCCACTGCCCACACGCAGTCACTAAAACTCTCGTTGTTGTTTTGAGTATTTCCCCCCAGGCATCGTTCAAGTAATTCTTCCTTAGTCAAATCTTCGTGGATCGGTTTAAAAATTTGATGAACATCTTTAGCGAGAGCAGGAGGATGTTTTAAAGTTTTAACTGTGTTATCTTTCACGGATATCTTATATTTATACTAGGTGTCCGATCAGTATGAATGCTGTGGATTGCTATCAGCTGACATTTTGTGATAGTATCCTGCCTAAATGTTGTCGCGAGGACTTTTTGTCCATTGTAACAACGAAGAGCACAGCGATGTTGCCGTTTCGAAGTTTCAAACTAGACTGATGTTGAAAGAGCAGTATAGCGTCGTTTTTAATTACTTTTCCCTCCAAAACTGCACGTACAAGCAGGGGTGCTAGATTCATAAAGGGTAGTAACTGCTCAAGTGTAAAAAGTCAGGTACGCGGCAACCCTCTGAGCCGAGCAGATGAATGTGCTCAGGTAGTAAAGTAAAGGTCACACAAAAATAGTTAGACTCCCCCGATCTTTATAAAATTTTAATATGATACTTTTTGATATGTATACTTCCTAAAAATGTAATTTAAAAAATCGATTTTTTTGAAGATTGTAAAGTGAGAAGACGCCTTAATTGCGGATCATGAACTACTGAAGCCAGAACGGCAATCTCTGCTTCTTCGTTTGTTTTAGTCTTGCGACGTTTCCTTTTGAGTGGATTGACACTACCCGTTTCACGGAATAAATGAATAATTCGATCGAAATATCGACGGGAAGGATGATCCCCTTTTTACACGTGTATTTTGATGGAAAATAATTTTGAGGTCATAATATCATAGGCCGTTGGATTCGTCTGAATATCAGCTACAACGTCTTGATAAAAAAAACATGTTCCCATTTGAAAAACCCTTGATGACCTTGAGAACGCAAAGAACTATGACCTTAACAAAAATGAACTTTTCACTACTGTATCAGCCCTTCGAAATCAATCATATTACCTCCTGACATTTTTTTCGTAGCTCTAAAGGCAACGGAGATTGAGGTGGTCAAGTTAAATGGTCCACCCTGTATTTTAGAGCTTTTATCCTTGTTACGCTTTTTCTTCGTTATGTTTTCCGGTTCCGTTTTGGTCTCCTTTAGGTTGGTGTGTGGAACTCAGCGAGCGACGTGTCACTCAACGCACCGAGTAGTTCGACCGAGGGAAGCATCTAACGAGGCCTCTCCCGGAATCGGCGCATGCCCGGTTGAAATGTCGACGCTAGTTTTGAGAATTCCTGTTAGGAATGGGCGATGTTTTTCGATTAATCGAAAGTGTCGATGTTTTCTGTAAAATAATCGATTATATTTTATCGATTTTTTTTGCGGCGGATTAATCGATTCTCGAATTTTACAAAGTAACATCGAAATACATATAATGCCTTCTCGCAGGGCGTGACGCCCGGATTAGTATATAACAGCCAATCAGAAACCATCTTGTCCTCGCATCATTTTCAACACAAACGTAAAAACGTAAAGGTGGATTGTTGGACTTAGCACACTGTACGCGATACCGGATGAGCGATGCGCGAGATCCAAAGAGAGATGAGGTATATACCGAAAAGTATATACGGAAGCGGAACTTTCATTGGATATCGCTTATCGTCAATACAGTGACGACGTCAACCGTCACCCGCGTACCATATTCACAACTGGGAAGAAATACAAGAGAGCTCAAAAACCCGTGAACCGTAATAAGTGACAAAACCCATGTCTACATTTTGCGGAAATATCGGGTTCGGGATTCGAATTGCGCGGACGAAGTAAGACCCTAACCTGATCGCTGGTTCTCACATCCATTTTCGCTTTTATTTATCCAACACCTTCATGAAAATGTATATTTTGATTTAAAGAACAAATTATAGAGAGAAAAAATATTTCCGTGAAGTCGATTTTTACATACGTTTCCAGAACACATGGGTTGTTTGCGTCTTTGTCAGATTTTTAGGGCTTGCCAGCTGGAGCTGTATTAACTGATTCCGGCGGACCTGGGGCAGTGAACTAACGCTACCCCAAACTTTTTTACATAACAATATGAACCCCCCAGGTAAACGGACCTTCACGGGATACCGCATTCATGGAATGCCGAGGATGCGAACGACCCATGGATCTCTTAAAATATTAAAAGAAAGGTATATGCCAAATTCCAGATCGAAATCCGGTTTCCGCTTTTCGGAAGTTTATGTGATTGTAGTTATGAAACTTATGTTTTAGTAATAACAATCCATTTCCAAATATGGCATCTATGGATAGAACTGGATAGTAAATGATTAATAAAATAATGGTGTTTGCACGACGAAGAGATTCAACAATGAAAGAACCCCGTTCATGCTTCACCAATATTTTTTTATACTCAATTAATCCAATCGCCGATTGTATAGAGGAAAAAATCGATTTTCCGTAACGATACTTTGAAAAAAATCGATTTCTCAATAATCGATTATATTTCGAACATCGCCCATCCCTAATCACAATATATAGAATTATATATAATATATACACAGGGGAAGTAGGAGCAAGATGATAACGCTAAGGTCATGTTCAAATAAAACAATACTATATGAGTGAGTCAACTTCAATTTTTTTTTAACTAATCAACATTTATCAATCTTTTCATTTTGGAAGCAAAGAAGTGAATTTTTCTGATTTGTACCATACAGTATGAAATTTTAATTAAAGCTTTATTTTTCCCATCTTATCCCGTACGCGGGACAAGATGAAACAACGCTGGGAGAATGATGGGACACGAATTATTGGCATCTTTTGCATATAAAAGTTGTTTCATTCTCACTAACAGCTATCTTGCTTCCATGTTGGCGTAGGGATCTTGGCGGGCCCACCGGCCGGGAGTGCGCTCAGCGCTCTCGCAATAGCCACCGGTGTGCAGGGCAAACCACCATACACGTCGAGGACACGCATAAACACACAAAGCACAAACATCTACACAAACAAGTCCGAGGAACATACCGGCGATGCGAATGATCAGGAACCCTATAAACGGGTCATCCTGAGAATGCGAATGATCGGGGTCCCCTATAAACGGGGTCCACCGAAAAACGAATGCTCGAGGCCTCTATAAACGGGCTCCCCCGAAAAGCAAATGGAAGTGAGTGTGCGTTTGAATGTCGGAGGGCTCAAGTTTTGAGCACCTCCTACATGGCTACTGGATGAATAAGATTAAATGAACCGGTACACGTCACAAAGGCGGACACTCACTAGCACGCACACTTAACACCGGGGGACGGCACTGAGACTCCTCCGCCGTCCTCCGCGGCAGGCGTCCTCGGCTAGGACAGCCAGAGGGTACGCTGGATAGTATAGGGGCCCGGGTCCTCTTAGCCGGATGGACCTGGCTGCCCCATCAGCCAGGGTATAACCCCATACTGATGTAGTGCCGGGTGACGCCCGAAACGGGCACTGCAGCAGTAACAGCAGTCTTGATGAGGCCACTGGTGTCCTCTCTGGGGCGGCCGGCGGCGCGAATATGTCGGCGAGGACAGTCTGCGGCATCTTTATCCCAAAGTACACTCACACACAAACAAAAGGGAGTAAGGGAGAAATCGAAAACATGGCAGCACAACAATAAGGAAACACGATAAACGCATCAAAAGAAATGGGGCCCCCAACCCCGACAACAACGACAAAGACAAAGACGCAGACAGGAGAAGCAACGGACGGACGAACGGGACAAAAGACAGTACGGATTGCGTCAGTGACGGAGACGGCTGAGGCAAAGATAAGGGCCCAGCTACAGTTCATCAGGGAATGCCTGGTGAAAATGGAAGAAAAGACGCGGGTGCAACGCAACATAAGTACCGCAATAATGACCAACATGGCAAGGATCCGGGAAGCGGCAGACGAGGCGTGGCACGAATGTGATAGAATGTGGAACGTGGTCGGCACCGCTGAGGGACAGCGTGGCGCGAATGAACAAGTGACGCCACAAATGAAACGGAAGCGCGAGACCACGGGCTCAAGCCCGGACCTGACGCCGGCCAAATGGCGACGGAGGGGGCGGAGCCCACCCCGTGGCACACAGTCGTGCGGAAATAGAAAGGACAGAACAGACAGGTGACGAAAACGCCGACGACTGCGACTGCGACGCCAACGGGAACAACTGCGACGCCGACGGTGAAGAGAGGGGATGGCAGCCGCCCGGCCCAGAAAACCGGTGCTGGGGTGGTTCTCATCAGACCCAGCGGGAGCAAGACGTACGCTGAAACACTGCGACGCATGAAAGTCGTCGACCCAGCGACCGGAAAGGTGCAGGTCAGCGGCTACCGCATGACAAAGGCCGGAGGTGTCTTGCTCCGCGTCAAAAGCGGGGCGGGCGACCGACAGAACTTCCAGGACAAGCTTCGGCAAGCCCTGGGAGCGGACGCACAGGTACGGGACATGACCTTCAATGTTAAACTGAACATACTGGATCTGGACTGTTACTGACAAAGAGGAAGTGACGGAGGCACTTCAAGTAGAGTATATTTTCGAGCCCAATAAACATGGACAGTGTATGGCTGTGTGCGATCTTGAGGAGGGCGCCGCAAACGCCCTACTCAAGAAAGGACGGCTGAAGAACGGATGGGTGTAGTGCCGCCCTAGACCTAGGACGTAAGTGACAAGGTGCTGGTTACGGGCATACTAGGACGCAATGCAACGGACCGGACAGAAAGCAAAGCTGCTGGAAATGTGGCAAGGTGGACCATGGTGGTCCTTACCAGTCCGGTTCCAGTCTGCAGTCCTTACTGCAGACTGGAACCGATATGCTTCCTGTGCACTGAGGCGGGGCACGGGAGTACCGCGCATGCACCTCTCTAGAGGCTCTAGAGTGTGTGCGGTCTTCTGGGCGACACTGGAAGAGTGCAGAAAAAAGACACAGACGTGATGGTGTTACAAGGAAACATGTACAGATGCGAGGAAGCACACCTTCTGCTTCCTCAAATCCTCAAAAACCACGGCATGCGCGTTCTCGACTGCGGAGCGAGAGACGCTTTCGTCTGGGTGAGAATGAGCGCTCTGACGTCCGTCAGAGTCAAGTACGACCCCGAACTGCTCCGCTGGAGAGTTTGTAACGAAAATAGGCACGCTAAAAGACGCATAGAGGGAGCTGTCCGAGGACTTGATAGTCACGGGCGATCTTAATGCGAGAGCGATTCGAGTGGGGCATGACCAAGACGGACAGACGCGGACGTCTGCTGCTAATAATGGCAGCAAGAATGAACCTGACAGTCGCCAACACGGGACGAGTACCGACATACATAAGACCGGCGGTGGGCTCCTCGATACCGGACGTAACAATGATCTCGGACGGTATCCTGCCACTAACCAGGCGATGGATGGTGATCGATGACTACACAGCCAGCGACCACCAATACATCGTCTTTGAGGTGGCGCAACTTACAGCGACGCGACGTAACGGGCCGAAACAACCCCCGCGGTGGAATGTACTCAAACTGGACAGCGACAAGTTCTCGAGGGTGCTACTGGAAGCAGTCCTACCCTCAGAGGCAGCTCCGCACGAACTGACAGGACGGGGAAGGACCGAACGACTCATGGACGAGACAGCAAAACTGACAGCACGCTTATGCAAAGCTTCAATGCCGCACAAAAGCACAAAACAGAACAGACGACCGACGTACACGTACTATAAAGAACAACGAGAAGCGCTGCTGGAGACAGCTATGCGGGAAGGTGGACCGGGACCCCTGGGACCTGGGTTACAAGATTGTGACCCAGAAGCTGGGAGCCCGAGGTCCACCGGAACTGAAAGACGCGACGACTATGGGACGGATCGTTGACGCACTCTTCCCGACTCATGCGACGAGGGGAGAGTCGACGGACGCGGACGACGAACTCGACATCCCCGTTTTTACCGAGGAGGAGCTTCCAGAAGCTACTACCTCTCTGAAGACGGGGAAAGCACCTGGACCGGACGGCATACCCGGCGAGATCTTGCGGCTGATGGCTCGCCTGAGGACCGGAATCCTCCTCGATATGTATAACGAATGCCTCACAACAGGGACGTTCAGCGAGCGCTGGAAGACGGCTAGATTGGTCCTTCTTAGTAAAAGAAAAGGGGAACCCCATATACCGTCTACCTACAGAGCCCTGAGTCTCCTGGATACGACGGGCAAAGTTTTCGAACTTCTTCTCAGACCGAGACTGACGGACGCGGTGAGTTCGGCCGGGGGGCTAGCAGACAGCCAGTACGGGTTCCGCAAAGGGCGATCCGCGAGATAGCTGAGACCGTCAGGCCCCTAGTTATACTGGTGACACTGGACGTGAGGAACGCCTTCAACTCGGCTAGGGGGGGATATCTTGGGGGCGCTGGAAGGTGCTTTCCGGAGCCCTCCCCATCTCCTTCGGGTATTGAAGGAATACCTTAATGACAGACACATTACGTACGGGACGGAGGACGGACCGGTGACCCGTAACATTACCGCGGGGGATGCGCAAGGATCCATACTAGGACCGGACTTGTGGAACGTGACATACGACAGCCTGCTAAGGCTGGAAATGCCGCGAAACGCATTGCTCGTCGCTTACGCCGATGGCGTGGCGGTGGTGGTCGTGGAGCGCAACGCAGATCTGGCCCAGCTGATACTTAACCAGGTCATGAGGCGCATCGACAGATTGATGACGGCTCACAGACTGACTCTTGCACTAGACAAGCCAGAGATTCTCATGTTGACCAGACGACGGATACCGACGATTATACCGATGACAGTCAAGATGGAACGAACGGCAACTAGGGAGGAGGCCAAGCATCTGGGAGTGACCCTGGATATGAAGCCGACCTTTTGGCCACACATAAAACGGACGGCCGAAAGGGCGGCGGTGAAGATTGCTTCGTTAGCCGCCTGATGGCCAACACGCACGGACCGAAACCATCGATACGCCGACTACTCATGATGACGGCTCACTCGATCCTCCTGTATGGCGGAGAGATCTGAACCGACGCGCTCGCCGTAAAAAAATACAGAAAAGCAATTACGTACGCACAAAGACAGGGGGCACTAAGGATAGCGTGCGCCTACAGGACCGTCTCAGCCGAGGCGGTTCTGGTGGTGGCGAGCATGATTCCTATAGACCTAGTAGCCACGGAACACAAACGAATCTACGAACGCGACGAAAGGACCGAAAGGGCTGACGCGGCCACACGTGAAAGGGAAAGGACCCTGACGAATTGGCACGTACGCTGGACGACAGAGACGGGAGGAAGGTGGACCAGACGACTTATGCGGGACCTAAGACGGTGGACGGAGCGGGGTTTTGAGGAGGTAAATTTCTACCTAACTCAATTCCTCACCGGGCATGTATACTTCCGCAAGTGCTTACACGACATGAAACGGGTATGGATGCCAGACTGTAAGTACTGCGGACACATACTAGACGACGTGGAACATACGTTCTTCACCTGCGACAGATGGACGACACTAAAACAATAACTGGAACGGAGGACAGGTGTTATCACACCTGATAACATAGTTGGAAGGATGCTACAGGACGAAGACAGCTGGACACTTGTCGCCGCGATTATCCAGGCGGTACCAAGAGGAAAGAAAGAGGACGGATGCCTGGAGAGTGAATGAGAATGAATGACAAAGGAATGAAAGGTAATGCATAAACGGGATCCTTGAGACTAACAAACGGCACGAAATGAACGATAGACAGGTCCCGCGGGGGTAAAGTTACACTACGTGTTGCCCTCCCGCGGAGACAGGACAGAGGAGACACGTTTCAGACTTAAAATTCTGTCGCCAATTTTAACACATGTTCTCTTCTGTTGTTCCAATCAACACACTTATGTGCGTAGTTCCAACACGCTTCAAGCGTGTAAATGCGTGTTGCGCTATTCAACACTTTTTATCCCGCGCTGTTCTAAATAAATGCACTGCATGCGTGTTGACTCAAGGCATCACAACCCGTGATGCTTTGAGCCGATATAGAGTATTTCATAATTCCAAAATGAAATATAATACCCCACTGAAACTTCCATCTCAATGGGTTTCTATTATATGTCACTATTCCCTGTCCTCCTGAGATGAATTTTTTCGAAAAAACATTTCGCCTATACATGGAATCGAACCTACCTACCTGCCCATACTGTACGTACGCTACTAACAATACGCTATCGAGTGCTTCTGACATGTTGACCACATATATGGCATCAGAGGCAAACGTAATTCCAATAATCATTTGTTGTATCACATAAAATATTTCAATTAGTTAATGGCAGTGCGATAATCAGAGAGTATTGAAGTATTGTACTACAGATTTTTGAAACATAACCTCTGTACTGATGATTCGATTAACGCCCGATGTCAGAGAAGATATCGCAGCGAAAATTTCTTCACATGAAATCAATATTCAAAATGAAGCAATTGATAAAATAGCCAAATACAATATACGTATTATGCAAGTGTACAAGGGATGTTGTACACAAAATTCTTAACCCTTCGAAAAATCTTATTAAAAATGTTTTATTTTTATTTGAAAAATCATATCAATATAACAAAAAATGTATAACACCATTGTTGATTATAACGCAGGAACCACACAAGTACCTACACTAGAAATTATGTGCAAGGTGCTTGGCGTGCATGGTTACGACAGGATATACATTTAAGGC
The DNA here is from genome assembly GCA_944452715.1 of Ophion slaviceki. Lineage (NCBI taxonomy): Eukaryota > Metazoa > Arthropoda > Insecta > Hymenoptera > Ichneumonidae > Ophion > Ophion slaviceki. The sequence continues at coordinate 6,023,987 of OX101789.1, forward strand.
GGGATTTACATTTAGACGGAAAAAAAATTAAGCAATTTTGAGGGATTTTTTAAAACTAAGAAATAATTATTCTACATTCATCAAACTATAAGTATACTTTAATAGTATATTTAAGTATACAAAACAATTTTTTTAAATGTTCATTTAGAACACGTATAATTTCGATTCAACGGTAATTTAAATTTAGAAAACGCAAATTTAAGAGAATGGCACTCATTTACAAAAAAAAATCAACATTTCACGCGAAATTTCTGTAAAATTTGCATTAAGAAAGTAGTTCTTTTTTATAATGTTTCAAAAACAATTCTCGTCAAGTTGATGGTAGCAATATTATCAATATTTCTACCAAGTTTCAACTCAATTGGTTAAATGGGTTTTGAGTAATCCTGCACGCTAAATTCGATAATGCAGTTTTGAGAAAAACGCGTTTTAAGTTTACGCCCGCTCCGAATCTAACCGGTGAAGTACAGCGTTGACGGGCTGTAACGGTTAAAGTTTTCCGCACTTTGTTCTGCAACTTTGGGAAAACATTCTACATATATAGTTCTATCGTTTAAAGAAAAGAAAAAGACATCGATGTGTTGATCGTTGTAAATGTATATCCTACCTTAAACGGGAAAACATGCAGCAATTTTGAAGGATTTTTCAAACTAGGAAATAATTATTCTACATTTTACAAATTGTATGTATACTTTAATAGTATATTAAAGTAACCGGTGTGCTGGTCTAGTAGTTAACGTGCCTACCTCTAAACCAGAACATCGTGAGGCTGCAGGTACGAACCCCAGTCACGTCGTCTCGGAGAAAAATATATACGGGCGTGACGTAGCTCCAGTTTATACGCATGCGACGCACACGGACCGGTACGTGTGTGTCATGAGTGTATGACTGTAGCCCGTGATTTATTTCTGAACGAAACGCGACCAGCTCCGAAACTGGGACCGGCTGCATTGGTATAGGTTTTCCGCAGTTTCCCTATACCCATGGCAGAAATGTCATGGTGAATGCGATACAGAAGGGGAAGTCGGCTGCGGCCGCAAAGTGGGGACGATGAGTGGAATATGGCGGGGAATGTTGTTACATTGGAATATGGCGGGGAATCTTATTATGTTCCCCCTTATTAGGGGGAAGACCCCGTGCAATGGAATCTATGAACGGAATCTCTGAACAATGGTATAATAAAGTATAAGGTGGCCCAGTAATTGTCACCTTAAGCAGATCGCTTGACTTTGCAAATTTATATAGCTCAACTAGGAAAGTGAGTAAAAGTTATTTTAAGTCCTTCTTAATCAGTTTTTTTATTACGAAGAAGAAGCTCGTTGTGAAATTCCCGTGCCTGGTACAGTTTTCGAGAAATTATTTCGTAAAGGTTATAAGATGCGTCATCGCGAGCGACTGTACGAGTCATCGTCATGCCGCCATGACAGTTGGTTTGGTAATCGCCATGGGAACGTCCCACTAATCGTCACATGCAATCAAACTGCTTTGAGGCCTTATATACCTTTGAAAAAAAAATTGTTTTTTTTAGTGACTTAAATTATGTATAAACATGTCGAAAATAATATGCAAAAGTTATTTTAGGTAGTCATTTTTTTAATACATGTAGAAGAATGGTTTTACAACTTTAAACGCGTTTTTCATGAAGAAATGTTTTCAAAATCGGGCGGACTCGTAGGTCCTGAATTTTTTGACCGATTGACTTCAAATTTCAACTATAAATTCCTAGATACATTTTATAGTGATGTGCACACGATTTTTACAATCGTTTAACAATTGCGATTTGTGGAAACGAACAAAGGCCGTTGTTTCAGTCAAAATACAAAAATAAATATTTTAACAATCGTGTGTACTTCGGTAACAAAACTCATGTAGATTACGGGGAAAAGAAAATTCTTCTGGGTGCACATGTACGACTCCAAAGAGTGCGCTCGTTGGAGGTACCTACAGATATGTGAAATAAACCCTCTAAAACTCGTTTTGATTACTTTATTAGTATTTTTTATCCCAAAAAGCCTTGTTTTTCCACCATCCAAAGGTATATAAGGCCCGATTATGTCTGCATATAGAACGGCAGAATAATTTTTACGCACTCTATCACAAACTTTATTATTTTTATCAAAAGATTTGATAAAGAGTTTGAAACATAAATTTCTCTTCCATGGGACTTTATTAATTTCAAAAATAAAACTAATTATTGCATATTACGTCAGAATTATAATTTTTATTTATTTGTAGTCATTATAAACAACTATTTTTTCATAAAATAATTTTTAATATTATTTCGATCGAGTGCTGTTCACCTGTGTTCAAGACATATCCAGTTATCGACATGGTCACGACCCAGTAATCAACAACATTTATTTATATGTGTATCTTTTTACTATCGCGAATATGTGTATGACGATTACTGGTCCGTGGATCCTTCAGACAATGTTAATTACGGACCCAATATTTCTTTTCTGATTTCCTATAAACTAATATTCGATTCGTAAGCCTCGTTTTTTGCTAACATTGTCCCAGTTATCGACAACCGTGGCGATTAATCGGCAGAGTATTTATGTTGCTGAACCGGTAATCGCCATATATGAAATATCGTTGAAATTAACATAAAACTATAATTTTTTATGCCGAACGCAAGACTAATCCTTGTTAATCACGTGAAAGAAAACTTACTTCACGCAAGTCCACAGGCATTCTCAAATCGCACGAGATGTGACATGGTTCACGTTAACCTCCTAATGAAGGATTCGGCCGAAATGACAGCTAGGCGTCGTAGCGGAATATATTTACTCTGATTATTCTTTTATACGTATACTTATGGGTGTAAAAATATAATACATAATAGTAAATACCTCCTGGAAGCTAATATACCACAGATCTGCACGAAAGACTGATTTTTATCTTAAATTACTTATTTAATGCGTAAATATGACTATCACTAGGACCCTGACGGCCACTGGGCCGACTACCTTACAGAAAAAAAATTTAATTATTTTTTCACCAGAATAGTGGAGCTGTGGCTGAGTGTTCGGCGTGCAGTATAGCTTCCCGTAAACTCTGATTTTCAAAAAAAAATGAAAATTCAGTTTGAACATGTATAATTCCTATTTGACAATAAATAATTTCGAAGAAAATGAAAGTTCAAGGAACGATATGCATTTACCAAAAAAATCGAAATTTCTGTAAAAGTTGGATTAAAAAAGTAGTTTTTTTTCTCATTTTTGAAAAACAATTCTTCTCGAATAGACGGTAGCAATATTATCAATGATTCAATCAAATTTCAACTCAAGCGGATTAACCCTAGGAGTACACTCATATTTTTCGCTACTTATTGTTAGTTATACACATTGGATCTGCAAGGCCCCGCCAACTTTCGAATGATGTCCTTTCCTTGAAATTACATCTATTCGGAAGATTTTTTCATATGAAAGAGCAAACCGTTAGAAGAGCACCTGTAAAGAGAAAATCTGTGTTCGGTTTATACTTTGTCTGAGCTGTTTGAGCAGATCAAAATGTTTCGCGGAAGAGGAAAAACGCGAGTGTTGCACTTTTTGGTCGGGTCTGTAAGACCCAAGACTGTACTCCTAGGGTTAAGAGTTTTTTAATAATGCTGCTCGCCAATTTCGAAAATGTAGTTTCAAGAAAAACGCGTTTAAAGTTTACATAGAAATTTCATTAAATTGCACTAGGTACTTGTGGTAACTAATTACTGAAGTAATCTGTTACAAAGTAATTAAGTTATCAACTTCAGTAGTAACTGTATTTGTTAGTTGTTAATTTCATTACTTTTTTCCCAGCTCTGCCTGCCCCTCTGCGCTCTCGATTCTGCCTGTCGCGCGCTCCGAATCCGAGCGAAGAGGCACAGTGTTAACGGGCTATAACGTTTAAGGGGGGATTGTCTTTTTTTTCGCAAAATTTACCGCTTTTTGGGAATTTTTTTGTGAAGAAAGTATACAACGGAAAACTTGTGAAACTTGGCATATAGTTTTATTGATCTGTTTACTACATACAAAAATTTTTTTAAACAATTTCATCAAAAAATCCGCCTCCCACCCCCCTCGACGCGCGATGGTCCTTTTTTTATGGTGTGCACGATTTCTCAAAAACTATTCAACCGATTGCCTTCAAATTTGGACAGAATGCTCAGCTGACATCCTTTTATCGTTTGATGAAGCAAAAAAGCAATACGTTTAATAGTTTTTTATTTATAACAAAAAATCGATCAATTTTTTTCGAAAAATCGATACTTCAAGTTCAAAACGTCACCAAATCGTCATTTTTTCCCCCCTTCATCGAACGATAGCTATATGTGTCTAAAGTAAAATGCTTTTTGGGTTTTTGTTGCAGGATGAACGTGAAGGCTGTAATCGTGCACACCATCAAAAAAGGACCATCGCGCGTCGAGGGGGGTGGGGGCGGATTTTTTGATGAAATTGTTTAAAAAATTTTTTGTATGTAGTAAACAGATCAATAAACCTATATGCCAAGTTTCACAAGTTTTCCGTTGTATACTTTCTTCACAAAAAAATTCCCAAAAAGCGGTAAATTTTGTGAAAAAAAAGACAATCCCCCCTTAAAGCTTTATCAATTTCGCTTTGAAACTTCGGTAAATATTCTACATATAGTTCTACCGTTAAAAAAAATCAAGTTTTTGATCGTCGTAAATGTACATCCCGACTTAAGAAGAAAAAGCTCGAGAACATATCGAATGTCCCGTTCCTACCATCCACATAAATAACTTTTGCAACATAATATGTTGACACTTCGTTGCCAAAATATATATAATGTAACCTGTAATAGACATGTGATAAAGTAGAGCATTCATATTTTTATCTGACTTTTTCCGTTATTAAAATGAAATAAGATTTTAAGTTTGCGGCGACTAAAGGGCACATCACTGATCTGAGCTGTACTGCACGGGATCTTTGATTTAATTACCATTCACATCACCAATTAAAGGTGAGAAGGTGTTTAATGTGATTATGTGAAGAGTTTGGGTAATAAGTTTACTTCTTTGTCCAAAAGGAGCACATTTTCATAATCTAAAAAATACTATCTCCAATCGCTACCATTTGACTAAGTAATTTCGTTGTTATCCTCACTTCAATATTCAACATACATACGATTTCGAGCGGTCGACAACACTTTGAGTGCGATTAAACAGTTCCGCAGGGAAGAACGCAATCAAGCCCAGACCAGTTCCGGGCCTGTTATATCAGGTTGATAAAAAAGTTTTGTCGCAATAATTTCAATATAATTTATTTATTTATATATCTTATACAAAACATTTCTAACCAACAATATATTCGCCATCGGTTTCTATGACACTCGACCATCTAGTTAGCAACTCATTTATTCCCTTTGCCCAAAACTGCGGCGGCTGGAACTCAAAGAAATTTGAAATATCCCTTCTGAGATCGTCGACGTTTTCGAAAGTTTTGTTTCTCAAATATGCCTTCAAATGTCTGAACAAATGGTAGTCAGATGGCGCGATGTCGGGAGAGTATGGTGGATGAGGAACGGTATTCCAGTGAAGCTCAGTGATTGTTTTGTGGGTGTCCTTTGCGACATGGGGTCTCGCGTTGTCGTGGAGAAGGTGCACAGTCGCGCGTCTTGGCCGTTTTTTTCTTATAGCTTTTGCCAATTCCTGGAGATTTTCGATGTATCGTGTAGAGGAGATCGTCTTACCTACAGGGAGAAAATTGTGAAACAGCATTCCCTTTGCGTCCCAGAAACAGCACAACAAAACCTTTTGTGAGTGACGATCAGATTTCGGTTGGTGTGGCGGTTTTTCTCCTATAGGAAGCCAGTAGGCTAAACGCGTTCTGTTATCATACAAGACCCAGCCTTCATCTCCCGTCACAAGATCTTCTAAAAACTCCTTGCGATGGTGGCGAAGCAGGAGAGACTGGCAGATGGTCACGCGACAGTTCTTATTGTCGTTGGTGAGACGGTGTGGTATCCATTGAGCTAGAACCTTCCTGTATCCCAAGTTGTGTAAGTGATTGACTATTGACGGTTGGGTGCAGCCAAGTTCTCTTGCTAGCTCGTGCGTACTTGCTTCCGTTTTTCTTTGATGCAGCGGAGTAATGCTTCATCATCGATGGTCGACGGTCGTCCGGAACTTTCCTTATCTTCAAGGCTTGTGTCTCCAGATTTAAAACGATTGAACCAACGCTGGACTGTTCGATGAGAAACTGCGTTCTCGCTGAATGCATCCTGTATATTTTTAGCAGTTGTGCTTGCGTTCGTGCCACGCCGCCACTCGTAAAAAATGATCGCTCGAAGTTGCTCCTGCGAGATCGAAGCCATTTCTGTCCACTAGAACGCGCGCTCGCCCTTTTATACCCTGTCACGCGGAAGAGTAGAAAACATTCTAGAATATTCTCGACATAGCTCGATGTCATATTGCGTCAATACGTAAAAAGACATTTTTAAAATTTTTGCAACAAAACTTTTTTATCAACCTGATATATTAACAGGCCAATTAATATAATTAATACATTAATATATTAATTAAACCCAAATAATATATTAACAGGCCAATTAATATAAAGCTGTACGTCTTTAAGACGTTTTCACTTGTTGTTGCGAATTTTTATAAGATGATCGAAAACGTTTGACCGGTCGTGTATATATTTACCAGTTGTTACCCGCGACTTTGGCTGCAACACATGAAATTTGAATAATCTTTTGTTGTCGGGTGTGAATGCTGCATATTGAACGCACCGATTAAAAATAAATAGAAAATGGTACGTGATTGTGACTATAACCATTGAATAATGCAGATAAATTAATTAAGCTAGGCCACAGATAACACAACCATGACAATCTAGGTATCACTGAGCATCGTCAGTGTATGTATTGGGTGTGCAACTTAATTCGGTCAGTTTTTTTGCTTAAAATACGCACTTATTTGAATGATAAATGAATTGATACATTAATCAAAATATTGTCCATCGCTAGCCACTACTTTTCTCCATCTTTCTGGTAATTTATGAATTCCGTCGCGGACGAAGCGTTCATCTTTTGAAGCCAATAATGAATCGAGCCAATTTTTGATACCCTGTTGTGACGTGAAGCGTATTCCAGTCAAAGCGTTCTGCATCGATCGAAACAAATGGTAGTCGGAAGGGGCAAGGTCTGGGCTATAAGGCGGGTGAACCAGAATTTCCCATCCGCTATTTTCCAAATAGTTTTTAACCACAATAGCAACGTGAGGCCAAGCATTGTCATGTTGAAAAATTATGGACTCGTGCCTGGTCACATATTCTGGACGTTTTTCGGCTACAGCTCGCTTTAAACGGATCAATTGTTGCCTGTAGCTGTACACCATAAACTTCCACAAGCATTCGGTGGGCTTCAGCCCCCCTTTTCTTCCAATTGAAACAGAAAATCAACACTTGCCGCAAATGGTGCTTATTTGCGACGAAATTCGACATTTTCTCCGCAGTGAAAATTAGACTTGATGCGCAAAACTCAAAGGTCTGTAAACGATATTTGCTTAAGAGATGTTGATACTTCACGATACAGCAAAAATCAGCTGTTGTCGTCAACCATTTATAGCACCTAGAGCCATCTTTTGAAAACGGACGGACCTAAATTGTACACCTAATAGTTTTATATAGGCCTATAGTTGAAAAAATCACTGTACCTGTCATCCGTGGCCTTGCTAAAATAGTTTATCCGTAATCGGAATAGTGAGAGAAGTTTAGTTGTATTATGGGGATATGGGTAATTTGCTAATTTATGACAGCACGTTTCTACAATTTGCCAAGTCGGACAAGTTTTATGGCCTGGACGCACGTGAGCAGGCTACATGTAGTTGTCCATGTGAAAAACATGGTTTATCTAGATGGCTATATGTCACTTAAAATCTTTGTCCTTGAGCCCTGTTGATAGTTATGGCAAATGCTATTTTCGCAGGGCATGACAATATTTTGAACCGAAATGGCAGAGCCGTTGGCATTCACGGAATTCGTAGAATTAAAAAGCCCTCTTCTTTCGTTATTCCAGTGATAACAGTAGCTCGAACGATGTTTTGCCCCAGCTGTGTAATCAGAAACCGTTTGTCATTGAAACGTCTCGGTGCGTCCAAATTACGCATCAACAGGACACACCGACTTTCAACCTCAGGAGAAGGCCCTCCTCACATTTCTACAAAATTCAGAAATTCCACCGATAGATTTTCTACAATTTCACCCTTCACTTGCGATATATTTTTTTTATTTTTCTGCCCTACGTTTTCATTAGTCGGTGCCTAAATTGCCCTTTCACATCATCATACTTTAAGGTCGTCGCTCACTTATCAACCCGGCACCTGATCAGCACCGCCTAGCCTCGAGCGGTTGTCATTTCTTAGATGGGCTTTCCATACATATGCACTCACTTGTCAACTCTTGCGAGCGAGCCGATCTGGTGATGCTACGGAGTTGACAAGTGAGTGCATATGTATGGAAAGTCCATATTAGAAATGACAACCGCTCGAGGCGAGGCGGTGCTGGTCGGGTGCTGGGTTGATAAGTGAGCGACGACCTTTGTTCTCCATATTGGCGCGCAGTTCAGGATTTACCTTGTTGATCAGTTCCTCTGTGCTAAGAACAACTTTGCCAAATGCTCCATTCAATGTCATTATTTTGTACTTTTTGGTACATTAAATAAAAGCTTGTTTTTAAAATATTTTTTTGCATATAAATTATTTTCTACTTTTTGTCCTTAATTGATTTTACTAGTTAGTTCTTACTAGTATTTTACTAGTTTACGAGATTGTACGTTAGGAACATGGAATGCTTATAAAAAATAACAAAGAGATTGAATTTGCGACTAATTGTTGCATATAAACTTTTCATATACAAATACAGTCGACTACTAATTTGTTTGTAAGTGTTAGTGAGATTTTATATGGGTGATTAGGTATCGCTAATTTTACATGAAAAGTTGAACATTTTATGGATATTTTTTTAAAAGTTGAATCATGCATTGTCACTTTTTACATACATATTTGCAAAATTTCAGTGCTCTAATAAGGAGACGGCACGACCGTGGGGTCGGGGATTTGGCCAATTTTTTTTGTGGTGAAAGAGGACTCCTAGCACCTCACGTGGTTAAGGGCGGGGTAAAGTATTTAAATTTTTTTTTTCATTTTAAAATTTTTTAAATGAATGCATAATATATCAAGAATATTGTGTTAAAATTTCAAGTCGATCGGAGTAAAATTGACGAAGTTATGAGTATTTGAGCGTCTATTGCTCCATGCCGGGTTTTATACCTGGGCGGCAGCTGCGCGGCGCGCTATTGTATTTTTCGACCCCGAATAAATTTCTTGATAAACGGGCCTGTTCCGGTGTATATTAGTATACACATTAGTCTGTACATCAGTTGACCGCTGTAAAGAAGAAAGAGTTTTGCGTAGACAAACGCAAAAAGATGCTCTCGATCATCTTGATGGAAGCCTTTTGCTCTACGGACCTGGCATCGACGACTTTGAGTGAGTATAAGAAAATAATCGAGTTTTATTTTGAATTTCTAAAAATTCAAAGATAATTGAAAAATCTGAAAAAATTCATACGTATTCAGAAAAATGAACGAATCACGAAAAAAATTGGGTTGCGGGGAAATTTGTTGACTAATTTTTTTTTTTCATCATTTTTTAATAACAGTTTGGAATTATTATTATGCAAAATTAATCTTTTGAGTACCTTTAATATGCATGAATTTTCTCAGATTTTTATGCAATCGAGAAGTGTTCTCAAACTTATGTGCAATGAGCGGTAAGCGACCAAACTCTTCTGCGTTTTTCAAACCGTTTTTCTGAGACTTGTCATATTTGAAGTCCGTGTGCACGATAACTCAAAATCTACTGGACCAATCGCTTTGAAATTTTGCACAGTACTTCTTCACATAATTCACCAGGTATTGTCGAGAGCTTTTTTGTTTTTTTTTTTAATAATTACTAATTTTTCAACAAATTAGCCGATTTTTCTTAGCGAAAATCGGGTTTTTGGGTCCCAAGTGCTACGAAAAATCGAAAAATCGAAAAAAAAAAAATCCTCCCGTCATTACCTCGAGAAACATCTCCTTTAACAAATGCATTTTGATTTTTTTGTTTCAGATGATTCTGTTGCGAGTTATGATGCACACCGCAAACCAACTTTTTTTCGAGGCGCCTCCGGGGTTTAATTTTCACTCGCTCAATTTTGAATATTTTGCAATGCAAATTTAGGAGAATGTTGTTCAAATGTTACTTTATTATATGTAAATTTTTCAATAAACGAACACTATTCGTTACGCCAAAAAAAAATCGTAAAAACATGCCTTTTTTCGCCGAATTAACTTTACCCCGTCCTTAAAGTAGTAGGACGCACTACTCGGAAAATTCCGAGAAAAATCGATTCAAAGTTTCTTAGGCGCCATATAACTTTAAAATGTCAGACGCTTATCGAGCCGCCGTCTAGTCTAGACGGTTAAGGCTCGGTTTTTGCGCCGGAGGTCTCGAGTTCGATTTCTCCTTCAGATCTTATTTTTTTTCTTTTTTTTTTGTTATCCCAACAATTATTCAAATCGTTTCTCATCCCTACATTATTTAAAAAAATTTATTTACATTTTTTTTTAAATTATTTTCTTTTTTTTCCAATAAAACAATTCATAACGGTGGGTTTTTTATTTTTCATTGTAAAGTATATGAGGAGGAACATTGGGTTTTTAATGAGAATAACAAAGTCAATTAGGAAAAATTCAATTTTTATTCATACAATAATTATATACAAAAACCGCAGCAATTATCGTAGAAACAAACAAAGCAATAATTTTTGTGACATCTTGCGCAACATATAAAAGCGGATTTTTTACAGTCGCAGGAAGTTTGCAATAACATCCGTACAAAAGCATGTCTCATTAACATTCATGAAAATGTTTCTAGTAAATTGCAGCGAATTGTTAGAGCAGAATCATGAAATTAATTCCCGGGAAGATTGTATAAAAATCCATTCAATAATTCACCATCAATTATCGTCACCAATATCCGAGACATGATTCAATACGCCTGGTTTGCCTCAAAATTATCGATTTCTAGAAACATTTTCATGAATGTTAATGGGACATGTTTTTGTACCGATGTATTGCAAACTCCCTGCGATTGTAAAAAATCCGCGTTTATATGTTGCGCAAGATGTCGCAAACATTATTGCTTTGTTTGTTTCTACGATAATTACCACTGCGGTTTTTGTATATAATTATTATATGAATAAAAATTGAATTTTTCCTAATCGACTTTGTTATTCTCATTAAAAACCCAAAGTTCCTCCTGATATACTTTACAATGAAAAATAAAAAAACCCACCGTTATGAATTGTTTTTTTGGGAAAAAAGAAAATAATTTTTAAAAATAATGTAAACAAATTTTTTTAAATAATGTAGGGATGAGAAACGTTTTTAATAATTGTTGGAATAACAAACAAAAAAAAGGAAAAAAAATAAGATTCGAAAGAGGAACCGAACTCGAGACCTTCGTCGCAAAAGACCGAGCCCTAACCGTCTAGACTAGACGACGGCTCGACAAGTGCCTGACATTTTAAACTCATAAGGCGCCTAAGAAACTTTGAATCGATTTTTCTCGGCATTTTCCGAGTAGTGCGTCCTACTACTTTAACCACGTGAGGTGCTAGGGGTCCTCTTTCGCCACAAAAAAATTCGGCCAAATCCCCGCGGTCGTGCCGTCTCCTTGTAAGTAGTCTGGAAGGGGGTGGAATATTGATTTTCCGTTTGCAATCTCCCAGAGAGTCAAGTTAAATAAACGCTTGTAAAACGGCTTGATCGCTCCCTTTGTTAATGTATTTACAAATGTACTTTATCGCAGGAACTGGAACTGCACACCTACATGTATACGAGCATTGAAGTTTTTCATCAAAGTAGAGGAATAAGGGACCGTACCCAACTAGTATCGACAGTAGCGTAACCGTCATTACGAAGTTTGTTTGCAGCAGTATGACTTTCATCTGCCGGTGCGCTACATCGGTACAGGGGAAACTGTTTTCATTGTGAACAGTATCTTTGTGTAGCTGTCATAAACATTCTCTGTACACTTCCCATCTTTCATTCGTGGGGAGTTGCACTTATCGTGACCCCGCCGACCTGTATCAAATTGTTAACAATAATATCATCTAGTTCCTTGTCACGACTTCGTCCAGGTATTTTGGCACTGATGACGTCATCAATTTGATTCGATCTCACATTGCCTTCCAACCAATGTAAAACGTATGCGGGTGACAAGTCACGCTTCTGCCATTCAATGGAATACATAAAGCACAACACCTATCCAGTTATGAGCGACATCAGTTTTTGAATGTTTAATCGAAAAGGACTCACAATGATATCATCAGTAGCTTGTTGTCCCGGTATTAATTGATCTACTATTCCTTTCCAAGCTCGATTACACGTGAAAGTAATAAAGAGATCGGGGCGACCACACGTGCGCAAGTATACAAATGCATCCTGAGTAAACAGTATTGTTATCGTGGACTGTTTACAAATGAACATGGTAAAATAACCATTCTACTCAAATCATTAGCATTCACACTTGCATCATTTACAACAGCATCTTGACGTTGCATGTAATTCTCGGCTCTTAAGGGACAACACCACTGTGACGGCTTCAGAAAATCGATTTTTTGAAAACCATTTAGAAAAATCTAAAATACATTTAAGATTAAGATGCCGTTGGACCCAGGTCGAAAAAATAATTATTTTCGGAGATATTGAATATTTTGTGGAGCGGTGCAGCGCTCCGTGACGCTCGGGGTCCCGCGCAGCTGCGCGCCTCAGGGTCGGCAGGTACACCGGGCCTTTCCCAGGTCCTGCGGGTCTTTCCCAGGTATTCTTTTGTCTCCCTTCACAAAAACCGGCTATTGTTATAAATATAGTTTCGAAAAAAAGCCATAGGTGGCAATAATTGAAAAATCTTCAAGGCAGGTATAGGGATAGCGTCATAGCGTCAGTTTGCGAATAGAAGCGACGCTACTCGTGTCTAAACGCTCCGAATCGTTTCGTTTATAAATATCGAACGCTCAGAATTATTCTTTGCACATCGAAATGGATAATCCGAAAGTGTACGCGGGGAAAAAGGAAACAAAACGGAGCTATGTGACGAGGAGTTGAACGAAAATTTCGAATCGAAAACCTCCGAACCGTTATAGCTCCGAAAATAGTTCTGCAGAGTATGTGAGCACGTCGGCGAAAAAGTTAAAATCGTCGGACGATTTAGAGGTCGGTGTTACTAACGATTTCGGTTATCGTATAGTACACCTCGTCAATGCATTGAACATTATATCGACGTTAGTGAAGTGCAGTGTGTGCAGTGTGTGATCGCGATATAAAGTTTACTGAAAAAAGTTTGCGCGGACTCGGATTCAAAATCGAGGTCGATTGCGGCCATTGTGAAAAAGTGCAAATCAATTCGTGTCCTATGATTGACAATGCATACGAAATAAATCGTCGGATCGTATTCAGTATGCGTCTTCTTGGCGTCGGTTTGAATGGCCTGATGAAGTTTTGTGCATTTATGGACCTACCGCGCCCCATATTTCAGTCTTTCTACGATCGAATCTTAAATTCGATTTCGATTGCCACTAAAGCTGTGAGCACAGTGAGCAAACAAAAGGCTGCACTTGAGGAGGAGACAATTTCGTTGGAAAATGGGGTGGAGGACGGAATTATCGTTTCAGGCGACGGATCGTGGCGTAAGCGCGGTTTCAGCTCGCTTTTCGGCATAACATCGCTAATCGGCTGGTAAACAAAAAAAGTGATCGACGTTATGGTGAAATCGAAATATTGCAAAGCTTGCGAGCATTGGGAAAAAAAAGAAAGCACCGCGGAGTACTGGGAATGGAAAAGTACCCACGACGGTGAGTGCCAGGCGAACCATAGCGGTTCTTCCGGAAAAATGGAAGTCGACTCAGCTGTCGAAATGTTTCAACGGTCTGAAGAGCTCTATGGCATAAAATATAAATATTATATTGGTGACGGCGATTCTAAAACGTTTCTGGGCATATCGAATAGCGATCCATACGACGGTTTCGAGATAAAAAAAAAAAGAGTGCATCGATCATGTCCAAAAACGTATGGGGACGCGCCTCCGCGAAATCGTGAAAAAACAAAAAGGATTGTCTGGCAGTGGAAAGCTCACCGGAAAATTGATTGACGAGTTGAGCACATATTACGGCTTGGCTATTCGGAGGAACAGCGATAATGTTGAAAAAATGAGGAAGGCAATTTGGGCAACTATCAAACATAAAATATCCACAGATAGTGAGCCACAACATGACGATTGCCCAGAGGGAGCCGAGTCGTGGTGTTCGTGGCAGCGAGCGGTCGCAAGCGGTAATATTTCTGAATATCGCCATAAGCCGCCTCTTCCTGAGAAAGTATTGGAGGCAATTACGCCAGTCTTCGAAAATTTGAGCAGAGACGATTTGCTGCAGCGTTGTTTGGGCGGCTTCACGCAAAACAACAACGAAAGCTACAACAAATCAGTTAGGGCAATAGCCCCCAAGTGTCAGTCCGGGAGCAAAAAAATCGTCGATATTGCAGCTGATATCGCGGTATTATTATTCAATGATGGCCTGAGAAGCCTCATGAAAGTTTTGGAGACGTTAGGGATAACTATCGGCCCAAATTGTTTCAATTTATGCGTTGAAACCGACGCAGCGCGGATCGAGCTGGCGGAGCGCTCGCTCACAGACGCTGCAAAAGAGGCAAGAAGAGCCTCTACAAGTTCGAGAAAAGATGCTAGGGACAATGATTTGTTTCTTGAAGGCCAGCTATATGGTGCCGGCATCGCTGATTAAAGGTAAAAAATTTTTTTTCCATTTTATCGCATAAATTAACAAACCTAAAACTTTGAACGCGTTTTTCTCAAAACCACTTTTTTGAGTGCGGCACGCAGCAGAACTCGAGCAATTTTTATCCGATCGACTTCAAATTTGGACTGCATCAATAAAACTAGATTATCTAAAGAAGTACATAGGATTTTTTCGATATCTCAATAATAAAAAAAGTTATAGCCTATTTTCGACGAGAAATTTTGCTCGAAAATCGTCCTTTAATTTCAAAAGCGTGCCTATTTTTTAAAAATCAATATTTTTTCAAATCCCTGTGTACTTCTCTTCAAAATATCATATTATTAACGAAAACACTCGGTATTTTTTTTCAGATCGACTTTGAAGCGAGTTCTGCTGCGTGCCGCGAACCACTGCAGAGGCAGTGGTTCGCGGGGGTACCTGTCGCGGGAGCTTCCCCAGCGTCACCATTGGGCGTGAAAAATTTGAAAATTTTTTTTTATGTATCTTCAATAAACAACGAACAAAACAAAAAAAAATTTCGAATATCTCTTTTTTTCCCACAAAAAAAAATTCTTGAAAAATGGCAAAAAAACAGGGGGTCACAGTGGTGTTCTGCCTCAATTTAATCTCATTAAAAGGTATATTTCGCAGCTGTTTGCTTTTAGCCTTTACTCACGCATCGAACAAAAACTAGTTAAATAGCGATTCACATCGCAGTAACATGATAAAGTCGTTGTCATAAAAGTCCATACAGGACACCTTTATGTTTAGCAAGGACGGACTTGTTGCAGGCGTTCTCGGGATTTTTCGGGGATAAAAAATGTCAGTTCAGTAGTTAAAACGTAAACGTGAGACAACCACATATACCTCCGAAAAGACTTTGTGGAATTTTCTTGGAATGCTCCCACGATAAAAAAGTGTCTTATATCCATTTCTATGACATTAGGGGTCTTCTCGCTTCAGACGCTAAAAAAAGGCTATTTTCATGAATATTTTTGATAGGTTTATATTATAGATATTCATATAAAAGTCATTACACTTGATAAATACACTTCCGAAATACATTTTTTTTAATGTATGTATTTATGTAACCCAAACAAACTTTAAACACGTTTTTCTCGAAACAACGTTTATCGACGGATTGTTGATAAAATCTTCGAAACTATAGAACCGATCCTTATGAAAAATTAGCCACATTTCCTTTACAACATAGCTATAGCGCATATCAAGGATTTTTTTTAATTTTGATATTTACTATTTCTTTGCCAAAAACGATTTTTAGAAAAGCGTTTTTTTTTTGTTTTTTTTTTCGCAAAATGTCCGCCATTTTGTTATTTTTGCACATATCAAAAATCGTATGATATGCGCTATAGCCATTACATACTGAATCTACAACCGTTTGATTTTTTTTCTTCTAATGATCCATCTCCGAGATTTCATCAACAGTGCAGACCTACAATTTTTATAACATTTTTTTAACTACCATTTTCGTCTGAAAATGGTGACATAATATAAAATAGTGACATAGTGAATAATTAAATAAAATTTTAAATATATTTCGAAGGTGTATTTAATAAGTGTAACAACTTTCATAACAATATCTATAATATAAACCTTTCAAAAAAAATTCACGAAAAGAGCCTTTTTAGCGTCTAACGTGAGAAGACCCCATAAGCTACACATGGGCACCATTTAACGTAAATCGGTTCGGTGGTTTACCCGTGGTAGCAAACAGACAGACAGACGACTCACTTTCGCATTTATAATATCAGTGTGGATTTATGTACAGTAGGGTGGCACAAATTTGAGCTCTATTTTTTTCCTTTTTCTCACCGTGCCATTATCTCCTTTAAAGAACAAAAATTGTCACGAGTGCTGCGAGCGGTCAAAAAATATTTAGAGATCGCTCAATTCTCCCAAAAATTCTAGTTTTCATGAAAAAATCATTTTTTTTTTCGTCCACTTCTCACCCATGAGTTTCATGCTTTATAATTTTTAAATCAACCTCACAAAAGCTCTAGCCTCCAATAAATAGTTAGTGGTCGCACAAGGTTTTCGAAATTCAGAATTTCCGCCAACAAATAAATCTCGCATGCACTATAATTCCTTGTAGCATAAGAAAAAATAAACAGCGAAGCGTTACATTTTCTGAATAATTTATTATAATAATATGTAACAAACACTAATTAGGCGATATGCGTTATTGTTTATTATTATGTATTATTGTATTATGGCGTCGCTCGTCACAGAGTGCAGCTCCGATTGGTCCGCAGTTTGACTAACGAGACCAACTGTGGGACGCATTACGACGCGCGAAAAACGGTTATTAAAGAAAAAAAGATTAATTGTTCTGAACATTTGGAACTTTCGAAGCTCTTGAGCGACCACTAAAAATTCATTGGGCGGCTGGAACTTTCGCGAAGTTTATACAAAAATTGTAAAGCGTAAGATTCATGGGTGAGAGGTGGACGAAAAAAAAATCGATTTTTTAAATGAAAATTAGAATATTTGGGAGGCTTGAGCGACCTCTAAATATTTGTTGACCGTTCGCAGCTTGTCGACCATTTTTTTTCTCATTGGAGAAAACTCATATCTTAAGCAGTGGAGATGTCAATGATAATGTTTCAAATAAAAGTTGGTTTATTTCAAGACGGCGTTTGTGTGTATGTGTATGCGTGTGTGTACTCGTTCGGCCATAATTTTTTCATGTCGTTTGTTCCTCACTGATCGGTCCTCGCGCTTTACGTGCTCTCGTGCGTGTTTTTTTCTGGTACAATTGTAGGATATTTGCGCCGACGCCTCACTTTCGAGGTCACTATATATATATTTCGTATAACATACGTGGAAATTTCGGTTATGCTCGCTCCTGGGATACACCTATGTTTACTTCAGTTTCATATTTTCGGACTTTAAACGCTCTTGGAGCCACGGGTGGGGGGACTGGGAGAATGGGACGAATATCCCGAGACACAGCGTCTGAGGTAGTGATGGTGACGGGCGAGTAGCAGCCGAGGGGCATAGGGTGGTGCGCAAAGCGGGGCTGGGGGAGGGGGGGAACACGCACCAGCTTCCCTCTCAGAGTATATGCGACATTCTATTGTCGCAGGATCTTGCTTCGGTGCGGTTTCCATTCACTAACCGCGAGTACGCTTCATACGGGAGTGTCGCACAAGAGGCGCGCTGGTGTGGTTCGTATTAACCGAGTATAGAGGCTTCACTGATCCTCGCGGGCTCGCCGGTTGTACCGTTTTGACTCTTCCATCTCTCTTGAACTGCCGTTCGGTTACTTTCCTGTAGTCTCACTCTTCGCTTCTCGTTTAGGCATATATACAGGTTCGTCTCTCTCTCTCTCTCTCTCTCTCTCTCTCTCTCTCTCTCTCTCTCTCTCTCTCTCTCTCTCTCTCTCTCTCTCTCTCTCTCTCTCTCTCTCTCTCTCTCTCTCTCTCTCTCTCTCTCTCTCTCTCACTCACTCACTCACTCACTCACTCACTCACTCACTCACTCACTCACTCACTCACTCACTCACTCACTCACTCACTCACTCACTCACTCACTCACTCACTCACTCACTCACTCACTCACTCACTCACTCACTCACTCACTCACTCACTCACTCACTCACTCACTCACTCACTCACTCACTCACTCACTCACTCACTCACTCACTCACTCACTCACTCACTCACTCACTCACTCACTCACTCACTCACTCACTCACTCACTCACTCACTCACTCACTCACTCACTCACTCACTCACTCACTCACTCACTCACTCACTCACTCACTCACTCACTCACTCACTCACTCACTCACTCACTCACTCACTCACTCACTCACTCACTCACTCACTCACTCACTCACTCACTCACTCACTCACTCACTCACTCACTCACTCACTCACTCACTCACTCACTCACTCACTCACTCACTCACTCACTCACTCACTCACTCACTCACTCACTCACTCACTCACTCACTCACTCACTCACTCACTCACTCACTCACTCACTCACTCACTCACTCACTCACTCACTCACTCACTCACTCCGCCTGTCCGCGTCTTTTTCCGTCTCTCGCCCCGTCGCTCACTCAGTCTCCTCCCTTTCTTTCTAATCCTCAGGTATTGCCCGGAGCACGAAGTTGTAGATATACGTTGTTTCCTCTCCTCTCTCACACGCTCCGACACACGAAGACTTTCCGTTCTTTCGCTAGTATAGGATATGCACGCGCGGAACAAGTCGGCAGCGTGAGGGTCCCTCCCGCGAGGAGCCTCCCACCTCTGCTCGCGCTCTCTCAAGAGCCGCCATTTACTCCCTCCCACTTCCTCATTCATTTCTCTCGTTGCCACACACACGCGCAAACCCACCAACGCGTACTTGCTCCAACTGCTTTATAACGAAAGGGCAGATGTACAAGTCCCGTGCGACGAGCACAAATGCTTTTTTATTCTACCGTGGTCCCTTGTTGGGATTTACACATATGTATGCACGTGTACATGTGTAATCGCAGTGGAGAGTCGTACAATTTATGTGCGACGTTCAGTGCATGCGTACACGCGCGCGCGTGCGTGTGTGTGTGTCGCGCGTGTGCTTTTCGAAACGTAAGACTTCACAGTATGCGTTGGATATGTAGACATATAAATATAGTATGTATTCAATGTGTAGATAGATAGATATAGTTCACGTGTGATATACAGATGTATTGATATAGTTCCCGTGCGATACATCGATATACGGATACATTATGCGTTCGATATTCATATATATATGTATATATATACGCTGCCGGCCAAAAGTTTCCGCACACTTCGGATAATTGCAAAACTTTCAATCACTTTGGATAAATGCAAAATGATATTAGAATAATATAATTAATTATACTGAGTTATATAATGTCTTCATAAAATAATAAATTAAATGAACTATATTATTCAGTGTCATTGCAAAATTACAATAGAATAATATAAGCAATATCCAGTGATCGAAAGTTTTGCAATTGTCTGAAGTGTCCGGAAACTTTTGGCCGGTAGTGTATATATATATTAAAGTATGCGTAAGATATCTACATAAATAATAATAGTCCACGTTGAATATATAGGTATCTTACACACTCGTATATAAATATGTAGATATAGTATGCGTTAGATGTACATATACATATATACACACACACACACACACACACACACACGCATATATATGCGTTCGGCTACATGCGTGACGATC
The DNA here is from genome assembly GCA_944452715.1 of Ophion slaviceki. Lineage (NCBI taxonomy): Eukaryota > Metazoa > Arthropoda > Insecta > Hymenoptera > Ichneumonidae > Ophion > Ophion slaviceki. The sequence continues at coordinate 6,044,047 of OX101789.1, forward strand.
TTTCCGCCTCCTGTGTATCTATACTTCTCTCTTAGTTCCTCTCTGTCTCTGTCCATATTTCTTATTTACCGGCTAGTACCACACCGCGTTAGGCCAAGGAATGAGACGGGGGCAAAAAGAGAGCCGCGCTGAGTAGAGGGATCCGGAGACTCGTCGAGCTCGCAGACTTGTGGCGAACGCGACGGAACGCGCGCGAGGGACTCGCGGTTACGTTATATTTCTCCTCAGTAGTCTCTCAGCGGTCTCGCTGCTGAGATTCGCGGCCGTGTGTGCGATCATCTCGTGCTTCCACCTTTTCGACTTTCCATCGTCTCTTTCTCTTTTTTTTCAACGTTTTCTTTGCCTGTCTTGTGAGCGAGAACACGCGCATCGACGGAAATTGTTTTTTTTTTTGCGTGTCGAAAGCGATACCTCTTTCGAGTGAACCGAATTTTTAGACGCTTTTTATGTTTAACTCGCGGTAATTTCTGTATCGAAGTTCGCGCAGTTGTACATTCTGAAACCTGGTAAAACAAGAGAAAGCAATCGATGAAGCGCAAAAATGGATTTGCGTCACGAAAAGGATATGGAAAACGATCTGTGAGAGCCCGATCGATTCGTAAATTCTCGAGACACGCGCGCGCACACACACACACCAACTCGCAATCTCCAAAGGATACGAGTTTACGAGTATATGTGGACATGGTACACGCATAGATAAGTGTGTACATGCGTATATTACATCGAGTGTGGGAGAACGAGTTTTTCGACTGTGACCGTGAAGTGGTCGACGAGATCCCTCGAGGCTCTGTGACGACTCCAAAAAGTATACCCATATATATATTTATATATATGCATATATGTGTATATATAGCTACGTGTATGTGTGGACATAATAGTCCATTGTACACGATTACACGTACGCGGGAGAGCCTAAGATAGTTATTCTGCTCGGACTATGTGTTACTGTCCGTTGCTGTGAAAGTGCTGCCAATTGAGATACTCGCAAGTTTTTTTTTTCTGTTTCGTCTTTCATCTCGTTTTTCTTCTCGTCATCGTACTTTTGTGGATTCTATAGTTGAAAGCTGCCCTCGTACGACGAAACAGGATTCAAGATGACCGTGGCTGGGAAGGTGAGCGGGCGCGATGTTTGCGCAGATTTATCTCATTTGTTAATCGTGTGTCGCGATGAACGACAATTTTTTTTTCATTAGGGGGGGCCAATTTGGTAGCGAACCGCGATCCCCACATTCATCATCACGAAAAAGTAAATCCCTAATTACTGACTCAATTTATTGGCAACTTTGCTACATACGTTGAGAGGTTCAACAGCACCAAAAAAGTAACAGCGAAACACAAAAATTATCGTTAACTTCCAACGGTGAAAACTTCAACACCATACAAATTTATAAACCGAACCGCCTTGAAAAATCTCTCAAAATACTACCTTCCCGTCGCAGCTGCTTGAGTAAAAAGATAAATAGAGCGATCAAATATTTAGAATTTGCGTAACTCGGGAAAATTGCGCAATTTGTTTCGAGTGACATGGGCCACAGAAAATGAAATGTGAAACGAGCTCTTCTAGCCTCCTATGCTCTCCCTCATTCCCTCGTTTCTCCCCGCTTGCCCCGCCGCGAAGTGAACTGATCGTTGCAGCGTTTGTATGCGATATGCAAAGAATTTTCATCACGATCAACTTAAACGATTGTGCTTTATATCCTTCACTCAATTTGAACGGCTATTTTTCCCTTCCTCGGCACAATTCAAACGACACAAACGGCTATTTTTTCCTTCCTCCACACAATTCAAACTTCTTTTCACATATAACGCTGTATCCGGTAAACTTTATGGCAATTATCGAAATATCTTTCTCATGCTTGATGCATCCAGAATATTACATAGAATAAGAAACGCACGGAGTCTTAAGGGGCTATACCAGTGTGAACGCTGAAAATTTGGGTGATATTCGGGAATTATTTGGCAGAAAAGTGCTCAATCAAATGTTTCGGAAAATTAAGAATATATTTGGCTATATTTGACCTATATTACATCATTTTTTCATAGAAAAATATTGAGATCCATGCGACTTTTGCGCTGCCTTCGGAGGCGCCAAAAAAAAGTTCCTCCACTGCTAACATGATTCCGGCCGATTGCGTAGCTGAAACCGAAGAAGGGAAAATGTCGTTAAACTAAAAGGTATTTCCTGTACAATGATGTAGGATTTTCGAAAAATATCAAAATCTAACAAAATGGCGTGGTTATGGAAAAAGTATGTTTTTTGCCTATAAAATGGTCGTTTTTTTATGCCAAATCGTCAATTTTCATCCAATCAGACATATCCTACGTCATTGTAGAGTAAATATATTCAAAAGCACTCAGTTCAAATTTCAAGTCAATCGGATAATTGCTCTTTGCGTTACAATGTCAGCAAATTTGGAAAATCTCATTTCGAGAAAAACGCGTTTAAAGATTTAACTATCGATTTTTGCAAGATAAAATGATTAGAGATACGGCCTTGAAATTTTTACAGGATATTCATGAAAGTATAAACCGTCGAAAAAGGCAAAAAACGATTTTTTGAAAGTGTCACACTGGTGTAGCCCCTTAATTCTTCTCTTTACGTCCGAAAAAACTCTGACCAAAATGAAACCGTTTTTTTTCTGAAGAAATATGACAAGTGCAAAGTTCCCCTGACCTGTTTTGCAGTTCAGTCACATGTAGTGAAATCACTGATCTTCCTTTTGTTTGTACCAGACTATATCTGGCTAACTAAACGATGAGAGTTGAGCGTTTCGCAGATTGTCGTTGAGGGGTACTAATGGTTTTTTTGGATGCAGATGTATCCAACAAAAGCTCAGCTTCGTGGTTTTCATAACATCCACCTGTTTTCCAACCTCTTTTTCTACGGAAATCACAGATTTAGACACATTTGATGGCTTTTGCGGACAACATTAACTGCAGTCATTGAGGCTTCAATTCCAGCGCAATTCACGATTGCCCATAGGAAACTGTCCCAAATTGTCAACATTAAGTTCGGGGGGGGGGGGGGGGAACTGTCCCAAATTGTCAATATTAAGTTGGGGGGGGGGGGGCGATGTAGTGGACCTAATGAAAGCTTCAATGTTGAAGTTTGTTTTGGCAAATCTACGCCCATAAAAATAAAAACGGTATCCTTTAGCATTAATCGGTGAACAGCTCAAGCATCCCTAAACTGGCCGTTTTCTCGTGGGTACAGAAATTTGCGAAGAAAGTAACCCTTCTGAGGTGTTCACGAAGTAGTCGGTTTTATACCTTTCCGCACCTTGCCAATATGTACATACGTACAAACCTATGTAGGTGGTTGTACGATGTCGGTGCGCGTGACGACGAAGCAACGAGGTCACCGGATACACAGTTTCCGCTTCGGCAAAATACTTATACCCGCGTTATATATATATATACATATACATATATACACACATATATATATGGTGTGTGTGTGTGTGTGTGTGTGTGTGTGTGTGTGTGTGTTTGTGTGTGTGTGTGTGTGTGTGTGTGTGTGTACGAACACGGAGGAGAAACTTAAAGCGGCACTTTCGACCGGTTTCTTTCGTGCGATTCCTCCGCCGCTCTCCGACATCGAACAACGAAATAATAAACGCTCATGTACGCGAGTATATGCGGTCTCACATCGCACTTTACTACAGTCGGCGTATACGTGTAGGAGCGACGTACACCGACTATTCCGTGCGATTCACAAACATATATGCCAATTCTTTTATCAACGAGTGAGGCCCACGTTTTTCAAAATGATTCCAATGCTTTATTTTTCTTTTATTATTTTCTCCTATCAAAAACGACTCGTATTTTATTTAAATTAATCACAAGAAGTAGTGATAGTTGCTCGGTCAAGTATTTGAATTTTCTACTGAAATGGAGTTACTGTACGAGGAACATAATTGCTGACGGACCACATGCGGTCATCTGTATGCACGCGCTATACGCGCGGCTACCTCGAGCAATTATCTCTGCGCTTTACGATGATAGTGAAAAGAAAAAACTCGAAGCGAAATTAATACGGTATTAAAACAGTTCTCCAAGCACTTACGGAAGATCGCGAAAACGGGGTGACTATTCGTATTCCATATACCCACATGTGTATAGTAATCTGCCGATTATTTGTTTCGATACTAATGACATAGCAGGCTTTTCTCCATATTTAAAACAAACTAGTACCTCTTTGAAGATAAGTGCTTGAGCACACTATCAAATATATAGTATGAATTGATATTTATTTTTAAGAACTGCTGATTCACGTTTGTATGCGCGCTACACGTAGCGCGCGTGCACACACGTCTATGAGGGGTATAAAAAGTATCGGAATACCGAACCATCTCCGAGGATTCGAGTTAATGGAGAATGTGTTGGAAAAAAGATCTTTAATTTTGAGAAAATCCACCTGATAGGTTTGGCCCTGATGTCTTCTTTCGGCCGATAAGGCCCAAGACCATTTTTGTAAATGAGGATACCGTTTTTTTTAATGCAAATTCGTTCGCAATATTTTTTTTTCGATTCGACTATGTGTATTCGATTTTACGCTGAGGCCAAATGTCAGGCCAATCAGCGACAGATCATTAGCTGGAGACCCCCCCTCCATCTTTTTTTATGTTCTGGTCCAATAGTTGGGTTAAATAAATTTTTGCGTAAAATAATTTTAACCCAATAGTTGGGTTAAAAAAATTTCGACAAAACCAATTTGCAATTAAAAAATGGATCATCTACTCTTTTGAAAATGGCTTTGCACCTCGCAGGCCCGCAGTGAGCAGGGGCCCGAAACCAGAATAAATCAGAGAGATATTTTCAATTCCAAAATCACTCATGTTTGTGAACATGTATGGTCCGCATTTTTTCCACCAACTCTATTCCTCGAGATACCATGGCGTCCCGATTTTTCTCATGCACGATATTTTGATACATACATGAGTATGAAAAATAAACCTGAATTCAAATAAACTTGAAATTGGAATAGATTCGAACAGGAGTGCACGTGAAATTCAACATTGTTTGAACCGAGGAAATACCTCGTCGCCGTTTAATTCACTGCCAAGATATCTATACACGAAATAAAACTGTAAGGGGTATACTTTTCTCTCGACTGGACTTCTTTTAATTTCACAACATTTCTTCACAGATCGCTTATATTAACTAAAACGAGTAGGAGAATCGTATGTGAAAGAAGAAAATAGTCTGTGTGTACGGTTGTCTGTTAATATCTGGAAAACTACTAAATCAATTTTTAACATTAACTAATTCTTTCACAGAAACACAGCTAGAAGTGTGGAATATAATTTATCCTATTGAGCATTACGGTATATGATTAATTACAATTTCAGTCAGTAAGCATACAAACGAAAAAACTTAAAAACATTACGTTCATATTAATCAAACAAACGAACAGATAAACAAATAAATAAATAAATAAACCAACAAACCCACAAAACTTTACAAATAATCAACGGTCGTAGATAATTTATGTATTTTATAAAATTGTTTTTAGAGATGGGCCTGAAGTTTGCATCGTTGCAAACGAATTTTTTTGTTTTTATTAATATTTTTCGGGTGCCTTTTGACTCCAGAATATCTGTAGAGACTATACAAAACGTTCAAAAAAATATCGGTGGCTCAGTATTCACCCTTAATACGGGGTTGAAAGAGAACAAAATTGATATCTCGGGCAGTAATGACATTCCCATTTTTTCATTTGCGCAGGTCATTTCTAGTACCTAAGGAACGCCACACAAAAATTGGCAACGAGTTTCAACGTCCGGAACACACCCTTATGGGGGAGTGAAAATCGAATGAAAATCGTATTTCCGGCGGTGAAAAGATTCCCAGTTTTTCTGTTTGCGCCGATTGTTTCTAGTAGCTAAGGAAAGTCACAGAAAAAATGGCAACGATTTTCAATCTCCGGAACAGACCCTTATGGGAAAGTGAAAGTCCATAGAAAATCGTATTTCCAGCGGTAAACGGATTCTCAGTTTTTTATTTGCGCCGATTGTTCCTAGTACCTCAGGAAAGGCACAAAAAAATGGCAAAGATTTTCGACTTCCGAACACACCCTTATGGGGGGCGTGAAAGTCCAAGGAAAATCGTATCTCCGGCGCTAAGTCCATTCTCAACTTGTTTCTTTACGTCGCACGTACGTTAACTATTGTCTAACGAAGATTCGGTAACGGCATCAGCATTATCTTATCGTCATCATAAACGTACATGGCTTAAACAATTCAACTAAAAATTGGAGCCGGGTTAATTATCATTTCAGTAAATTTCTTGTTAATAGAAATTCATATAATCAACCCGTTTAATTTTGTTTCTCACAATCGCATCACGACGGATCGATAATCGTGCGAAGCTCTACCATTATCGAGCTACCCATTTGAGTTGATATGGTGGACGCGATTTAGGATTTTGTCTCGCGGATGTTTTGTCATGAGAATATTTTGTCTTTCGGATATTTTGTCGCGGATATTTCGTCGTCGGGTCAGATGTGACACAGCCAACCAACCGTTAATAATAGCCCGAATACTCGCAATTAGGCAATCAATAAGGTGCGCAAATTCCCGTATTGTACATTGATCACGTTTTATAATCCTTGAAACTTCTTTGCCTAGGTTTTTTCGTTTCTATTCCTTCAGTTCTATCACATATTTCCAGGAGTCTTAAATAAAGCCAAGAAATTGGCATCTCGTATCTGGCATCAGACAACTTTTCTCGGTGTTAATAATAAATCCTAACCGGGATGAACATTTTTTAACAGGATATTATTGGAGCAACTATGGAAATGCTTTTCGATACAAAGAATGTGATCAGAGTAGATTGTTGAAATTAATCCTTTGCGACGTAGATCGTTTATGACTGGTCGCATTATTTTTGTGAATACGTATAGTAGTACAGTCGTGCTATCGCTAGTTACTAGTTTTTGACAGATTATTTCGTAGGTGCCGCGGGTGCTAAATCCAATTTTGCCTAAAAATCGGGGTGTAGGGTTTATTAGCGGATGAAAGGGGATGAGGGTGGATTAATGCGAAACTACAACCCGTACGAGGTCGGCGCCGTAAGACAAAATGTGCAGAAAAATCCGGGCTTTACTTTTGTCCACAGCGCCGAAGTCGTGGAAGTTCATTTTGGGGGTGAAAAAGTGGAGTGAAGTTTTAATTCAATAATTCTTTAGAAAAAATTCGTACACTTTTTGTTCAAATGGGAACGTTGCAGCCCTTGCGTCGATCGAGTATTTGATCATCACTCTCTGATAATATCTTCATCCCCAAAAAAAATTGTTAAAATACAAAAAAAAATTGTTTATTGAATAACTAAAAAACAGTCGATTTTTCGGATATGGTTGAAATGTACGAAATGTAGAGAATAATTTTCTCTATATTTTCGTTTCTATCGTATCTATCCACCACCCTTGAATTTTCATTTACCAACCCCTCTGGGGGGTTGAAAATTCAAAATGAAATTCTGGGAAAACTATGGACGGCCCGAATTCGCCGCCGAGGAAGATTTTGTAGCTTAAATCCTCAGCGACATTTTTGTCCACAGCGCCAAACTCGTATCTCTCTCTTTTCGGTCAATAGTTTTCCCAGAATTTCATATTGAATTTTCGTTCCTTGAGAGGACTTCGAAAAAGCAAAACTCAAGGGTGGTCCATAGAAACGAAAATATAGATAAAATTATTCTCTACATTTCGTACATGTAGAGTACGTCTTTCCCCGAAAAATCGATTGTTTTTGAGTTATTCAATAAACAATTTTTTTACATAACTTCAACAATTCTTTTTTGGGTAAAAATATTATTAGAGAGGGATGATCAAATACTCCAACGACGCGTCTTTTCAAGGGCTACAATTTTCTATTTGAACAAAAATTGCATGCATTTTTCCTGAAGAGTTATCGAATGAAAACAGATTTTTAAAAATTTCAGCCGACTTTTTCGCCTTCAAAATGAACTTCCACGACTTCGGCACTGTAGACAAAAATAAAGCTCGGATTTTTCTAAACAGTTTGTCAACAAACTTGGATTTAGCACCTGCGGCACCTACAAAATTATCTGTCCAATCTTGAGGGTTTTTAAAAAGTAAGAAACGATTATTCTGCATTTATCAAACTGTCTGTAATAGTATATTTAAGTATACAAAACCATTTTTTTCAAATTCATTCATCAAAATGGCATAGCTGTGACAAAATGTTACAGCAAGGTTGCTGCGGAAGTTACGATGCGGCATGCAGTCTAGCTTCCCGTAGACTTTGATTTGCAATCAATTCAAAATTTGTTTTAAATCAAAGTCATTTTCAAATAAAATTTAAGAGAATAACAAGCATTTACAAAAAAACCACCATGTCACGCAAAATTTCTGTACAATTTGGATTAAAATAGTTTTTTTTTCTAATTTTTCGAAGCATTTCTCGTCAATTAGAAGGTGGCAATATTATCGACATTTCTACCAAGTTTTAACTCAATCAGCTTAATAGTTTGTGGATAATCCTGCACGCCACTTTCGAAAATTCAGTTTTGAAAAAAACACGTTCGAAGTTTACATAGAATTTGAATTAAATTGCACTAGGTACTGGCGGTAACTAATTACTTAAGTAATATGTTACAAAGTAATTAAATGATCAATTACAGCAGTAATTGTAATTGTTAGTTATTACTTTCATTAATTTTTGCCTATCTCTGCCTGCCCCTCTGCGCTGTTGCTTCTGTCTGCGGTGCGCGCTCCAGAATCGCGCAGCGAGGTACAGCGTTGGCGGGCTGTAATATTTGTAGTTCTTCGAATTTCGCTTTGAAACTTTGGGAAAATACTGTGCACAAATAGTTCTATCGTTTAAAGAAGAAGAAAAAAAGAAGTAGATTTTTATCGTTGTAAATGTATATCCTGCCTTAAGATAAAACGAGCGCGCGCGCTTGATTTCTATAGATCTTGTTCAAATTTTAACCAGACATTGTTCATATTATTATGCAAGTTTGAGTGAAATTTCAGAACTGTCGACTATTTAGATTGGGAAGCAATGAGTTTTTAAATTGCAACTTTTAACACTGCAGGGTCTGCATTCACCGAAAGTCAGGTCACATAATTCGTCGTGCCATTCTATAGTGTTTACAAATTTTGAAAACAAATCATGTTTAGATAGCAAACTAGTTAGGGAAAGAGTGAACAAGTTTGGATTACCTTTACTATTCAGTTTTTCTAAAAACGTTCAATATAGACAGAATAATTATCCGTAAAGAAATGTTGCCCCTATAATAAGAAGACATATGGCAAGCCCGCAGAACAGTATTGTTCAATATATCGAGAAAAAAAATGACCATGGTTCTAGAGTTAAAAACTTTTATCATTAAAAAAATGGTTTGCGTTATAAATATTAATATTTTATACATTTTGTTATCTTCATTAAAAAATAAGTGTTAATTAATTCATGACTAATGAAAAACTTTGTTCGATTAAAAATTACTTCCAAATAAAAATTTGTGTTACCGTATTATTTTAAATATGTCGCACAAACTTACGTCATTGGATACGTGGAACGATGCGGTGTTGCCATATGTCTTCTTATTATAGCGGACAAATATGTTTTACCGAAAATTATTCTGTCTTAAATTCAATGCAGACCCTGCGGTGCAAAAACTTGCAATTTAAAAACCCATAATCTCCCAATCTAAATAGTCAACTGTTCTGAAATTTCACTTTAACATGCATGATGATATGAACAATGTCTGGTTAAAAATTTTAACAAAATGTATAGAAATCAAGAGCGCGCGCTCGGTCTACCTTAAGGCGACATCTCAGTTTTTTTTCTACTTGATTTGTGAACTCTCATGAGGAAATATGCATTTTTTATGTCCAAGGATGCCATAGAATTTCTAGGTGAAAGTAATCTGGTAGCAGTCTTAATGCCCTCCATTGTAATGTATATTTTTTAAATCATGTCGTTAAGATTTAAAAGATTGAAGATAAACCGTTTACCGCCCGAAGCTTTTTCAATAAAGAAGTATCTCGAGAGGAATTCGTCCGATACCGATTTTCATATTTCTATCATGCCTGTCCTTATCAATTTGCTTAATTCGTTTTCTGAATCTTTACAGTCCGAATCTGACCAGAACGATTCTGGTAGAGGTTGACATGGAGTGACCTTAGTTTTAAATGCTATTTTTAACCCTTGTTACGATCTAGAATGACCCTATCGGATGTTATCTTTTTCTGTTTCTTTAAAGTGCTGCCCATGCAGAAATTTTTTGGGGACTCCCCAGATCCTACCAGATCCCTATGGGGATTTGATAGGGACGCCCCAAGTAAGGAGTCCACACTGGAATCAAAATAGATTTGTTGGGGATTCCCCAGATTCTACCAGATCCTTATGGGGATTTGATAGGGACGGCCCAGGTAGGGAGACCACATTGGAATCCAAATGGATCCTGGGCTGTTTCCAGATTAACGTGGTTTGAGAATTTTTTACTTGAAATTATATAAAATGGGATTTCGCGACGATCTGTAAAAAATTATTCTTTGATGGTCCCGTGCACAGATTTGCTTGGGAGTTTCAAGATGCACCAATGTGTTTCTAGGAATTTGTTAGGGACACCGCACGTTAGGATTTCTCACCGGGATCTGATGTGGGAATGCTAAGGAATTCCCAAAAAAAAAATTTTAAAGGGCACAATGTAGGGAGGAATTTTGTTGCAATCTTATGGTTGTCAGATGAAGAGCGTAGCCCTGTGGACTTAAGATTTAGTTAATTAAGAAGTTAGGTAAGTTCATTAAGAAATGAACAAGAAAGAATGTTTATTCGATAACAAAGAAGAGTTTTCAGACTACGAAATTCCCGAGGATGTCTCTCGAAATGCCGCGACTGCGTACTGCCCGGTCGCGCTCTATATACTCTCGCGCCTGCGCGGCAGTAGCGTGCACGGCAATGGGCGGAAGCGCGGCGCGCAACATTTAAAAAAACCATGCCTTAAAATATCGAACACTACAATATATAATTATCTTCTTTAGTAACCTCTTTACTTTAGTGCTTACCGATATTGTATATTTATAGTTTGTTATGGGCTAGTATTTTTTATACGAATAAAAAACTTGTTATAAATTTTAATATGCACACTTTTTGAATTTTTAATCCTTGTGCGCATAAAAATTTGTTTTGGACGTGACGGCAATCGGGTTACGATTGCGTCTGCGGTTTATCGCTGTGGGTGTGGAGTTTTGTTAGAGCGGCTTAAATGAGGTTTTAAAAGAAAATTAAATGTAAGTATGAAATCATATTTTTATAAACATGATATACCTATTACACATTCGCTTAAGTTTGTAGCCCGTAACAGCAATTTCCACCCGACCCGGTGGATTTTTCATCGGGATCTAATAGGGATTCCCCATCGGGATCTAACAGGGATTCCTTGTCGGGAGCCAATAGGAATTCCCTATCGGGATCCAATAAGGATTCAGAAAATCGCTTCCGACAAAAGAAAGACGTCGGGCGATAGAACATAAGCGGCGCAGGGTACATATATATTCGTGTCGTCGTTGAAAAGCGTGCGACGATCGAGTTACTGCGCAATCGCGATCGTAAAATTTATTTACTCCAAACGCGCGTCGTATAAAAATAAGTCGAATTTGATTTAAAAAACCGTGCGCGACCTGCTCAACCTCAAGCGCAACCATAACCTGATTGCCGTTACGTCGGAAAGAAAATTCCATGCGCACAAGTATTTTTATTTAATAATAATATAAAATGTGTATCAAAAAACGTTGCAGTAAAAAAAGTATTCGTTTTTAAGTATTTACAATATAAAACGTATTCATATTTCATTAAATACAAAAAATATATGGCATTGAAGTTTGCATCGTTGGAACGCAACGAAAGTTCCTTTTTACCTTTTTTTTCCATATTTTTATTGTCATGGAAGATCTTTGTTATACATTTATATCGTAAATCGCTAAATATTTTTTTAAAAATGGTTAACGGATTTTTGTAACCAAAATCTGCCAAAAAAAATTTTAAATAATTCAAAAGCATTAATGTTTGTTGCATTCCAATGATGCAAGCATCAACCTTATTAAAGTGTTTAAATTTTATATAGTATGAAAAGTATTCAAAGAATATCCCGCCCATAACTGCACAAGTATTTTTGCTTAATAATAGTATAAAAAGTGTATAAAAACTACGTTACAGCATAAAAAGTATTTAAAGTATTTTTAAAAAGTACTCGAAGATATAGATATAAGATATAAGTATTCGAAGAATACTATACAAAGCACTATAAATATTCAGTATGGGTAAACAATTAAAAAAAAACAAAATAAGTATATTGTGGTATTCGATATGTACTCCTTTGTAAACAATAAATTGATCTCTTTAGTGTATCGATGCTTTTATTTTTTGTAGCATTTTGGGCTTACAGAATGCGATATGATCGATCAAGCATCGTATCGGATTCCGTTCAATACTGTGGGGAAGCTTTAAGATTCTTACATTGGATTCCGATGGAAAATCCCTATTGGATCCTAATAGGGAATCCCTATGGAATCCCTATGGAATCCCGATAGGAATCCCTACTGGATCCCGATGGGAATCCCTTTTGGATCCCGATGGGAATCTCTTTTGGATCCCGATGGAGAGTCCCTCTTGGAATCCAATGTACGAGCGTGACGTTTCCTGATAGGGATCCAATGGGGTGTCCCGCTGGATCCCTATCAGGGAGTAGGGAGAAGTAGGGGAATCCTATAGGATTCCAAACACAATTTCTACCTGGGTGGTAAAACTTTCCGCTATTCGAAGTGCCTCTAGTGTCTCATCTGACTCAACGGCCGTTTTCTTGTACTTCCTGTTGTGTACCTGATTATCTGTTTCCGGTGGTTGATATAATATTCGTAGTTTGTCCACCAGAGGTTTTACAGCTGATGGACTCTTAAAACTTAAGAATGTTAGTTCTTGTGTGAAAGGTTTGTTTCAGGTCTAATTGCGTATGTTTTTAAAAGGATTTTTCTTCCTCCATGTTGTTGCTTATCTTTGATCGATAAGGTAAGGCATCGTTCCTGAATATGCGATAGTGAATATTCCCGAGAAAGGCGTGAGTGAACATCTTGGATGCTTCACACAATTTTTCCAGCGGATCTAATTTCTCCACTTCCACTCCATGATCAGAAGCAAGGCTTGTTGCAATAGCTGCACACTGTGCACCTAATGCTGATCCAACTGGCTCTTAAGTATTTATGAAATGTTGGTCCGTTTTTGATAGCGTTTATGTTGACGTAGCGCTGATCTCGGGGTTTAATGTAGGTGCCTTTAGAATACAGTTACTCAGCTTACGTCGGTATTTTTTTAGTAACTCCTCGATTTCTTCTCTTTTAGTTTTCGTAGCTACCCATACCGTCCAGCGACTGGCTAAGATTGGATGAATCTTACCCAAAGTCGGCTCTTTTACGGGTCTCTGTCCAAAACTAAGACCGTAGTATCGTGTAGTTTATGTTCGGGAAATATTGAGAGGTCTTTGCCCTCGGTCGGTTCGAGATCGACAGTCGCATTGTTATCCACTTTTTGCTCTCTTTCGGATAAAATCCCGGATCTTGAATCTGTGATCGGTAATCATTCGACCATGATATACGATCTGAGTTTGCCGGTTTCTTTTATCTGCGTACCTTCTGATCACGAGTAGAACGATTTCATCTCTTCCGTAGATGACAAACAACTTTCATTGTCCCGGATGATTCATCCCAACTTTTCTTGTAGTTTGTCCATTTTCTTTGCAATTCTCCTCTTTTTAGTTTTAAGGCTTTCACGGCTCTTTATGTAATGAGAAGAGTTTGTGGCTTCCGGATGGAGGCCGTGTTGAGGATCAGCGTTGTGCCGACGTTTCGCAAACGTTACAGTCTGCATCATCAGGGCTGAGAGCTCCGATACTGAAGCTCTCGTATCTCAGGTATTCCTTATATAGTTGCAGTCATCGTTCCAGATCACTGCACCAGCCAATCAGATGTTTTAATTGATCAGCTGGTCAATTAAAAAACCGGGAGGACGGTGTGCCAAATAGGATTGACGTGATATCCTCCATCTCTGTTTAGGTTGTCCGGATGTTTTTGGATTTCCAAGCCTTCTCGGTGTTTCCTGGAAAAAAAGCTGTTTGATGGGGCCAGACTTTGGGCTTTGTCGAACTGGATGGCATGACCAGTCTCCATCCAATGTTCGGCCAGCGCTGATTGTGTAATATGGCCATATTTGATACACCGTTGGTGTTCTTTGATCCGTGTACTGATCTTCCTCCCGGTTTCCCCTATGTACACTTTGCCGCATGAGCAGGGTATTTTGTATACTCCTGGTGCACTTAATGGTGGTCTTTGGTCTTTTGCACTCGGAATCACTTGGGCTAGTTTCTTCTGAGGTTTGAAGATGACTCGCACGTTATGTTTTCCAAGGACCCTGCCTATGCGATCGGTTATGCCTTGAAGGTATGGAAGGGAAGTTGTTGCAGTTATTTGTCCTTCATTCTCTCCATCAGGTGCTGTAACCGTTTTCGGATCAGCTATTTTTCTTTTTAGATTTTTGATCGTTCTTTCGATGTTGCCTGGCTTGTAACCATTGTCTCCTAAAGCTTTTCGTAGGTGTTCTAGTTCAACCTCCAGGGAGTCTGGTTCGGAGATCGCTAGAGCTCTGTAGATCAGAGAGCTTATGACCGACTGTTTTTGGGAAGGGTGGTGATGGGACGTAGCGTGGAGGTATCTATCCGTATGCGTTGGCTTCCGGTAAACTTTATGGCCCAAAGTGCCATCGCTTTTCCGTTGAACCAGTACATCCAGAAAAGGGATTTGATTTTCCTGTTCTATCTCCATGGTGAATTGAATATTGGGGTGTTGGGAGTTGAGGAAAGTTAAGAAATGATTAAGGTTTTCTTTGCCGTGACTCCAAATGACGAAGGTGTCATCGACATATCGGAACCAGGTGGAGGGCTTGAGGGAAGCTTCTTGCAGAATTTTGTTCTCGAAGTTCTCCATAAAGATGTTGGCAATGATAGGGGAAATAGGGGAACCCATGGCTGCGCCTGAAGTTTGTTCATAAAACTGGGATTGAAATTGGAAGTATGTAGAGTTTAGGCAATGTTCTATGAGGGGCAGTAGGTTAGGGGCAACCTTTTTGGAATTTTTAACTATGCTTAGGGTTTCATTGGTTGGGACGTTTGTAAACAGGGATACAACATCGAAACTCACTAAAATATCTTCTGGTTGTACCTTGATAGACTGGATCTTGTTCACAAAATCCCGGGAGTTTTGGATATAGACAATTCTCCTCTTCTTGTGCTGCTTTACACCTTGCGAACATTTGTTTTTCCCAATCTAAAAAGGAGAAAAAACGTGATAATGTGACAACGTGTTGATCGGTTGAACGACACAGAAAGATGCAGGCCGTGCTACGAAACCGACTATTCTTTCTTTCGAAAACTCTAAAGTCGTGTGGTTCGGCAAAGCCCGAAATATGTTACTACGGGTTACTTCGAGAACGAAGCTTAAATATAATTTTTTTTATCAAAATAGTGTATGAACGTAACAAAAAAAAGGATCATGCTAATAATAATAATAATCATCATCCCAACGGCAATAATAATAAATCCTGTAATCGTAATAATAATAAGACATCCCGCGTAGAAATTTCTTAAAGATAGCCGAATCAGGTCAGGCCATGATCCGGGTGATTCTCAGACTCGCCTGTTTTGCGTCTTACGATTATCCCTTTCATGTCGCCTTGCGGGTACAAAGTAGGAAGCCCCCGATAGCTTGAGCGCAGGATCAGCCATTCCTTTAACATGAATGACCTCACGCTATACGCCCCTGAGAAAAAGGGGCTCGAGCTCCTTTTGAACATCGTAGCAACATACACGTGTTCGACTGGTATGGACTTCGGGCTGGACAAGTGGGTCGTTTACTCAGTCGAGGAAGGGCCGTGATGTCGCGGCTGAGGTTCGGCCGGTGTGCCGACTTGGTGTCGACCAGCCCCGCGTAGGTATAGGGCGCTGAGGGTACCAATAGGCCCTCTGTAACTATGAAGTATAAAGCAAAAGCAGCATCTCAGATGAATCTGAAAATCAGATATGTGTGGGAAGAGCAAAATCAACCCGACTGGAAATGTTGTTCCGGCAGCCGGATCACTAATCAGGCAGGTTTCAAGATACGGTCTGGAATACCGGAGAAGCGTCCGCCTGATCTGTGCTGGATATCCACTGGATCAGTGAATACGGAGAATGGGTGCAATAAAGACAAACTGATCAGTCCTGAATCAGGCAATCTTGCGAGGGCTTTGTCAGAGCGCCGAAGTCCGTGCCTGATCGGCGCAGATCTGCCATGAATTTCGAGGTGTAGGGGGAAGTCCCCCAGTAGCGGACGCCTAAGCTTTTTGGACAATATAAAAAAACTGCTTGGATTAATATAATTTTTTTTTATATAATTACGTCAAAAAGTTTAAAACCAAAGTAAATGAACTCAAATGCAACCTCTGCACAAATGAAATTAAAAACTTTATTCAAACTTTGGTACAAAAAATTGCAGCCACTGCGAGTGGCACCTAGTACCGGACAGACTTAACTTCGAGCCCCCAGCGCCGGACATCTTCAGAAAATTGTGCATCAATCGCATATTTTCGTACATTTTCGTTTTCGAACATTTAGGGATGTCTGCAAATTATTCATAAACCTATTCACGGCAGCTAGCGCACTGCATCCAGGCTTTTTCGTGGTCCTCCAGGCATCCTACGCAAGTAGTTTTTATATTCGATATTTGAGTTGACGGATGCTTTTTCTTCGCTTTAACTCCACCTTTTCCTTTGGCCTTTACGCCTTTCATTTTCTTCCATCGCTGTTTTAAACTTCTTTCCAATTCCTTTTTGTTTGTCCTTAACGTTCTCTTTATTTTCTTCTTTTCGACAACAATTTTGCACGGTGATGAAGTTAGAATTTCACTGCTTTCGGTTTTTCTCTTCCTAGCAACTGATCGTTTTTTTGTAGCATCTTTCAATGGCGACAAATTATGGAGAATCTGCACAACACCTGGAGCAAAGCTAGTCCACGGTTTAATAACGGTGTTTTGTCGTATAAAGTGCTTTTTTGAACGTCGTAGCGCAGCGAAGCTTCTCTCAAACTCAGTTAGCATTTTTTTGGTCCATTGTCCTTCCTTTTTTTCTTTTCCTTTTCGATTTCGCTGCGTTCTTCTATCCTGTAAAACAATGTACAACAGTTATAATCAAAAGTATAAATGGTTACGAGAAAAAAAACAGCAAGTTTACTGTCCGGCGTTAAGGGACCACTTTGTGTCCGGTACCAGAGGACAGAGAATCCCCAAAAATACGCGTTTTCTACCACGATCCCTTGGGAATCCAAGAAAAACTTTAACACATTTTGAATATTTATGGAACACGACGTATAATAATTCACATAAACACTTAAATACAGAAGCTCAGCATTAACACTCACCTCGATCTTACTCGACGCAGTGTATGCCCGCCAAATGCAGCAATCAATCGCTTCCACTTTGGCCTCGCGCGTCAGTGGCAAACCGCGTCTCGCAATTGTGTATCGCTATGCTCCCCCGCACCCCTTTCATGGGTTTTTTACGCGAACGTACTGCGACATTGTCGTGATAGCACGAGTGTCCAACACTAGGTGCCGTCCGGCGTTACGGGACTTCCCCCTATGTCTGATCTGCGTGGGATGTCTACCGGATAATCTTATTCGAGGCAATCAAAGTAAACAACTGATGAGTTGCTGCGTCCATAATTTCGGCAACATTCTAATAAAAGTAATATGGCGTCCATGCGGACACCGTCATCGTCAAATCGAGATACAAAGAACGAATGAAAATAAATGTTAAGTTTGCCTCGTTCGAATGCAACGCGTTTTTTTCACTTTTCATTCGTTCATTTTTATCATCATCAAAAGGTAATCAATCAAATCAATAAAATTCAATTTTATTGGCACAACTTAAATTTTTTTTTACAAAATCATTATCAGAAGCCTTTTTTGCAAATTCCGGTCGTAACACTCTAATGAGAACATATAAAAATGTGTAAGTTATTTTCACAGCCTATATAGGCAAAAAAATCTGATAAAAAAAATTATTATTGTTGCATTGCAAGGATGCAAACTTCAACGTCACGAATAAAATTATCGACATTCTTTAGAATTATTGACATTCTTTGGAATAGAATTAGAATGATAAAAATACGCAAAGGAAAAAAAAGAAAGTTTACACAAATGTTGGAATGACTAAATAGGTAGCACGCGCAGTTATGGAATTAGCCGACGTAGTTTCAATCCCGAGGGCAGGTAAAATACATTAACGAGGCAGGATACACAGAATTCCAATTATCATATAGGCTCGATCATAAATAAAGCATATGGGAACAAAAAATACTACCAGGTTTTTTTAATTTGTAATATTTGGATTTTTCTATTTTTCATTTCGGAGATCGATACGGCAACCGGATGAAGGCCTGAAAAGGTATACTGATCAGTTACATTAGCGGCATCCGCGTCATGGCCGGATGCAAAAAAGCGTTTCACACCCGGTGAAGCCCTGAGCCGGCGGCCTCTACCGTGCCATGGTACGGAATACGGTATGCCGGATGCAGCCCTAGTCTGCCCCGTAACAACATTTCTAGTCGAGAATGCCACTAATATACTCGCTGGCCCGGACCTCTTCTACTCATTTTCCGTCTTCAAATGGCATTGAGACTAGCCTAATCATGTGCACATCGGCGCACGCAAGGTAACGCACGTTCAGCGAAGTCTGCACCCCCGATCTTCCGGCCCGCGGCTGTCTATACGGCGACAGGGCCGAGGACATGGCCTGCTAGGGTTGGACTATCTCTATGACTGCATTGTCCACGGAATAGCAAGCGATCCGATGATGAGTTCGCACCCGCTCCTGGAAATCTTGGGCAAGCATGAACTCGTGCACGTGAAATTGGGGCATTCTTATATAGGGCGGGATATCATGTAGCAGAGACCCTTGGTTTGGAGTTCCGTTGGCGCCGCAGTGGCGCCTTGGCCACCGACCAACTATCCTCGGTTGGCGACCTTTACGATAAATGTGATGAGTTGGCTCCACGCAGGCAGTTCCAAGCACAAGACGGTTTTCAGACAACATATCGAAAAGCGAGGGCCGACCGCCCTGCTGACCTTCTCTTTCTTGCGGTCAGCTGGGTTGATGTCCGCGACCGAAGGGATCGTCTGCGCCAGCTAAGACGGAATCATCGACACCCTAGTCTATCGCAATCGCGTTATGGGTCGGCCACTGCCGAACGTTATGTGTGGTGCGCCGAGGACACTGATGCATCTTCTGTCGGCTTGCCCAGTATATGCAGTCTCCGGCTATATCCATCCCTGTAACGCGGCCCTGAGGATAACTACAACCCTTTGAGGGGATAGCCCGGGAACCAGTGCTGCCTTACTTACTGGTAGATATTGGGTCTGCTATCGTGGCCGAGAGGTGCAAGATTTATTGAAACTTTTCATTCGCGACAATTGGGCCGCTTCAAGCGACTACGCGCGATGCTGTCCTCTTCAATTTTGAAGGCAAAAGGATGTAAGTCATCGAGTTCTGGGTCCCGGCTGAGGCAAACCTGTTGTGAAAGGCAGAGGAGAAACAGCTGAAATATTAACCCCGCCTGGCCGAGCTTCGTCAACTGCACCTGGGATTCACGGTGTCTCTCGTTATGTTCATAATCGGTGCGCTTGAGGGGATGAAGGCGTATTTTGTATCGGGCCTTACTGACATACCGGTTTCCAAACCCAATGTCCGGTTGCTAGCAGGTCAGATACAGAAGGCGGTACTTCTTGAATCCCGCTGCTTACTCAAGCAACACGATTCTGGACTACGATAGCCACTCGCCCTCTGCCTTGAGGGAACGGCTACTGCAGGGCGATTTTTAGATTTTCCATCTGCTGCATTACTGGGCGACACCCCACGCGGTGTCGGAGCATTCAAGCGTCGCTCGGCATTATTGCTTTGGTTTTAAAGAAGATCGAGCCTAAGCCATCGGGGTAGGTGAATATTTCCCCATGCAAACTGGGGAAGTGCTGTACCAAGAACAATAAAATGAGATAATAATAGTAAATATAATGTTATGCTTCTGAAGTGAGGAAATCAAATTTCTATGAAGCTACTATCGTCCGACGTCTTGTCAATGGTTGAGATTATCATGATAAATAATTAGTAAAAAAAGCAGATGTAACCGAATACCTACATAGTCGTATAACCAGTTAATTGAGTGAAACAATAGAGAGAAATAAATATTATTTATTTATAACTGATCGCAAAATAAGGTTTTAATAAGACAGGAAATTATACTTTAATGAAATATAATTTGCGTTTGATTGAATATCGATATGATGAACAGTCGGAGTTATTAATTCACTCGGACTGTAACGTCTGGCATCTGCGATCTCGCGTTTGTGTGGTGCGGACATCACGGATTCACGCCCACTCGAAACTCGATGCCAACAGTGTAGGCTCGCGAAGCGACTGTGCGCCCACGCGCAAGTCGCTTTGCGAGCCTATACTATACTTGTGTTTAAATAGCAAGTGGGTGTTTGTGATATATATATATATATATATATGTATATATATATATATATATAGAGAGAGAGAGAGAGAGAGAGAGAGTCTTCAGGCGTTCGAGCAAGGTGGCCCCTGCCGCTATACCATACACTTAATACCACGATTTCTAGAGCGGAGTCTCCCGTTGCCTTTCTCCATCTCTCTTTCTCTCTGTCGAGAGAGTTGCGCGAGGTCGAAGCACGCGGGGCTCACGAGTTCCGGTATCGCCACCGATCCCGCGAGACCCGGATATGCTTCAAGATCTCATTCCCCTTTTCGAATAAATAATAATAAAGCGTAACCCAGCTTTATAACGATAATAAGAATTACTCGTCATTAGTTTTCCTTTCGGGCTCTCTGTCTCGCTTTCGTCCTCTCCGATGTCAAACAAGCTGCTGCGCGAAATCGTTTCGATGTTTTTTTCTTCTTCTAGTTTGAAATCTTCTAGTTTGAAATCCGATCTAAGCCCTTTTCGACTCGTCTAAGGGCATGGCTCGGAGACTCCGAACCAGTTTGGCGGATCGTTATGTCCAGCAGGACCAAAAAGCAAGCCTCAAGGTCCCACCCGCCTCCGATAGCGCGGTATATCCTCTTTTATTGTTCTTGCACACCCGCAGAGGCAGGTGTCTTTTTATACGCGTGCGGTCTCCCCTCCTAAAACTCCCAGTCCGAGATACGCTTCCGTGACTTCCTGCGTTTTCTTTATCGTTTTTTCTGCCCGTGGCCCGCGCGAAGGACAGAGGCGGAAAGAGATTCGTAGTGCCGAGTGAAAACTATACTCGATTGGAGAAAAAGCAGGCATATCTCAGTCGACAAAGGGTGAATCGATAACGTACACATAAATAACAATACTGGTTCAGTACTCATGACTAGCCAATCGTTGAAAATGCAT